>OX387422.1:75288413-75442296 GCA_947563755.1 Lochmaea crataegi | reverse complement strand
ATGAAAGAAAGAGATATGAGAGAAACAGAGAGAGATATAGGGAAGAAAGAGAGAGATGGGAGAGAGAGAGAGAGATATGGAAGAGGGAGATATGGAAGAGGGAGATATGGAAGAGGGAGATATGGAAGAGGGAGATATGGAAGAGGGAGATATGGAAGAGAGAGATATGGAAGAGAGAGAGAGATGGGAGAAAGAGAAAGATGGGACAGAGAGAGAGAAAGATGAGAAAGAGTTGGGAGAGGGACAGAGAAAGAGATGGGAGAAGGGGAGAGAAAGAGATGGGGGAGAGAGATAGGAAAGAGAGAGAGATGGGAGAGAGATAGGAAAGAGAGAGAGATGGGAGAGAGAGAGAAATAAATATGTGAAGAGAGAGGGATGGGAGAGAGAAAGAGAGATATGGAAGAAAGATATATTAGAGAGAGATAGGAAAAAGAGAGAGATGGGAGAGAGAGAGAGAGGGGGGAAAAGAAAGAGGGGAAAGAGAAAGATGGAAGAGAGAGAAAGAGAGATGGAAGAGAGAGAAAGATGGGAGGGAGGAAGAAAAAGAGATGGGAGAGAGTGAAAGAAAGATGAGAGAGAGGGAGAGAGATGGAAGAGAGAGAGAGATGGGAGAGAGAGAAAGAGTGTGTATTACGTGTGATTACAATTATTATTTTAAATTGTCAGAAACTAAGAAGGATTCAGTAAGGCCCGCGACCCTCGGAATTTTGTAACGCTTTATTTTTCTTATTAAACCATTTCAGACAAATATTGACCATTTTTGATAATAATTGACCATTTTACAAAATTTTAACAATTATTGACTATTTTGACAGTTTTTCAAAATTTTAGACCATTTTTCAAAATTTTTGACAATTATCGACCATTTTTCAAAATTTTGACAATTATTTACCATTTTTGACAATTTTTGACAAAGTTGATTCGTTGTTTTGAAATAAATATATTATTTATTTATGTATATTTTTAACATTTCGACAAAAATCGTACAAAGATGTTACCGATGTAAAACTATCGAAAATAATCGATAGTAAAAATAGAACTATCGATAGATATCGATAATTCTCCATTCCTACAATTGACTAATAACTAATAAATAATGACTAATGACAGCACTGACAATTGACATTGACATCAAATAAGCACCATAGGAGTATTACAAGGAAGTTACAAGTTACAACACCATAATTTTTGTTCCCCAGCCAGGTGGCAAAACAGACTAAAAAATTGGTAGATTTAATAATAGGTACCTAGTTGTTCTTATTACTATACGCCAAAAATAAAAATTTGATTTGGTACTCACATTAATGAATTCTTCATTTAACGTGGAAGACACAACGTTTTCCATTTACACATTACTTAATATTTTCCACAAAACACCGATACTAAGATATACTTTCAAGCTTTTGGTAAGCAAACAAACAAAAAGACACTGCTAGAGACTATAAAATGAGGATAAGATCAAAGGAAAACCATATCGGAAAACTATAATCAATAATAAATAGCTGCCTGAAACCTGAAAAATTGCGTTAGTTTAAACGTCACGTAAAATGTCAACGGCCGGAACTCCGCCCACAAGAATTTTAGCCTCATTACGGAATCCGGCGCTGGATGTATTCTCGCTTTTAGATATGCTATCAACAATGCCATAAAATTATTAGAGGGATTTTCGGCTACAGGTCCATAAGGTCGCGCTCCTTTCTATTTATTCATTCAACATGCAACGTATAGGTACAGTTCTTTTCACGATCTAAGAAACTGGCTAGACTTGACTAAGGCTTGAGATACAATAAAACCATAAAACTTTTCGGATTTACCGTGCAGGGCCGCACTATACCTGATGAAAAAGTACTAAGTAAATTAATTTCTACAATTTATTAACTTATTTTTTTTTATATTCCCCTTACTAATGTGTAAAGTTGGTTGGGAATTAAATAAACAAACAAAAATTTGCAGTAATACTATATTTTAACAGTATATAATACTTAACATTTAGGAACAAAATAAAACTCACCATATCTTACTCTAAACTGTATTTCTATTTCCGTGGGAGCAGAGTGCCTCATAGGCCCCGATGTCCTAGGGCCCCCTGGTATGTAAATCCGGCTCTAAAAAGTACTATACATATAGGGTGAGTCTTTCTTTTTTTCTATGTGGAATAAAATGATAAAACAGGTCGGTTTTACCTAAATTAAAACGAAACGTCCTGTATCGCCTCAAATACAATAGGGTCGTAAAATTCGGCATAATGGTTAAGGATTCATTAATATGATAAGCCGGTGGCCAGTGTCGTGCAGTCAGCTTAAGGGTTTTGCCAATTAGGGATGGGTCTTACAGTTTTTTTATTCTGTTAAATAATTTTGTGTTAGGATAAATTTATATTTTTTGATTTTTTCTATTAGATAAAAGTATGAAAGTATAGGCTGAAGTATGGTAGGTAGGTACTTAATAAATTACAAAAAATAATCCTAAAGATCTAAAAGTTATATAAAAAGATATATAAAGATAATAATTATTTAAAGAAAGTCACAAACAAATATTCTTTATTTTGCTTTATTAAAAAGAAGCAACATACAAAATTGTGAAAAATTAAAAAGTGCAATGATTAAAATTATAAATAAAATTATTAATATTACAAAAACAAATTTTATTTATAATTTATTAATATTACAAAAACAAATTTTATTTATAATTTTATTCATTGCACTTTTTAATTTTTCACAATTTTGTATGTTGCTTCTTTTTAATAAAGCAAAATAAAGAATATTTGCTTGTGACTTTATATACAGGGTGTTTCTGAATTCATGAAACATAATTCAGGAGGTGATTGCTCGTACGAAATTAAGATGGGTCTTTCCTATAACAAAATTTCCTTAGCCCACCCCTTTCCGAGATATCACCCTTAAAAAGTGGTGACTAAAATTGAGTTTTTATTATTTTTTTCTAAAATTTCAGTAAAGCTAGAAACTTGAAATTCTGTAATTTTCATGCACTCGCAAAGGACTAACCACGGGTATTTTTTCAATATTTTCAATATTAAAAAAATTATAAATTATGGTGTTTATTTTTTTTCTCTGCAGCTATTGGTTTTGGGAAGAAAATTTAGGAATAAAAAAATGTTTAAATAAAACAAGGATTTTAAGTTAAATTTTATTTCATAAAACTTCATTTCGAAAAAAAGTTTTGATATAAAATACAGTAAGGGTTGCTAATTTCACCCCCGTATAATGTAACAGGAATATTGAAAAAATACCCGTGGTTAGTCTTTTGCGAGTGCACGAAAATTTCAGAATTTCAAGTTTCTAGCTTTACTGAAATTTTAGAAAAAAAATAAAAACTCAATTTTAGTCTCCACATTTTAAGGGTGATATCTCGGAAAGCGGTGGGCTGAGGAAATTTTGTTATAGGAAAGACCCATCTTAATTTCATACGAGCAATCACCTCCTGAATTTTGTCGCATGAATTTGGAAACACCCTGTATTATATTTACAATAGATGTAGATTTTAATAATAATATGACTCATTGTAATATTTTAGAAATTGTTATGACATTTATTTTTGCATACCTACCTTAGTAAATGTAACCAAACTACCCCAACATATTTTCATACAGTGATAATAAAAAACACTTTTTGATTTACTGAATGATAAAATAAAAAATATTTCTCGCTTCCCTTCGGTACTCCTTAATTTGCATCAAATATTTTCTTCTCCAAAATTTTTTTTCTTCTGTATGTATTAAAATAGATTTTCTATTTTGCTTTTGCCAAGAAAAATTTAGTTCTTGTAACATTTTCCACTTTTTCCTTCCCATTCCTGGTACATTTCATTTTCTTTTATTACTTTCAAAATTTTATCTATTGTTGGAATCTCATTCTCAAAATCAAATGATTATATTTTTCGCCAACTTCTAACGGCTTTCTACCAGGGGTCTTTTTTACACTATCAGGCAACTTCACACTGTTTCCACCTTTTCTTTCACTAAGAAGTCAGAAAATTGTCGGTTCGCTGATTCCTGTCATATTGGCACACGTAGAAACTATACTTCTAACAGTACTTAAAGGTGCTTAATGCATAAGTGCATCATGTACGTTTAGTACTATAGTCCTTACCTAGTTAATACCCATTTTCAGTAACGGATTATAGCAGGTATTTTGGACCAATTGAATGGTCTCCGTAAAATCGGCTCTTAATACTGTAATAATTACTTACTAATAATAATATGATACTTGCCTAACTTTTGCACTATGGAACCATAAAGGTCTTTACCGAAAAATGTAACGTCAATCGTTTATTGCCGCTTTATGGCTATCGACCCTTTCATGTGCTCCTATGCGATAGGAAATCTATTCTAAATCAATTTCACTATCACTACTATCTTCCAAATATTATTAATAATTCTTTTTACAGTTTCTAATCTATTTATATACATAGAGCGATAAGAGTTTTCTATTTTTTTAACGTGTTCAGTACAGTTTCTCCAGTTTCCAACGCTTACATTTTCGACTCCTGTTTTTATCAGTACAATTACATTAGGATTTAAAATTGGTGTACCTTATTGTGCGCGCGTATATAAGACTTAAGTATATGCCATATCAACTCGATCGGATTAAAAATGCAGTAATATGGTGGTGCCGAATTATTGCGTGACCTGCTACCTATGCAATTTTATCGCAAACGTATTTTTTTTTGAAATTGTAACATTTTAAAACCTATAACAATTGCTTAACATTATAACTCTCATGGTAATATAAATGTCACGGTCAGACAAAAAGTCTTCTGCTGGTGGAACTTGACACTTTATTCAACTGGCTGTTGATATCTGTTTGACATCTTTTATGGGAGCTGGGAGTGTGAATCAAACAAGGTCTAGATGGCAACTGACTTTATTGACTGAGAATGTAAGAATGGATAAAAATGATTTTACATTACTTGACATGTGATACCAACGGTATCTAAGGAGAGGTTCACATTAACCTCTGACATCCCCCTTTCTTTGAAACATTCTACTACTATATAACATTCTACAATATCTACAGACACAATGTTAGCTACATACTTTTTACTAATGTAGTAACTTATTATACATACATGTTTAAAACACAAAAAATAGTAGTGGTACCTTCACAATCACTAGTATGTAGTAGAATTATCTCATTCGAGTTTTACTACAAATTTGTTAAATGAAGAGCTTTCAAGTAAATCTATTTAACTAGAACTCATATCTAAAAATACACTTTACATCAATATTATATACAATTATAAACATATACAATACAAATAAAAATAAATAAGTGCAATGTTTTTCACATTTGTCATTATCAGAAAATAAGTTATTTATCGTCAGAATCTACAATATAATCAGCACATTTTACTGAACGTTTTATAGATCTTCCAGATCTAGTTGTAGTATCACTACATTCTCCCTTTTCTTTCAAATGAAAAGAATGCGCTTTATCACATGAAAGGCTCGTCATTTCGCTACAACTGCTGTTTACATTATACATGTTGTCCTTACAAAACTTTTACTGCTAAAACTTTTAGACCTGTTTATACTGGTATCTAGGTTGCCACTAGATATAACACCCTCTTCACTCCTTTCATCCACGTTTATATTTTCATCATTTTCTACCACTCTCAAAAATTTCATTGGTAAATATATTGCTATAATTTTGATTTTCAACAATTTTTTTATTTTCAACAACTTCTGGATATTTAATAAGTTTTATAAATTTTCTATTACGTCTTATTGTTGAATTATTTTCTAATTTTATTATATAAGATCTACAACTTACTTTTTTCAAAATTTTGACCATTTTTCCATTGTGTTTTTGGTTTGATTTGAACTTTTACCAACGAATTATTTTTTAATGTTTCTTTTGTCATAATACCGTTTTTGATTTTCTTGACTTTTTTTTATAAATGAATCAAATTTATTTTTATTGAAGTTTTTTAAATATTCAGTTTCAATTTCTGGAATTACTGATCTTAAATTTCTATTCATTAAAGCATTTGTTGGAGAGTTTTCTCCATCTAAAAGAGTATTTCCAAAATTTAATAAAGCTAAATAAGGATCTTTTTTGTCTAACACACATAACGATTTTTAACTGACTGGACTGCTGTTTCAACTTGTCCATTTGGCTGTGGATATAAGGGCGAAGAAATTTTCAAATTCCCATAATTTATGAAACTTCTTGAATTCAAAACTTGAAAATTGAGGACTATTATCAGATATTGCAATTTTGGGAATACCAAATCTACAAAATATACCTTTTATTTTATGAATGATAGTATTACTTGTCAAATTGTTATTTAAATTAATTACTTCTACAAATTTTGAATAATAGTCCACTATAATGAGGTAACATTCAGAATGAAAACTATAAATATCCATACCTACTTTTGTCCAAGGCAATCTTGGTATGTCATCATGAGGCTTCAGGGGTTCCGGACCTAATGATTTGCTATACGTTTGGCAAATACTGCATCCTGAAACCATGTCTTCAATCTGTTTTCTCATGGCCAATAAAATGACAAATTTGCTTTATCTAAGCATTTTTTATAACCTAAATGACTATAGTGTATCTTGTTTAAAATTTCTTTTCTTAAAACTTTAGGTACTATTAATTTTTGACCCTTAAACATCAAATTATCTTTAAAAGAAATGTCATTTTTAAATTTAGAATAGAATTTTATATTCTCTGGCCAGTTTTTAACATTTGATGCTAAACTGCTTTGTAATATGTCTCTTATATTGCAAAGTTCTGGAGCATCGAGTGTCATTTTTTGAATTTCACGTTTTTTACTAACTGTTATATGTGAATTGAGTTCTACACAACAGATTTCAGCTTCTGTATTGAAATCTTGGTTTTATCATCAAAATTCAAATTCTTTTTAAAAGCTCTACTTAAGTTGTCTGCAATGATTAATTCTTTACCCGGTTTATGAACGAGTTCAAAATCATATTCTTTTAATTGTAAAAGCATTCTTTGCAATCTAGGAGGACAGCTATTCAGTGGTTTTTAAAAAATTGAAATCAAAGGTTTGTGGTCGCTTTCCACAATGCATTTTTTTCCAAATACATATTGATAAAATCTAGTTACACCGAACCAACAAGCTAATAATTCTTTTTCTATTTGAGAGTATCTAGACTGTGTTTCTGTTAGAGCTCTGGAAGCATGAGCACAAAGTCTTCGATCTTGAATTAACACGGCTGCCATCCCATTTTGAGATGCATCCACAGAAATAGTCGTTAATTTACTACAATCAAAAAAATGTAAGCAGGGTTGTTTTGTTAACATCTGTTTTAGATCATTGAAAGACCCTTCATGGTTATCACTCCATTCAAAACTAACACCATTTTTTAATAAAGTTCTTAAACTAGATGTTTTTTCTGATAAATTGTGTATAAATTTACCTACGTAAGTGACCATTCCTAAAAATCTTTGAACCTCTTTTACACATTTAGGACTCGGCATATCCATTATTGCCTTTATTTTAGTTTTTTCTGGTTCTATAGCTTTTTCACTAATTTCATGTCCAATATAATTTATTTCTTTAACTAGAAACTTACATTTACTTTTATTGAATTTTATATTATCTTCATCAGCTGTTCTAAGTACTTTTTCTAATATTGCATTATGTTCTTCAATAGTGTTAGCAAAACTGCTGAACTCCAAAATAAGTTTGAAGGGTATTTTAATGCTAATGTCCTTTCTCTCAATAAAAATAAAACAAAAGTTATAAATTTTGTGAAAAGAAATGAGAGACATGAAGGTGAAAATAGTGTAAGAATGCTAGGTTTTACTATCGACAACAATCTAAATTGGAAGCTGCATGTAAATGAGCTAAATAAGAAATTGTCAAGTGGACGTTTTGCATTGAGAAGAATGCTTATTTTGGATTAGTACAGTCTCACATTCAATATGGAATTCTTTTATGGGGTTCAACAAATGTAGCAAATGAAGTTTTTATACAGCAAAAGAAAATTATACGTGTTATGGTGGGTGTAGGCTTCAGAGACCATGCAAAGCCATTGTTTATATCATTAAGAATTCTGAACGTACCATGCCTCTTTATTTTGAAAGCTAGTTTATATGTGCATACAAACAAACATAAATATAACACAGGAACAAATGTTCATAACTATAACACTAGGAGTAAGGATTTTATTAGATTACCCAAAGTAAATCATATACCTCTAAACAAACGGATTTTATTTATTGTAAAATTTACAACTCTATACCAATTAATTGAATTAACAAAGTTTAATTATGAAAAGTTGAAGTATACTGTAAAGCATGCACTCGAGAGACTGGCTTTTTACTCGTTGGATGAAGTTTTTAACTGTAACTGGCTAGGTTAGTCAATTTATCATCGCATATCAAAGACGGGTCGTTTTCATCATAATCATCTTTTGATCTCTCCGAGTCTGTGTTGATGGCATCTCCTTCATCTATGATTGCATTGCTGTCTTCAGAAGGAGTCTTAGCCGGTTAGTGTTAAAACCTATTCAAAGTTCAAAGACCAGCTTTATATAAATAACGATTTAGTATTTTTTGCAAATAAAATTATTGTGCCAAGTAGGCTTAGGAGTGAAATGTTAAAGCTTTTACTATATTTATCTAAAATACTTAAGTTTAAGTTTTCCTTGCCACTAGTCGATACTACTGAATTTATTCGTTTTATTAATTTTAATTCCAAACAACTTTTTAAACCTAATAATGGAAATTTTTTTTCATTTACTAGATAAAACAAAAGATTTTGTCAACTATTATTTACTTTACATTTCAAGAAACATTTCCCTATCAATGGTAATTTATGTTTCGTATAAGATGTTAATTTGTTACTTGTTTTTTCAATTTTTGCCATATTAAAATGTGGTTATTCTGTACAACTAACCGTAACAGCTGTAAATCTAACATCGATGTAGTTAAAATCGCAATATTAAATCAAATTCAACAGCGCGGTTAAAAATCGTATTCTGAACAATCCGATGTAAAAAAGTTATTGACAGCGCGATATTACATCGCAGCTAACTTCACTTATATTATGTTGGGTAGTAGAATTTGCCTAATTTTTAGGTTGTTGGCCGGATGCTGTAAAGCAAGAGGTCAAGAAACTAGAAGAAGAATTTTTAGGTTATCGTTATATGTATTATGTGCGTTTATTTATTTATCATTATTGCTAATACACACCACATACATAAACACTTGCCGTCGGCAATCTGCCTCATGTAAACCGTATGCCAAAAATGGGATGATATTGTTCATTTTTATTTATTTCTTGAAAATTTACAATTCAACTTTCACAAACAGTGTCAAAACACTCCTAACGTCGAATGTTTTGGTCGGCGTTATTTTAACAGCGAAAATGTTATTTATACATCGATGTAAGTTACATTAAAAGTGTACAGAATAGCATTTTCATAACATCTCTCGACCTTGAAAATTTACAGTGCTATTACCGCTAACATTTTTGTACAGAATAAAGACATAAAACCAATAATAAACTACGGGTGAGAAGCTAGCTCCTAGCTCCAAAAGTAAACCTGCGACAATTGACTGAGCCGGCATCAGCGCACCAAGATGTCCGTTTATCACGGTCGCCTTGGCTCGACCAGTCTAATATACGGGGGGAGGTTGAAATCTGGTATAAAAATTTTGTTGAGAAAGAACTGAGTTGTGTGTGTGTGTGTGAGAAAAATGGCACGGAAATTACTCAATTTGCCACAGAATTTTGGAAATTGCTTTGTTCAATTTAGATAGTAACGTTGCACTCCCTCAAGAAATTTATTAATAGATCATAAATCATTCTATTAGCATTATTTAGGATGTGGGTAATATTTAGCGGAAGGTTATAATTCAACTTCATAAGCGACTCAACTAAACATTTGGATCTCACGACGTTATTAGAGCAGCCAAAAAAGATGTGATTCAAATCACAATAAGAATATTCGTTACAACTACAGGATGATGATCTAATAATACCAAGTTTTGCAAGGTGTGCAGGAAATCTGCCGTGATTGGTTTTAAGTCTAAATATAGTTGATGAATAAAATTTGGGTGTTGTATAATTAAAAATATATTCGGGAGGAAGGGGTAATGTAGAATGAATTTGAAAGTACTTGTTTTTTAGAGGATCTAGATATATTTGTCCACTCCTGTTTCCATTTATTAGCAATTCTTCGACTTATTGTGCTGTTTATATCTGCTGATGTGAAAATATTGCAAACTTGTCCATTTATAACTGCATCCTTCGCTAACAGGTCGGCCCTTTCGTTCCCAGTAATATTGCTATGACCCTTAACCCAAATAAACGTAACATTTAACTCCAAAAGCATTGATTTGATACTACATAATACAGGACATCCAATACCTCTAATACGAGTAGATTTTATTGAATCGATAGCAGATTTAGAATCAGAAAGAATTACAGCATTACTTAATTGGTTTGTAATCAACCAATTGAGGCTTTTCTGTATAGCTACGAGTTCTGCTGTATATATGCTACATATATCGGGTAATTTGTAACCATGTGATAAGTTCAAAGTCCGAATAAAAATCCCACATCCTACCCCATCTTTCGTTTTAGATTCATCTGTATATATGAATATTTTATTAACAAAGTTTGACAATATTGATTTCAGAAGGACTGCATTGATTTTGTTGGAAGGTGAATATTTGGGAATTATAACTCTGTGACTCGTAATAAAAGCTCTAAACTGCACCCGAAATGCTGGGATGATTTTATCTTTTTTGTAGATATTAGTGTAATTTATAGTTTCAGTAAAAGCCTTCGCAAGAGGGGGTGTATTTTTCAGCTTCCAATATCGATTTGTTAAATCTTCTATCGCGATCTCACTCAACTTGTTGATCATGGGCGATTCACGAAATCTAAGTTTTATTAAATATTTTTGAGACAGATACTCCCGTCTTAATTCCAGAGGAGGCTCATTAAAATTCTGCCAATATAGCATACACAGGTGTGGACTTCATACCACCAACACATGATCGTAAACATTTATACTGTATGCGATCAATTTTCTTTAAATTAGAATTGGAAGTGGATCCATATAGACAACATCCATAATCAATTATTGATCTCACATAAGCTCTGTAAAATAAAATTGCAGTACTCGGTGATGAACCCCAATTACGTTTAGTTGCATATTTAATTAGATTGTAACCTTTTTCACATTTGTTATTAATATGGAGTACATGTTTGGACCACAGTAGTTTTGTGTCTAGTATGATACCTAAATATTTATATTCATTTACTACAGCCATAGTGCGCCCACGCAGAGTTAGGCTCTCCGGTGTTCGCAGTCTATGTCTGGTAAAAAACATTATGGAGCATTTTTCTGTAGATAAGGTCATACCAGTTTCTTCTGTCCATCTTAACACTATTTGCATTATTTTTTCGAGAGGACGTATGCAATCATCATATGAGTTCTGGATGGAGTATGTACAGAAATCATCTGCATACTGAATACAGTTAGCAAAGGTTATTAATCTGTATATGTATATTTCCAGAATATAGATTGAATAAAATTGGACTTAATACTGATCCATGAGGTAGTCCATGATAAACAGTTCGAGGTCCGTGTAGGATATTATTGTGATCTTTAATAACTGTTCGTCCAAAGTATAATTGTAAAATGTTTTGAGAAGGTCTTTTACTAAAGCTAAAGTTTATCATGTTTTGTTGAAGAATGTTGAAATCCACAGAGTCATAAGCTCCCTTTATATCAAGAAATAGACATACTAAGTACTTTGAAAATGCAATCTGAACCTCATTAACCAGATGTGATACCGCATCTGTTGTTCCGTAGCCTCTTCTGTAACCATACTGTGCAAGTGGTAAAATCGAATTCTTTTCGATATACCATTCTAGTCTTGCTTTAATCATACGTTCAAATGTTTTTGTGATACAAGACATCAAGGATATAGGACGATAAGATGAGGATAGACTCCTGTCTTTTTGTGGCTTTAGAAGAAGACATATTGTTACTTGTTTTAATTGATCAACATAATTCCCGTTAACCCACCAATCATTAAAAATTTTTAATAAAATATTTTTAGCTGTTTGTGGTAACTTTTTAATTATATCATAAGTAATGAAATCAGCTCCAAGTGCTGTACATTTTGAATTTTTGATCGCAGCTTCTAATTCTATGGCGTCAAAGTGGATGTCCATATGGGGGTTGATTGTATCATTGTTATTTTCATCAAATAAATTCGGTACAAAATTTGGGGCTATGATGTCAAAAATTTGGTTTATCAAAGATTCGTGTATTGGTTGTTTTTTATAGGTGAAATTTTTATTTGAAATTTTTTTTATAAACGTCCAGATTTTTGATATGGGAGTGTTTTTATTTAGTTGATTAATGAAATTTTTCCAACATTGTTGTTGCTTTTGTTTGAATATAAGTTTAGCTTTTGCCTGAACATGTTTAAAGCTCAAATAGTTACGTAAGTTTGATTGAATTTTATATGCCTGAAAGGCATTTTTGCGCTCTACAACAATTTGATTGCATTCATTATCCCACCAAATAGAATTTGATATTTTTTTATTACCCCCTTTGCGTGATTTCATAGATCTATCAGCTGCATTATTTATGATGTTTAAAAGTGATTCAAAAGAATCAACTTTTACCTGGGTAATATCGTTGTCAATAAAATATTGGAAAAGCTCCCAGTCTGCAGTGGACTCTATCCACTTTCTTGAAGGGGTAGTATTTGATGGAACATAATTACAGGATATTGTTATGTGGAGAGGTAAATGATTAGATCCTAAGGTATCATCTAATACACTCCATTCTGCTAGACTTAAGAGGTTTGGTGTAACAAAAGTGAGGTCAATTCCTGAGGGTCTTTCATTTGGTCTGCTTATCTTAGTTGGCCTTCCATCATTTAAAACTATTAAATTAGTTCCATCAATAGCGTCTGCTAATCTGTTACCTTGACTATTATCAATTGTAGAGCCCCAGTAACTATGATAGGAATTGAAATCCCCACAGACAAGAGCATCCCCCTGCATCTGAGCGAAAATATTGGACCAGGCAGTTGTTGTAGCTGGTACGTTAGGCGGTTTGTAAATGCAAATAACATGTATTTTGAGATCCAAAAGTTCAATTGAGCAGATTTCTATTTTATTATTAAAATTATTCCTAAATTTAAATTCAGAGAAACATAAGTTGTCTTTGATGAGTATACCAACACCACCGTATCCATCTAATCTATCAACGTGAACAAAATTATATCCAACTAAACTGAACGTTTTTCTTGGAGAAAGTCAAGTTTCATTTAATGTAATTATATCAAATTTATATTTAGAGTTTTTTAAGAAATTTTCAAGGCTAGACATATTTTTAATAATAGAGTTACAATTCCATTGCAAAACATGAATATTCATTTTATCAATTTTGGTTGAATGCAATACTATTAACTTCCATAAACGAATCTAAAATTATTTTCAGCTCGTTTTGTGTTTCTGCTACAACGGATCCGTCTGGAATAGCTAAATTATTTTTTTTAAGAATGTGCATGAAAAGATTAGGTATTTTATGTAAAGTTTCGATTTCTAATTTTTCTTTATAAATTTGGAAATCTTCTCTGTGAGGATTTGGTAGAATACTTGTGGGAATTGTTGTATTTGATTGAAAAGTGGGTGGATTTCTGATGCTGACCGGAGATATTGTTTTACGTTTTTTATAATGTTGGATTGGTGGCCGAGGTACCCAGTTGTGACTGGTTGAAGGGGACTCTGCAGGAATATCCCTATTATCATTACTTAGCAATTTGGGGAAATTTTCTAAATTGTTTAATATGTCGAATCTGTTATTACTAACTATTTTAGAATAGCTGGGATTTTGTTCTACATGTTCAGCTTCTTTGAATGCAAGATTTTGTTCAGACATAATTTTTTTAATATTGCGCTGTTGGATGTATTTTGGACAATTTTTTGATACTGATTGATGTCCACTTTGTTCGCAGTAAATGCAGTAATCATCTTCTTTACATTCGACATGTTCGAGATCGTCATGCAGTTGACCGCATTTTTTACACTTATTAGTTGTGCTTTTACAATATTTTGCGGTGTGTCCATACCGTAGACACTTGAAACACTGTACTACAGGATATACATAGGGTTCCACTGAAAACCTAACTAAATTACTTTAAACCCATAGTGGCAAAGAATCACCTGAAAAAGTAACGACAAGCATTTGTCGTGGTACATATTGTACTTCATTATCTGAATCAATGATTTTACGTTTCATTCATTCATGTATATTCACTACCTTTTTATCGCTTTCAATATTGTCTAATAAGTATTTTTCGTTTAAGAACGTATCGACCTCTATAATGATACCTTTTTTGTGATTAAAAAAAGTTGGAATGTGGGCGACCAATTTATTTTCTACCATTAAAATGTGACCTACCATGGAATTCGCAATTTTATAACTTTTGAAAATTATTTTTACTTTATTTCTCCCTATTAGTTTAATATCAATAATGTCCTTCTTGAATGTTTGATTATTGAAAATGTAATGACCTACCTTAACAGCAGAAATTAGAGTATCTTTATCGGTTGGTTCAACAATGACAGTAGAAAGAATATAAATTGTTTAAGTCGTATTGTCTTCCATCGATTTCCATTCGATTTTCAGATCTATCTGGGTTCTCCCCCCTCCGAATTACTATTCATTTTTGAGATTTTAACAGTTAGCGGTTTGCAAAGATGTATGATGTTTTAGTAAATTGACAATATAACTAATGAATTTACTTACAATCGCTTTGACTATTATACACACTACACGAACCACGATACGTACCTGTCGAAGTGTCGAGTAGAACTGAAGAACTGAGTTATTCGTAATAATATAAAAGTCTATCATATTCTATCTCTCATAAATGAATTTTTTGAAAAAAATTCACAACTTTCTTTTTATTACTGTGATTCCATATATCGATGTCTCGCGTTTAAATTTTGTGCAAAGGTTGATAATAATATAATAGTCTTCCATATTCCATATTCAAATTTCGCTGACAAACGTTACGAGGGTCGAAAAAAAATTGAAAAATATGAATTTTTAAAAAAAATTTACAACTTTCTTTTTATTACTGTGATTCCATATATCGATGTCTCGCGTTTAAATTTTCTACAAAGGTTGATAATATAATAGTCTTCCATATTCCATATTCAAATTTCGCTGACAAACGTTACGAGGGTCGAAAAAATTGAAAAATATGAATTTAAAAAAAAATTGAAAAATATGAATTTTTTAAAAAAATTTACAACTATTCTTTTTATTACTGTGATTCCATATATCGATGTCTCGCGTTTAAATTTTCTACAAAGGTTGATCATATAATAGTCTTCCATATTCCATATTCAAATTTCGCTGACAAACGTTACGAGGGTCGAAAAAAATGAATTTTTAAAAAAAATTTACAACTTTCTTTTTATTATTGTGATTCCATATATCGATGTCTCGCGTTTAAATTTTGTACCAAGGTTGATAATATAATAGTCTTCCATATTCCATATTCAAATTTCGCTGACAAACGTTACGAGGGTCGAAAAAAAAATGAAAAATATGAATTTTTAAAAAAAAATTACAACTTTCTTTTTATTACTGTGATTCCATATATCAATGTCTCGCGTTTAAATTTTCTACAAAGGTTGATAATATAATAGTCTTCCATATTCCATATTCAAATTTCGCTGACAAACGTTACGAGGGTCGAAAAAAATGAATTTTTAAAAAAAATTTACAACTTTCTTTTTATTACTGTGATTCCATATATCGATGTCTCGCGTTTAAATTTTGTACCACGGTTGATAATATAATAGTCTTCCATATTCCATATTCAAATTTCGCTGACAAACGTTACGAGGGTCGAAAAAATTGAAAAATATGAATTTTTAAAAAAAATTTACAACTTTCTTTTCATTACTGTGATTCCATATATCGATGTCTCGCGTTTAAATTTTCTACAAAGGTTGATAATATAATAGTCTTCCATATTCCATATTCAAATTTCGCTGACAAACGATACGAGGGTCGAAAAAATTGAAAATATGAATTTTTAAAAAAAATTTACAACTTTCTTTTTATTACTGTGATTCCATATATCGATGTCTCGCGTTTAAATTTTGTACCAAGGTTGATAATATAATAGTCTTCCATATTCCATATTCAAACTTCGCTGACAAATGTTACGAGGGTCGAAAAAAAAATGAAAAATATGAATTTTTAAAAAAGTTTACAACTTTCTTTTTATTACTGTGGTTCCATATATCGATGTCTCGCGTTTAAATTTTGTACCACGGTTGATAATATAATAGTCTTCCATATTCCATATTCAAATTTCGCTGACAAACGTTACGAGGGTCGAAAAAATTGAAAAATATGAATTTTAAAAAAAAATTTACAACTTTCTTTTTATTACTGTGATTCCATATATCGATGTATCGCGTTCAAATTTTGTACCACGGTTGATAATATAATAGTCTTCCATATTCCATATTCAAATTTCGCTGACAAACATTACGAGGGTCGAAAAAATTGAAAAATATGAATTAAAAAAAAATTACAACTTTCTTTTTATTACGGTGATTCCATATATCGATTTCTCGCGTTTAAATTTTGTACTAAGGTTGATAATATAATAATCTTCCATATTCCATATTCAAATTTCGCTGACAAACGTTACGAGGGTCGAAAAAATTGAAAAATATGAATTTTTAAAAAAAATTTACAACTTTCTTTTTATTACTGTGATTCCATATATCGATGTCTCGCGTTTAAATTTTGAACCAAGGTTGATAATATAATAGTCTTCCATATTCCATATTCAAACTTCGCTGACAAACGTCACGAGGGTCGAAAAAAAAATGAAAAATATGAATTTTTAAAAAAGTTTACAACTTTCTTCTTATTACTGTGATTCCATATATCGATGTCTCGCGTTTAAATTTTGTACCACGGTTGATAATATAATAGTCTTCCATATTCCATATTCAAATTTCGCTGACAAACGTTACGAGGGTCGAAAAAATTGAAAAAAATGAATTTTTAAAAAAAATATACAACTTTCTTTTTATTACTGTGATTCCATATATCGATATCTCGCGTTTAAATTTTGTACCACGGTTGATAATATAATAGTCTTCCATATTCCATATTCAAATTTTGCTGACAAACGTTACGAGGGTCGAAAAAATTGAAAAATATGAATTTTTTAAAAAAATTTACAACTTTCTTTTCATTACTGTGATTCCATATATCGATGTCTCGCGTTTAAATTTTCTACAAAGGTTGATAATATAATAGTCTTCCATATTCCATATTCAAATTTTGCTGACAAACGTTACGAGGGTCGAAAAAAATTGAAAAATATGAATTTTTAAAAAAAATTTACAACTTTCTTTTTATTACTGTGATTCCATATATCGATGTCTCACGTTTAAATTTTGTTCAAAGGTTGATAATATAATAGTATTCCATATTCCATATTCAAATTCCGCTGACAAACGTTACGAGGGTCGAAAAAAATGAAAAATATGAATTTTTAAGAAAATTTACAACTTTCTTTTTATTACTGTGATTCCATATATCGATGTCTCGCGTTTAAATTTTCTACAAAGGTTGATAATATAATAGTCTTCCATATTCCATATTCAAATTTTGCTGACAAATGTTACGAGGGTCGAAAAAATTGAAAAATATGAATTTAAAAAAAAATTGAAAAATATGAATTTCTTAAAAAAAATTCACAAGTTTCTTTTTATCACTGTGATTCCATATATCGATGTCTCGCGTTTAAATTTTGTACCAAGGTTGATAATATAGTAGTCTTCCATGTTCCATATTCAAATTTTGCTGTCAAACGTTACGAGGGTCGAAAAAATTAAAAAATATGAATTTTTAAAAAAACTTACAACTTTCTTTTTATTACTGTGATTCCATATATCGATGTCTCGCGTTTAAATTGTGTGCCAAGGTTGATAATATAGTAGTCTTCCATATTCCATATTTAAATTTCGCTGACAAACGTTACGAGGGTCGAAAAAAAATTGAAAAATATGAATTTTTAAAAAAAGTTTACAACTTTCTTTTTATTACTGTGATTCCATATATCGATGTCTCGCGTTTAAATTTTGTACCAAGGTTGATAATATAATAGTCTTCCATATTCCATAGTCAAATTTCGCTCACAAACGTTACAAGGGTCAAAAAAAAATGAAGAATATGAATTTTTAAAAAAGTTTACAACTTTCTTTTTATTACTGTGATTCCATATATCGATGTCTCGCGTTTAAATTTTGTACCACGGTTGATAATATAATAGTTTTCCATATTCCATATTCAAATTTCGCTGACAAACGTTACGAGGGTCGAAAAAATTGAAAAATATGAATTTTTAAAAAAAATTTACAACTTTCTTTTTATTACTGTGATTCCATATATCGATGTCTCGCGTTTAAATTTTGTACCAAGGTTGATAATATAATAGTCTTCCATATTCCATATTCAAATTTTGCTGACAAACGTTACGGGGGTCGAAAAAAATGAAAAATATGAATTTTCAAAAAAAAATTTACAACTTTCTTTTTATTACTGTGATTCCATATATCGATGTCTCGCGTTTAAATTTTGTACAAAGGTTGATAATATAGTAGTCTTCCATATTCCATATTCAAATTTCGCTGAAAAACGTTACGAGGGTCGAAAAAATTGAAAAATATGAATTTTTAAAAAAAGTTTACAACTTTCTTTTTATTACTGTGATTCCATATATCGATGTCTCGCGTTTAAATTTTGTACCAAGGTTGATAATATAATAGTCTTTCATATTCCATATTCAAATTTCGCTGAAAAACGTTACGAGGGTCGAAAAAATTGAAAAATATGAATTTTTAAAAAAAGTTTACAACTTTCTTTTTATTACTGTGATTCCATATATCGATGTCTCGCGTTTAAATTTTCTATTAAGGTTGATAATATAATAGTCTTCCATATTCCATATTCAAATTTCGCTGACAAACGTTACGATGGTCGAAAAAATTGAGAAATATGAATTTAAAAAAAATTGAAAAATATGAATTTTTTAAAAAAATTTACAACTTTCTTTTTATCACTGTGATTCCATATATCGATGTCTCGCGTTTAAATTTTGTACCAAGGTTGATAATATAATAGTCTTCCATATTCCATATTCAAATTTCGCTGACAAACGTTACGAGGGTCGAAAAAAATTAAAAATATGAATTTTCAAAAAAAAATTTACAACTTTCTTTTTATTACTGTGATTCCATATATCGATGTCTCGCGTTTAAATTTTGTACAAAGGTTGATAATATAGTAGTCTTCCATATTCCATATTCAAATTTCGCTGAAAAACGTTACGAGGGTCGAAAAAATTGAAAAATATGAATTTTTAAAAAAAGTTTACAACTTTCTTTTTATTACTGTGATTCCATATATCGATGTCTCGCGTTTAAATTTTCTACAAAGGTTGATAATATAATAGTCTTCCATATTCCGTATTCAAATTTCGCTGACAAACGTTACGAGGGTAGAAAAAAATGAATTTTTAAAAAAAATTTACAACTTTCTTTTTATTACTGTGATTCCATATATCGATGTCTCGCGTTTAAATTTTGTACCACGGTTGATAATATTATAGTCTTCCATATTCCATATTCAAATTTCGCTGACAAACGTTACGAGGGTCGAAAAAATTGAAAAATATGAATTTTTAAAAAAAATTTACAACTTTCTTTTCATTACTGTGATTCCATATATCGATGTCTCGCGTTTAAATTTGCTTCAAAGGTTGATAATATAATAGTCTTCCATATTCCACATTCAAATTTCGCTGACAAACGTTACGAGGGTCGAAAAAAAAATGAAAAATATGAATTTTTAAAAAAAAATTACAACTTTCTTTTTATTACTGTGATTCCATATATCGATGTCTCGCGTTTAAATTTCCTACAAAGGTTGATAATATAATAGTCTTCCATATTCCATATTCAAATTTCGCTGACAAACGTTACGAGGGTCGAAAAAAATGAATTTTTAAAAAAAATATACAACTTTCTTTTTATTACTGTGATTCCATATATCGATATCTCGCGTTTAAATTTTGTACCACGGTTGATAATATAATAGTCTTCCATATTCCATATTCAAATTTTGCTGACAAACGTTACGAGGGTCGAAAAAATTGAAAAATATGAATTTTTAAAAAAAATTTACAACTTTCTTTTTATTACTGTGATTCCATATATCGATGTCTCGCGTTTAAATTTTGTACCAAGGTTGATAATATAATAGTCTTCCATATTCCATATTCAAACTTCGCTGACAAACGTTACGAGGGTCGAAAAAAAAATGAAAAATATGAATTTTTAAAAAAGTTTACAACTTTCTTTTTATTACTGTGATTCCATATATCGATGTCTCGCGTTTAAATTTTGTACCACGGTTGATAATATAATAGTCTTCCATATTCCATATTTAAATTTCGCTGACAAACGTTACGAGGGTCGAAAAAATTGAAAAATATGAATTTTAAAAAAAAATTTACAACTTTCTTTTTATTACTGTGATTCCATATATCGATGTATCGCGTTCAAATTTTGTACCACGGTTGATAATATAATAGTCTTCCATATTCCATATTCAAATTTTGCTGACAAACATTACGAGGGTCGAAAAAATTGAAAAATATGAATTAAAAAAAAAATTACAACTTTCTTTTTATTACTGTGATTCCATATATCGATTTCTCGCGTTTAAATTTTGTACTAAGGTTGATAATATAATAATCTTCCATATTCCATATTCAAATTTCGCTAACAAACGTTACGAGGGTCGAAAAAATTGAAAAATATGAATTTTTAAAAAAAATTTACAACTTTCTTTTTATTACTGTGATTCCATATATCGATGTCTCGCGTTTAAATTTTGTACCAAGGTTGATAATATAATAGTCTTCCATATTCCATATTCAAACTTCGCTGACAAACGTTACGAGGGTCGAAAAAAAAAATGAAAAATATGAATTTTTAAAAAAGTTTACAACTTTCTTTTTATTACTGTGATTCCATATATCGATGTCTCGCGTTTAAATTTTGTACCACGGTTGATAATATAATAGTCTTCCATATTCCATATTCAAATTTCGCTGACAAACGTTACGAGGGTCGAAAAAATTGAAAAATATGAATTTTAAAAAAAAATTTACAACTTTCTTTTTATTACTGTGATTCCATATATCGATGTCTCACGTTTAAATTTTGTTCAAAGGTTGATAATATAATAGTATTCCATATTCCATATTCAAATTTCGCTCACAAACGTTACGAGGGTCGAAAAAAATGAAAAATATGAATTTTTAAAAAAATTTACAACTTTCTTTTTATTACTGTGATTCCATATATCGATGTCTCGCGTTTAAATTTTCTACAAAGGTTGATAATATAATATTCTTCCATATTCCATATTCAAATTTCGCTGACAAATGTTACGAGGGTCGAAAAAATTGAAAAATATGAATTTAAAAAAAAATTGAAAAATATGAATTTCTTAAAAAAAATTCACAAGTTTCTTTTTATCACTGTGATTCCATATATCGATGTCTCGCGTTTAAATTTTGTACCAAGGTTGATAATATAGTAGTCTTCCATGTTCCATATTCAAATTTTGCTGTCAAACGTTACGAGGGTCGAAAAAATTAAAAAATATGAATTTTTAAAAAAACTTACAACTTTCTTTTTATTACTGTGATTCCATATATCGATGTCTCGCGTTTAAATTGTGTGCCAAGGTTGATAATATAGTAGTCTTCCATATTCCATATTTAAATTTCGCTGACAAACGTTACGAGGGTCGAAAAAAAATTGAAAAATATGAATTTTTAAAAAAAGTTTACAACTTTCTTTTTATTACTGTGATTCCATATATCGATGTCTCGCGTTCAAATTTTGTACCAAGGTTGATAATATAATAGTCTTCCATATTCCATAGTCAAATTTCGCTCACAAACGTTACAAGGGTCAAAAAAAAATGAAGAATATGAATTTTTAAAAAAGTTTACAACTTTCTTTTTATTACTGTGATTCCATATATCGATGTCTCGCGTTTAAATTTTGTACCACGGTTGATAATATAATAGTTTTCCATATTCCATATTCAAATTTCGCTGACAAACGTTACGAGGGTCGAAAAAATTGAAAAATATGAATTTTTAAAAAAAATTTACAACTTTCTTTTTATTACTGTGATTCCATATATCGATGTCTCGCGTTTAAAT
Source organism: Lochmaea crataegi (assembly GCA_947563755.1). Classification (NCBI taxonomy): domain Eukaryota; kingdom Metazoa; phylum Arthropoda; class Insecta; order Coleoptera; family Chrysomelidae; genus Lochmaea; species Lochmaea crataegi. Next base: position 75,419,968 of record OX387422.1, on the reverse strand, counting down.
TTTGTACCAAGGTTGATAATATAATAGTCTTCCATATTCCATATTTAAATTCCGCTGACAAACGTTACGAGGGTCGAAAAAAATGAAAAATATGAATTTTAAAAAAAAAATTTACAACTTTCTTTTTATTACTGTGATTCCATATATCGATGTCTCGCGTTTAAATTTTGTACAAAGGTTGATAATATAGTAGTCTTCCATATTCCACATTCAAATTTCGCTGAAAAACGTTACGAGGGTCGAAAAAATTGAAAAATATGAATTTTTAAAAAAAGTTTACAACTTTCTTTTTATTACTGGGATTCCATATATCGATGTCTCGCGTTTAAATTTTGTACCAAGGTTGATAATATAGTAGTCTTCCATATTCCATATTCAAATTTCGCTGACAAACGTTACGAGGGTCGATAAAAAATGAAAAATATGAATTTAAAAAAAAATTTACAACTTTCTTTTTATTACTGTGATTCCATATATAGATGTTTCGCGTTTAAATTTTGTACAAAGGTTGATAATATAGTAGTCTTTCATATTCCATATTCAAATTTCGCTGACAAACGTTACGAGGGTCGAAAAAATTGAAAAATATGAATTTTTAAAAAAAGTTTACAACTTTCTTTTTATTACTGTGATTCCATATATCGATGTCTCGCGTTTAAATTTTCTATTAAGGTTGATAATATAATAGTCTTCCATATTCCATATTCAAATTTCGCTGACAAACGTTACGATGGTCGAAAAAATTGAAAAATATGAATTTAAAAAAAATTGAAAAATATGAATTTTTTAAAAAAATTTACAACTTTCTTTTGATCACTGTGATTCCATATATCGATGTCTCGCGTTTAAATTTTGTACCAAGGTTGATAATATAATAGTCTTCCATATTCCATATTCAAACTTCGCTGACAAACGTTACGAGGGTCGAAAAAAAAATGAAAAATATGAATTTTTAAAAAAGTTTACAACTTTCTTTTTATTACTGTGATTCCATATATCGATGTCTCGCGTTTAAATTTTGTACCACGGTTGATAATATAATAGTCTTCCATATTCCATATTTAAATTTCGCTGACAAACGTTACGAGGGTCGAAAAAATTGAAAAATATGAATTTTAAAAAAAAATTTACAACTTTCTTTTTATTACTGTGATTCCATATATCGATGTATCGCGTTCAAATTTTGTACCACGGTTGATAATCCATATTCCATATCCATATTCCATATTCCATATTCAAATTTCGCTGACAAACATTACGAGGGTCGAAAAAATTGAAAAATATGAATTAAAAAAAAAATTACAACTTTCTTTTTATTACTGTGATTCCATATATCGATTTCTCGCGTTTAAATTTTGTACTAAGGTTGATAATATAATGATCTTCCATATTCCATATTCAAATTTCGCTGACAAACGTTACGAGGGTCGAAAAAATTGAAAAATATGAATTTTTAAAAAAAATTTACAACTTTCTTTTTATTACTGTGATTCCATATATCGATGTCTCGCGTTTAAATTTTGTACCAAGGTTGATAATATAATAGTCTTCCATATTCCATATTCAAACTTCGCTGACAAACGTTACGAGGGTCGAAAAAAAAAATGAAAAATATGAATTTTTAAAAAAGTTTACAACTTTCTTTTTATTACTGTGATTCCATATATCGATGTCCCGCGTTTAAATTTTGTACCACGGTTGATAATATAATAGTCTTCCATATTCCATATTCAAATTTCGCTGACAAACGTTACGAGGGTCGAAAAAATTGAAAAATATGAATTTTAAAAAAAAATTTACAACTTTCTTTTTATTACTGTGATTCCATATATCGATGTATCGCGTTCAAATTTTGTACCACGGTTGATAATATAATAGTCTTCCATATTCCATATTCAAATTTCGCTGACAAACATTACGAGGGTCGAAAAAATTGAAAAATATGAATTAAAAAAAAAATTACAACTTTCTTTTTATTACTGTGATTCCATATATCGATTTCTCGCGTTTAAATTTTGTACTAAGGTTGATAATATAATAATCTTCCATATTCCATATTCAAATTTCGCTGACAAACGTTACGAGGGTCGAAAAAATTGAAAAATATGAATTTTTAAAAAAAATTTACAACTTTCTTTTTATTACTGTGATTCCATATATCGATGTCTCGCGTTTAAATTTTGTACCAAGGTTGATAATATAATAGTCTTCCATATTCCATATTCAAACTTCGCTGACAAACGTTACGAGGGTCGAAAAAAAAAATGAAAAATATGAATTTTTAAAAAAGTTTACAACTTTCTTTTTATTACTGTGATTCCATATATCGATGTCTCGCGTTTAAATTTTGTACCACGGTTGATAATATAATAGTCTTCCATATTCCATATTCAAATTTCGCTGACAAACGTTACGAGGGTCGAAAAAATTGAAAAATATGAATTTTAAAAAAAAATTTACAACTTTCTTTTTATTACTGTGATTCCATATATCGATGTCTCACGTTTAAATTTTGTTCAAAGGTTGATAATATAATAGTATTCCATATTCCATATTCAAATTTCGCTCACAAACGTTACGAGGGTCGAAAAAAATGAAAAATATGAATTTTTAAAAAAATTTACAACTTTCTTTTTATTACTGTGATTCCATATATCGATGTCTCGCGTTTAAATTTTGTACCACGGTTGATAATATAATAGTTTTCCATATTCCATATTCAAATTTCGCTGACAAACGTTACGAGGGTCGAAAAAATTGAAAAATATGAATTTTTAAAAAAAATTTACAACTTTCTTTTTATTACTGTGATTCCATATATCGATGTCTCGCGTTTAAATTTTGTACAAAGGTTGATAATATAGTAGTCTTCCATATTCCATATTCAAATTTCGCTGAAAAACGTTACGAGGGTCGAAAAAATTGAAAAATATGAATTTTTAAAAAAAGTTTACAACTTTCTTTTTATTACTGGGATTCCATATATCGATGTCTCGCGTTTAAATTTTGTACCAAGGTTGATAATATAGTAGTCTTCCATATTCCATATTCAAATTTCGCTGACAAACGTTACGAGGGTCGATAAAAAATGAAAAATATGAATTTAAAAAAAATTTACAACTTTCTTTTTATTACTGTGATTCCATATATAGATGTTTCGCGTTTAAATTTTGTACAAAGGTTGATAATATAGTGGTCTTTCATATTCCATATTCAAATTTCGCTGACAAACGTTACGAGGGTCGAAAAAATTGAAAAATATGAATTTTTAAAAAAAGTTTACAACTTTCTTTTTATTACTGTGATTCCATATATCGATGTCTCGCGTTTAAATTTTCTATTAATGTTGATAATATAATAGTCTTCCATATTCCATATTCAAATTTCGCTGACAAACGTTACGATGGTCGAAAAAATTGAAAAATATGAATTTAAAAAAAATTTAAAAATATGAATTTTTTAAAAAAATTTACAACTTTCTTTTGATCACTGTGATTCCATATATCGATGTCTCGCGTTTAAATTTTGTAGCAAGGTTGATAATATAGTAGTCTTCCATATTCCATATTCAAATTTCGCTGACAAACGTTACGAAGGTCGAAAAAAATGAAAAAAATGAATTTTTAAAAAAAATTTACAATTTTCTTTTTATTACTGTGATTCCATATATCGATGTCTCGCGTTTAAATTTTGTACCAAGGTTGATAATATAATAGTCTTTCATATTCCATATTCAAATTTCGCTGACAAACGTTACGAGGGTCGAAAAAATTGAAAAATATGAATTTTTAAAAAAAGTTTACAACTTTCTTTTTATTACTGTGATTCCATATATCGATGTCTCGCGTTTGAATTTTCTATTAAGGTTGATAATATAATAGTCTTCCATATTCCATATTCAAATTTCGCTGACAAACGTTACGATGGTCGAAAAAATTGAAAAATATGAATTTAAAAAAAAATTGAAAAATATGAATTTTTTAAAAAAATTTACAACTTTCTTTTGATCACTGTGATTCCATATATCGATGTCTCGCGTTTAAATTTTGTACCAAGGTTGATAATATAATAGTCTTCCATATTCCATATTCAAATTTCGCTGACTAACGTTACGAGGGTCGAAAAAATTGAAAAATATGAATTTTTAAAAAAAGTTTACAACTTTCTTTTTATTACTGTGATTCCATATATCGATGTCTCGCGTTTAAATTTTGTACCAAGGTTGATAATATAGTAGTCTTCCATATTCCATATTCAAATTTTGCTGACAAACGTTACGAGGGTCGATAAAAAATGAAAAATATGAATTTAAAAAAAAATTTACAACTTTCTTTTTATTACTGTGATTCCATATATAGATGTTTCGCGTTTAAATTTTGTACCAAGGTTGATAATATAATAGTCTTCCATATTCCATATTCAAATTTTGCTGACAAACGTTACGAGGGTCGATAAAAAATGAAAAAAATGAATTTTTAAAAAAATTTTACAACTTTCTTTTTATTACTGTGATTCCATATATCGATGTCTCGCGTTTAAATTTTCTATTAAGGTTGATAATATAATAGTCTTCCATATTCCATATTCAAATTTCGCTGACAAACGTTACGATGGTCGAAAAAATTTAAAAATATGAATTTAAAAAAAAATTTAAAAATATGAATTTATTAAAAAAATTTACAACTTTCTTTTTATCACTGTGATTCCATATATCGATGTCTCGCGTTTAAATTTTGTACCAAGGTTGATAATATAATAGTCTTCCATATTCCATATTCAAATTTCGCTGACAAACGTTACGAGGGTCGAAAAAAAAATGAAGAATATGAATTTTTAAAAAAGTTTACAACTTTCTTTTTATTACTGTGATTCCATATATCGATGTCTCGCGTTTAAATTTTGTACAAAGGTTGATAATATAGTAGTCTTCCATATTCCATATTCAAATTTCGCTGAAAAACGTTACGAGGGTCGAAAAAATTGAAAAATATGAATTTTTAAAAAAAATTTACAACTTTCTTTTCATTACTGTGATTCCATATATCGATGTCTCGCGTTTAAATTTTCTACAAAGGTTGATAATATAATAGTCTTCCATATTCCACATTCAAATTTCGCTGACAAACGTTACGAGGGTCGAAAAAAAAATGAAAAATATGAATTTTAAAAAAAAAATTACAACTTTCTTTTTATTACTGTGATTCCATATATCGATGTCTCGCGTTTAAATTTCCTACAAAGGTTGATAATATAATAGTCTTCCATATTCCATATTCAAATTTCGCTGACAAACGTTACGAGGGTCGAAAAAAATGAATTTTAAAAAAAAATATACAACTTTCTTTTTATTACTGTGATTCCATATATCGATATCTCGCGTTTAAATTTTGTACCACGGTTTATAATATAATAGTCTTCCATATTCCATATTCAAATTTTGCTGACAAACGTTACGAGGGTCGAAAAAATTGAAAAATATGAATTTTTTAAAAAAATTTACAACTTTCTTTTCATTACTGTGATTCCATATATCGATGTCTCGCGTTTAAATTTTCTACAAAGGTTGATAATATAATAGTCTTCCATATTCCATATTCAAATTTCGCTGACAAACGTTACGAGGGTCGAAAAAATTGAAAAATATGAATTTTTAAAAAAAATTTACAACTTTCTTTTTATTACTGTGATTCCATATATCGATGTCTCGCGTTTAAATTTTGTACCAAGGTTGATAATATAATAGTCTTCCATATTCCATATTCAAACTTCGCTGACAAACGTTACGAGGGTCGAAAAAAAAATGAAAAATATGAATTTTTAAAAAAGTTTACAACTTTCTTTTTATTACTGTGATTCCATATATCGATGTCTCGCGTTTAAATTTTGTACCACGGTTGATAATATAATAGTCTTCCATATTCCATATTTAAATTTCGCTGACAAACGTTACGAGGGTCGAAAAAATTGAAAAATATGAATTTTAAAAAAAAATTTACAACTTTCTTTTTATTACTGTGATTCCATATATCGATGTATCGCGTTCAAATTTTGTACCACGGTTGATAATATAATAGTCTTCCATATTCCATATTCAAATTTCGCTGACAAACATTACGAGGGTCGAAAAAATTGAAAAATATGAATTAAAAAAAAAATTACAACTTTCTTTTTATTACTGTGATTCCATATATCGATTTCTCGCGTTTAAATTTTGTACTAAGGTTGATAATATAATAATCTTCCATATTCCATATTCAAATTTCGCTGACAAACGTTACGAGGGTCGAAAAAATTGAAAAATATGAATTTTTAAAAAAAATTTACAACTTTCTTTTTATTACTGTGATTCCATATATCGATGTCTCGCGTTTAAATTTTGTACCAAGGTTGATAATATAATAGTCTTCCATATTCCATATTCAAACTTCGCTGACAAACGTTACGAGGGTCGAAAAAAAAATGAAAAATATGAATTTTTAAAAAAGTTTACAACTTTCTTTTTATTACTGTGATTCCATATATCGATGTCTCGCGTTTAAATTTTGTACCACGGTTGATAATATAATAGTCTTCCATATTCCATATTCAAATTTCGCTGACAAACGTTACGAGGGTCGAAAAAATTGAAAAATATGAATTTTAAAAAAAAATTTACAACTTTCTTTTTATTACTGTGATTCCATATATCGATGTCTCACGTTTAAATTTTGTTCAAAGGTTGATAATATATTAGTATTCCATATTCCATATTCAAATTTCGCTTACAAACGTTACGAAGGTCGAAAAAAATGAAAAATATGAATTTTTAAAAAAATTTACAACTTTCTTTTTATTACTGTGATTCCATATATCGATGTCTCGCGTTTAAATTTTCTACAAAGGTTGATAATATAATAGTCTTCCATATTCCATATTCAAATTTCGCTGACAAATGTTACGAGGGTCGAAAAAATTGAAAAATATGAATTTAAAAAAAAATTGAAAAATATGAATTTCTTAAAAAAAATTCACAAGTTTCTTTTTATCACTGTGATTCCATATATCGATGTCTCGCGTTTAAATTTTGTACCAAGGTTGATAATATAGTAGTCTTCCATGTTCCATATTCAAATTTTGCTGTCAAACGTTACGAGGGTCGAAAAAATTAAAAAATATGAATTTTTAAAAAAACTTACAACTTTCTTTTTATTACTGTGATTCCATATATCGATGTCTCGCGTTTAAATTGTGTGCCAAGGTTGATAATATAGTAGTCTTCCATATTCCATATTTAAATTTCGCTGACAAACGTTACGAGGGTCGAAAAAAAATTGAAAAATATGAATTTTTAAAAAAAGTTTACAACTTTCTTTTTATTACTGTGATTCCATATATCGATGTCTCGCGTTTAAATTTTGTACCAAGGTTGATAATATAATAGTCTTCCATATTCCATAGTCAAATTTCGCTCACAAACGTTACAAGGGTCAAAAAAAAATGAAGAATATGAATTTTTAAAAAAGTTTACAACTTTCTTTTTATTACTGTGATTCCATATATCGATGTCTCGCGTTTAAATTTTGTACCACGGTTGATAATATAATAGTTTTCCATATTCCATATTCAAATTTCGCTGACAAACGTTACGAGGGTCGAAAAAATTGAAAAATATGAATTTTTAAAAAAAATTTACAACTTTCTTTTTTTTACTGTGATTCCATATATCGATGTCTCGCGTTTAAATTTTGTACCAAGGTTGATAATATAATAGTCTTCCATATTCCATATTCAAATTCCGCTGACAAACGTTACGAGGGTCGAAAAAAATGAAAAATATGAATTTTAAAAAAAAAATTTACAACTTTCTTTTTATTACTGTGATTCCATATATCGATGTCTCGCGTTTAAATTTTGTACAAAGGTTGATAATATAGTAGTCTTCCATATTCCATATTCAAATTTCGCTGAAAAACGTTACGAGGGTCGAAAAAATTGAAAAATATGAATTTTTAAAAAAAGTTTACAACTTTCTTTTTATTACTGGGATTCCATATATCGATGTCTCGCGTTTAAATTTTGTACCAAGGTTGATAATATAGTAGTCTTCCATATTCCATATTCAAATTTCGCTGACAAACGTTACGAGGGTCGATAAAAAATGAAAAATATGAATTTAAAAAAAAATTTACAACTTTCTTTTTATTACTGTGATTCCATATATAGATGTTTCGCGTTTAAATTTTGTACAAAGGTTGATAATATAGTAGTCTTTCATATTCCATATTCAAATTTCGCTGACAAACGTTACGAGGGTCAAAAAAATTGAAAAATATGAATTTTTAAAAAAAGTTTACAACTTTCTTTTTATTACTGTGATTCCATATATCGATGTCTCGCGTTTAAATTTTCTATTAAGGTTGATAATATAATAGTCTTCCATATTCCATATTCAAATTTCGCTGACAAACGTTACGATGGTCGAAAAAATTGAAAAATATGAATTTAAAAAAAATTGAAAAATATGAATTTTTTAAAAAAATTTACAACTTTCTTTTGATCACTGTGATTCCATATATCGATGTCTCGCGTTTAAATTTTGTACCAAGGTTGATAATATAATAGTCTTCCATATTCCATATTCAAACTTCGCTGACAAACGTTACGAGGGTCGAAAAAAAAATGAAAAATATGAATTTTTAAAAAAGTTTACAACTTTCTTTTTATTACTGTGATTCCATATATCGATGTCTCGCGTTTAAATTTTGTACCACGGTTGATAATATAATAGTCTTCCATATTCCATATTCAAATTTCGCTGACAAACGTTACGAGGGTCGAAAAAATTGAAAAATATGAATTTTAAAAAAAAATTTACAACTTTCTTTTTATTACTGTGATTCCATATATCGATGTATCGCGTTCAAATTTTGTACCACGGTTGATAATATAATAGTCTTCCATATTCCATATTCAAATTTCGCTGACAAACATTACGAGGGTCGAAAAAATTGAAAAATATGAATTAAAAAAAAAATTACAACTTTCTTTTTATTACTGTGATTCCATATATCGATTTCTCGCGTTTAAATTTTGTACTAAGGTTGATAATATAATAATCTTCCATATTCCATATTCAAATTTCGCTGACAAACGTTACGAGGGTCGAAAAAATTGAAAAATATGAATTTTTAAAAAAAATTTACAACTTTCTTTTTATTACTGTGATTCCATATATCGATGTCTCGCGTTTAAATTTTGTACCAAGGTTGATAATATAATAGTCTTCCATATTCCATATTCAAACTTCGCTGACAAACGTTACGAGGGTCGAAAAAAAAAATGAAAAATATGAATTTTTAAAAAAGTTTACAACTTTCTTTTTATTACTGTGATTCCATATATCGATGTCTCGCGTTTAAATTTTGTACCACGGATGATAATATAATAGTCTTCCATATTCCATATTCAAATTTCGCTGACAAACGTTACGAGGGTCGAAAAAATTGAAAAATATGAATTTTAAAAAAAAATTTACAACTTTCTTTTTATTACTGTGATTCCATATATCGATGTCTCACGATTAAATTTTGTTCAAAGGTTGATAATATAATAGTATTCCATATTCCATATTCAAATTTCGCTTACAAACGTTACGAGGGTCGAAAAAAATGAAAAATATGAATTTTTAAAAAATTTTACAACTTTCTTTTTATTACTGTGATTCCATATATCGATGTCTCGCGTTTAAATTTTGTACCACGGTTGATAATATAATAGTTTTCCATATTCCATATTCAAATTTCGCTGACAAACGTTACGAGGGTCGAAAAAATTGAAAAATATGAACTTTTAAAAAAAATTTACAACTTTCTTTTTTTTACTGTGATTCCATATATCGATGTCTCGCGTTTAAATTTTGTACCAAGGTTGATAATATAATAGTCTTCCATATTCCATATTCAAATTCCGCTGACAAACGTTACGAGGGTCGAAAAAAATGAAAAATATTAATTTAAAAAAAAAAAATTTACAACTTTCTTTTTATTACTGTGATTCCATATATCGATGTCTCGCGTTTAAATTTTGTACAAAGGTTGATAATATAGTAGTCTTCCATACTCCATATTCAAATTTTGCTGAAAAACGTTACGAGGGTCGAAAAAATTGAAAAATATGAATTTTTAAAAAAAGTTTACAACTTTCTTTTTATTACTGGGATTCCATATATCGATGTCTCTAGTTTAAATTTTGTACCAAGGTTGATAATATAGTAGTCTTCCATATTCCATATTCAAATTTCGCTGACAAACGTTACGAGGGTCGATAAAAAATGAAAAATATGAATTTAAAAAAAAATTTACAACTTTCTTTTTATTACTGTGATTCCATATATAGATGTTTCGCGTTTAAATTTTGTACAAAGGTTGATAATATAGTAGTCTTTCATATTCCATATTCAAATTTCGCTGACAAACGTTACGAGGGTCGAAAAAATTGAAAAATATGAATTTTTAAAAAAAGTTTACAACTTTCTTTTTATTACTGTGATTCCATATATCGATGTCTCGCGTTTAAATTTTCTATTAAGGTTGATAATATAATAGTCTTCCATATTCCATATTCAAATTTCGCTGACAAACGTTACGATGGTCGAAAAAATTGAAAAATATGAATTTAAAAAAAATTGAAAAATATGAATTTTTTAAAAAAATTTACAACTTTCTTTTGATCACTGTGATTCCATATATCGATGTCTCGCGTTTAAATTTTGTACCAAGGTTGATAATATAATAGTCTTCCATATTCCATATTCAAACTTCGCTGACAAACGTTACGAGGGTCGAAAAAAAAATGAAAAATATGAATTTTTAAAAAAGTTTACAACTTTCTTTTTATTACTGTGATTCCATATATCGATGTCTCGCGTTTAAATTTTGTACCACGGTTGATAATATAATAGTCTTCCATATTCCATATTTAAATTTCGCTGACAAACGTTACGAGGGTCGAAAAAATTGAAAAATATGAATTTTAAAAAAAAATTTACAACTTTCTTTTTATTACTGTGATTCCATATATCGATGTATCGCGTTCAAATTTTGTACCACGGTTGATAATATAATAATCTTCCATATTCCGTATTCAAATTTCGCTGACAAACATTACGAGGGTCGAAAAAATTGAAAAATATGAATTAAAAAAAAAATTACAACTTTCTTTTTATTACTGTGATTCCATATATCGATTTCTCGCGTTTAAATTTTGTACTAAGGTTGATAATATAATAATCTTCCATATTCCATATTCAAATTTCGCTGACAAACGTTACGAGGGTCGAAAAAATTGAAAAATATGAATTTTTAAAAAAAATTTACAACTTTCTTTTTATTACTGTGATTCCATATATCGATGTCTCGCGTTTAAATTTTGTACCACGGTTGATAATATAATAGTCTTCCATATTCCATATTCAAATTTCGCTGACAAACGTTACGAGGGTCGAAAAAAAAAATGAAAAATATGAATTTTTAAAAAAGTTTACAACTTTCTTTTTATTACTGTGATTCCATATATCGATGTCTCGCGTTTAAATTTTGTACCACGGTTGATAATATAATAGTCTTCCATATTCCATATTCAAATTTCGCTGACAAACGTTACGAGGGTCGAAAAAATTGAAAAATATGAATTTTAAAAAAAAATTTACAACTTTCTTTTTATTACTGTGATTCCATATATCGATGTCTCACGTTTAAATTTTGTTCAAAGGTTGATAATATAATAGTATTCCATATTCCATATTCAAATTTCGCTTACAAACGTTACGAGGGTCGAAAAAAATGAAAAATATGAATTTTTAAAAAAATTTACAACTTTCTTTTTATTACTGTGATTCCATATATCGATGTCTCGCGTCTAAATTTTCTACAAAGGTTGATAATATAATAGTCTTCCATATTCCATATTCAAATTTTGCTGACAAATGTTACGAGGGTCGAAAAAATTGAAAAATATGAATTTAAAAAAAAATTGAAAAATATGAATTTCTTAAAAAAAATTCACAAGTTTCTTTTTATCACTGTGATTCCATATATCGATGTCTCGCGTTTAAATTTTGTACCAAGGTTGATAATATAGTAGTCTTCCATGTTCCATATTCAAATTTTGCTGTCAAACGTTACGAGGGTCGAAAAAATTAAAAAATATGAATTTTTAAAAAAACTTACAACTTTCTTTTTATTACTGTGATTCCATATATCGATGTCTCGCGTTTAAATTGTGTGCCAAGGTTGATAATATAGTAGTCTTCCATATTCCATATTCAAATTTCGCTGACAAACGTTACGAGGGTCGAAAAAAAATTGAAAAATATGAATTTTTAAAAAAAGTTTACAACTTTCTTTTTATTACTGTGATTCCATATATCGATGTCTCGCGTTTAAATTTTGTACCAAGGTTGATAATATAATAGTCTTCCATATTCCATAGTCAAATTTCGCTCACAAACGTTACAAGGGTCAAAAAAAAATGAAGAATATGAATTTTTAAAAAAGTTTACAACTTTCTTTTTATTACTGTGATTCCATATATCGATGTCTCGCGTTTAAATTTTGTACCACGGTTGATAATATAATAGTTTTCCATATTCCATATTCAAATTTCGCTGACAAACGTTACGAGGGTCGAAAAAATTGAAAAATATGAATTTTTAAAAAAAATTTACAACTTTCTTTTTATTACTGTGATTCCATATATCGATGTCTCGCGTTTAAATTTTGTACCAAGGTTGATAATATAATAGTCTTCCATATTCCATATTCAAATTCCGCTGACAAACGTTACGAGGGTCGAAAAAAATGAAAAATATGAATTTAAAAAAAAAAATTTACAACTTTCTTTTTATTACTGTGATTCCATATATCGATGTCTCGCGTTTAAATTTTGTACAAAGGTTGATAATATAGTAGTCTTCCATATTCCATATTCAAATTTCGCTGAAAAACGTTACGAGGGTCGAAAAAATTGAAAAATATGAATTTTTAAAAAAAGTTCACAACTTTCTTTTTATTACTGGGATTCCATATATCGATGTCTCGCGTTTAAATTTTGTACCAAGGTTGATAATATAGTAGTCTTCCATATTCCATATTCAAATTTCGCTGACAAACGTTACGAGGGTCGATAAAAAATGAAAAATATGAATTTTTAAAAAAGTTTACAACTTTCTTTTTATTACTGTGATTCCATATATCGATGTCTCGCGTTTAAATTTTGTACCACGGTTGATAATATAATAGTCTTCCATATTCCATATTCAAATTTCGCTGACAAACGTTACGAGGGTCGAAAAAATTGAAAAATATGAATTTTAAAAAAAAATTTACAACTTTCTTTTTATTACTGTGATTCCATATATCGATGTCTCACGTTTAAATTTTGTTCAAAGGTTGATAATATAATAGTATTCCATATTCCATATTCAAATTTCGCTTACAAACGTTACGAGGGTCGAAAAAAATGAAAAATATGAATTTTTAAAAAAATTTACAACTTTCTTTTTATTACTGTGATTCCATATATCGATGTCTCGCGTCTAAATTTTCTACAAAGGTTGATAATATAATAGTCTTCCATATTCCATATTCAAATTTCGCTGACAAATGTTACGAGGGTCGAAAAAATTGAAAAATATGAATTTAAAAAAAAATTGAAAAATATGAATTTCTTAAAAAAAATTCACAAGTTTCTTTTTATCACTGTGATTCCATATATCGATGTCTCGCGTTTAAATTTTGTACCAAGGTTGATAATATAGTAGTCTTCCATGTTCCATATTCAAATTTTGCTGTCAAACGTTACGAGGGTCGAAAAAATTAAAAAATATGAATTTTTAAAAAAACTTACAACTTTCTTTTTATTACTGTGATTCCATATATCGATGTCTCGCGTTTAAATTGTGTGCCAAGGTTGATAATATAGTAGTCTTCCATATTCCATATTCAAATTTCGCTGACAAACGTTACGAGGGTCGAAAAAAAATTGAAAAATATGAATTTTTAAAAAAAGTTTACAACTTTCTTTTTATTACTGTGATTCCATATATCGATGTCTCGCGTTTAAATTTTGTACCAAGGTTGATAATATAATAGTCTTCCATATTCCATAGTCAAATTTCGCTCACAAACGTTACAAGGGTAAAAAAAAATGAAGAATATGAATTTTTAAAAAAGTTTACAACTTTCTTTTTATTACTGTGATTCCATATATCGATGTCTCGCGTTTAAATTTTGTACCACGGTTGATAATATAATAGTTTTCCATATTCCATATTCAAATTTCGCTGACAAACGTTACGAGGGTCGAAAAAATTGAAAAATATGAATTTTTAAAAAAAATTTACAACTTTCTTTTTATTACTGTGATTCCATATATCGATGTCTCGCGTTTAAATTTTGTACCAAGGTTGATAATATAATAGTCTTCCATATTCCATATTCAAATTCCGCTGACAAACGTTACGAGGGTCGAAAAAAATGAAAAATATGAATTTAAAAAAAAAAATTTACAACTTTCTTTTTATCACTGTGATTCCATATATCGATGTCTCGCGTTTAAATTTTGTACCAAGGTTGATAATATAGTAGTCTTCCATGTTCCATATTCAAATTTTGCTGTCAAACGTTACGAGGGTCGAAAAAATTAAAAAATATGAATTTTTAAAAAAACTTACAACTTTCTTTTTATTACTGTGATTCCATATATCGATGTCTCGCGTTTAAATTGTGTGCCAAGGTTGATAATATAGTAGTCTTCCATATTCCATATTCAAATTTCGCTGACAAACGTTACGAGGGTCGAAAAAAAATTGAAAAATATGAATTTTTAAAAAAAGTTTACAACTTTCTTTTTATTACTGTGATTCCATATATCGATGTCTCGCGTTTAAATTTTGTACCAAGGTTGATAATATAATAGTCTTCCATATTCCATAGTCAAATTTCGCTCACAAACGTTACAAGGGTCAAAAAAAAATGAAGAATATGAATTTTTAAAAAAGTTTACAACTTTCTTTTTATTACTGTGATTCCATATATCGATGTCTCGCGTTTAAATTTTGTACCACGGTTGATAATATAATAGTTTTCCATATTCCATATTCAAATTTCGCTGACAAACGTTACGAGGGTCGAAAAAATTGAAAAATATGAATTTTTAAAAAAAATTTACAACTTTCTTTTTATTACTGTGATTCCATATATCGATGTCTCGCGTTTAAATTTTGTACCAAGGTTGATAATATAATAGTCTTCCATATTCCATATTCAAATTCCGCTGACAAACGTTACGAGGGTCGAAAAAAATGAAAAATATGAATTTAAAAAAAAAAATTTACAACTTTCTTTTTATTACTGTGATTCCATATATCGATGTCTCGCGTTTAAATTTTGTACAAAGGTTGATAATATAGTAGTCTTCCATATTCCATATTCAAATTTCGCTGAAAAACGTTACGAGGGTCGAAAAAATTGAAAAATATGAATTTTTAAAAAAAGTTTACAACTTTCTTTTTATTACTGGGATTCCATATATCGATGTCTCGCGTTTAAATTTTGTACCAAGGTTGATAATATAGTAGTCTTCCATATTCCATATTCAAATTTCGCTGACAGACGTTACGAGGGTCGATAAAAAATGAAAAATATGAATTTAAAAAAAAATTTACAACTTTCTTTTTATTACTGTGATTCCATATATCGATGTCTCGCGTTTAAATTTTGTACAAAGGTTGATAATATAGTAGTCTTCCATATTCCATATTCAAATTTCGCTGACAAACGTTACGAGGGTCGAAAAAATTGAAAAATATGAATTTTTAAAAAAAGTTTACAACTTTCTTTTTATTACTGTGATTCCATATATCGATGTCTCGCGTTTAAATTTTCTATTAAGGTTGATAATATAATAGTCTTCCATATTCCATATTCAAATTTCGCTGACAAACGTTACGATGGTCGAAAAAATTGAAAAATATGAATTTAAAAAAAATTGAAAAATATGAATTTTTTAAAAAAATTTACAACTTTCTTTTGATCACTGTGATTCCATATATCGATGTCTCGCGTTTAAATTTTGTACCAAGGTTGATAATATAGTAGTCTTCCATATTCCATATTCAAATTTCGCTGACAAACGTTACGAAGGTCGAAAAAAATGAAAAAAATGAATTTTTAAAAAAAATTTACAATTTTCTTTTTATTACTGTGATTCCATATATCGATGTCTCGCGTTTAAATTTTGTACCAAGGTTGATAATATAATAGTCTTTCATATTCCATATTCAAATTTCGCTGACAAACGTTACGAGGGTCGAAAAAATTGAAAAATATGAATTTTTAAAAAAAGTTTACAACTTTCTTTTTATTACTGTGATTCCATATATCGATGTCTCGCGTTTGAATTTTCTATTAAGGTTGATAATATAATAGTCTTCCATATTCCATATTCAAATTTCGCTGACAAACGTTACGATGGTCGAAAAAATTGAAAAATATGAATTTAAAAAAAAATTGAAAAATATGAATTTTTTTAAAAAATTTACAACTTTCTTTTGATCACTGTGATTCCATATATCGATGTCTCGCGTTTAAATTTTGTACCAAGGTTGATAATATAATAGTCTTCCATATTCCATATTCAAATTTCGCTGACTAACGTTACGAGGGTCGAAAAAATTGAAAAATATGAATTTTTAAAAAAAGTTTACAACTTTCTTTTTATTACTGTGATTCCATATATCGATGTCTCGCGTTTAAATTTTGTACCAAGGTTGATAATATAGTAGTCTTCCATATTCCATATTCAAATTTTGCTGACAAACGTTACGAGGGTCGATAAAAAATGAAAAATATGAATTTAAAAAAAAATTTACAACTTTCTTTTTATTACTGTGATTCCATATATAGATGTTTCGCGTTTAAATTTTGTACCAAGGTTGATAATATAATAGTCTTCCATATTCCATATTCAAATTTTGCTGACAAACGTTACGAGGGTCGATAAAAAATGAAAAAAATGAATTTTTAAAAAAATTTTACAACTTTCTTTTTATTACTGTGATTCCATATATCGATGTCTCGCGTTTAAATTTTCTATTAAGGTTGATAATATAATAGTCTTCCATATTCCATATTCAAATTTCGCTGACAAACGTTACGATGGTCGAAAAAATTGAAAAATATGAATTTAAAAAAAAATTGAAAAATATGAATTTATTAAAAAAATTTACAACTTTCTTTTTATCACTGTGATTCCATATATCGATGTCTCGCGTTTAAATTTTGTACCAAGGTTGATAATATAATAGTCTTCCATATTCCATATTCAAATTTCGCTGACAAACGTTACGAGGGTCGAAAAAAAAATGAAGAATATGAATTTTTAAAAAAGTTTACAACTTTCTTTTTATTACTGTGATTCCATATATCGATGTCTCGCGTTCAAATTTTGTACCACGATTGATAATATAATAGTTTTCCATATTCCATATTCAAATTTCGCTGACAAACGTTACGAGGGTCGAAAAAATTGAAAAATATGAATTTTTAAAAAAAATTTACAACTTTCTTTTTATTACTGTGATTCCATATATCGATGTCTCGCGTTTAAATTTTGTACCAAGGTTGATAATATAATAGTCTTCCATATTCCATATTCAAATTCCGCTGACAAACGTTACGAGGGTCGATAAAAAATGAAAAAAATGAATTTTTAAAAAAAATTTACAACTTTCTTTTTATTACTGTGATTCCATATATCGATGTCTCGCGTTTAAATTTTCTATTAAGGTTGATAATATAATAGTCTTCCATATTCCATATTCAAATTTCGCTGACAAATGTTACGATGGTCGAAAAAATTGAAAAATATGAATTTAAAAAAAAATTGAAAAATATGAATTTATTAAAAAAATTTACAACTTTCTTTTTATCACTGTGATTCCATATATCGATGTCTCGCGTTTAAATTTTGTACCAAGGTTGATAATATAATAGTTTTCCATATTCCATATTCAAATTTCGCCGACAAACGTTACGAGGGTCGAAAAAATTGAAAAATATGAATTTTTAAAAAAAATTTAAACTTTCTTTTTATTACTGTGATTCCATATATCGATGTCTCGCGTTTAAATTTTGTACCAAGGTTGATAATATAATAGTCTTCCATATTCCATATTCAAATTCCGCTGACAAACGTTACGAGGGTCGAAAAAAATGAAAAATATGAATTTTCAAAAAAAAATTTACAACTTTCTTTTTATTACTGTGATTCCATATATCGATGTCTCGCGTTTAAATTTTGTACAAAGGTTGATAATATAGTAGTCTTCCATATTCCATATTCAAATTTTGCTGAAAAACGTTACGAGGGTCGAAAAAATTGAAAAATATGAATTTTTAAAAAAAGTTTACAACTTTCTTTTTATTACTGGGATTCCATATATCGATGTCTCGCGTTTAAATTTTGTACCAAGGTTGATAATATAGTAGTCTTCCATATTCCATATTCAAATTTCGCTGACAAACGTTACGAGGGTCGATAAAAAATGAAAAATATGAATTTAAAAAAAAATTTACAACTTTCTTTTTATTACTGTGATTCCATATATAGATGTTTCGCGTTTAAATTTTGTACAAAGGTTGATAATATAGTAGGCTTTCATATTCCATATTCAAATTTCGCTGACAAACGTTACGAGGGTCGAAAAAATTGAAAAATATGAATTTTTAAAAAAAGTTTACAACTTTCTTTTTATTACTGTGATTCCATATATCGATGTCTCGCGTTTAAATTTTCTACAAAGGTTGATAATATAATAGTCTTCCATATTCCGTATTCAAATTTCGCTGACAAACGTTACGAGGGTCGAAAAAAATGAATTTTTAAAAAAAATTTACAACTTTCTTTTTATTACTGTGATTCCATATATCGATGTCTCGCGTTTAAATTTTGTACCACGGTTGATAATATAATAGTCTTCCATATTCCATATTCAAATTTCGCTGACAAACGTTACGAGGGTCGAAAAAATTGAAAAATATGAATTTTTAAAAAAAATTTACAACTTTCTTTTCATTACTGTGATTCCATATACCGATGTCTCGCGTTTAAATTTTCTACAAAGGTTGATAATATAATAGTCTTCCATATTCCACATTCAAATTTCGCTGACAAACGTTACGAGGGTCGAAAAAAAAATGAAAAATATGAATTTTTAAAAAAAAATTACAACTTTCTTTTTATTACTGTGATTCCATATATCGATGTCTCGCGTTTAAATTTCCTACAAAGGTGGATAATATAATAGTCTTCCATATTCCATATTCAAATTTCGCTGACAAACGTTACGAGGGTCGAAAAAAATGAATTTTTAAAAAAAATATACAACTTTCTTTTTATTACTGTGATTCCATATATCGATATCTCGCGTTGAAATTTTGTACCACGGTTGATAATATAATAGTCTTCCATATTCCATATTCAAATTTCGCTGACAAACGTTACGAGGGTCGAAAAAATTGAAAAATATGAATTTTTTAAAAAAATTTACAACTTTCTTTTCATTACTGTGATTCCATATATCGATGTCTCGCGTTTAAATTTTCTACAAAGGTTGATAATATAATAGTCTTCCATATTCCATATTCAAATTTCGCTGACAAACGTAACGAGGGTCGAAAAAATTGAAAAATATGAATTTTTAAAAAAAATTTACAACTTTCTTTTTATTACTGTGATTCCATATATCGATGTCTCGCGTTTAAATTTTGTACCAAGGTTGATAATATAATAGTCTTCCATATTCCATATTCAAACTTCGCTGACAAACGTTACGAGGGTCGAAAAAAAAATGAAAAATATGAATTTTTAAAAAAGTTTACAACTTTCTTTTTATTACTGTGATTCCATATATCGATGTCTCGCGTTTAAATTTTGTACCACGGTTGATAATATAATAGTCTTCCATATTCCATATTTAAATTTCGCTGACAAACGTTACGAGGGTCGAAAAAATTGAAAAATATGAATTTTAAAAAAAAATTTACAACTTTCTTTTTATTACTGTGATTCCATATATCGATGTATCGCGTTCAAATTTTGTACCACGGTTGATAATATAATAGTCTTCCATATTCCATATTCAAATTTCGCTGACAAACATTACGAGGGTCGAAAAAATTGAAAAATATGAATTAAAAAAAAAATTACAACTTTCTTTTTATTACTGTGATTCCATATATCGATTTCTCGCGTTTAAATTTTGTACTAAGGTTGATAATATAATAATCTTCCATATTCCATATTCAAATTTCGCTGACAAACGTTACGAGGGTCGAAAAAATTGAAAAATATGAATTTTTAAAAAAAATTTACAACTTTCTTTTTATTACTGTGATTCCATATATCGATGTCTCGCGTTTAAATTTTGTACCAAGGTTGATAATATAATAGTCTTCCATATTCCATATTCAAACTTCGCTGACAAACGTTACGAGGGTCGAAAAAAAAAATGAAAAATATGAATTTTTAAAAAAGTTTACAACTTTCTTTTTATTACTGTGATTCCATATATCGATGTCTCGCGTTTAAATTTTGTACCACGGTTGATAATATAATAGTCTTCCATATTCCATATTCAAATTTCGCTGACAAACGTTACGAGGGTCGAAAAAATTGAAAAATATGAATTTTAAAAAAAAATTTACAACTTTCTTTTTATTACTGTGATTCCATATATCGATGTCTCACGTTTAAATTTTGTTCAAAGGTTGATAATATAATAGTATTCCATATTCCATATTCAAATTTCGCTTACAAACGTTACGAGGGTCGAAAAAAATGAAAAATATGAATTTTTAAAAAAATTTACAACTTTCTTTTTATTACTGTGATTCCATATATCGATGTCTCGCGTTTAAATTTTCTACAAAGGTTGATAATATAATAGTCTTCCATATTCCATATTCAAATTTCGCTGACAAATGTTACGAGGGTCGAAAAAATTGAAAAATATGAATTTAAAAAAAAATTGAAAAATATGAATTTCTTAAAAAAAATTCACAAGTTTCTTTTTATCACTGTGATTCCATATATCGATGTCTCGCGTTTAAATTTTGTACCAAGGTTGATAATATAGTAGTCTTCCATGTTCCATATTCAAATTTTGCTGTCAAACGTTACGAGGGTCGAAAAAATTAAAAAATATGAATTTTTAAAAAAACTTACAACTTTCTTTTTATTACTGTGATTCCATATATCGATGTCTCGCGCTTAAATTGTGTGCCAAGGTTGATAATATAGTAGTCTTCCATATTCCATATTCAAATTTCGCTGACAAACGTTACGAGGGTCGAAAAAAAATTGAAAAATATGAATTTTTAAAAAAAGTTTACAACTTTCTTTTTATTACTGTGATTCCATATATCGATGTCTCGCGTTTAAATTTTGTATCAAGGTTGATAATATAATAGTCTTCCAAATTCCATAGTCAAATTTCGCTCACAAACGTTACAAGGGTCAAAAAAAAATGAAGAATATGAATTTTTAAAAAAGTTTACAACTTTCTTTTTATTACTGTGATTCCATATATCGATGTCTCGCGTTTAAATTTTGTACCACGGTTGATAATATAATAGTTTTCCATATTCCATATTCAAATTTCGCTGACAAACGTTACGAGGGTCGAAAAAATTGAAAAATATGAATTTTTAAAAAAAATTTACAACTTTCTTTTTATTACTGTGATTCCATATATCGATGTCTCGCGTTTAAATTCTGTACAAAGGTTGATAATATAGTAGTCTTCCATATTCCATATTCAAATTTCGCTGAAAAACGTTACGAGGGTCGAAAAAATTGAAAAATATGAATTTTTAAAAAAAGTTTACAACTTTCTTTTTATTACTGGGATTCCATATATCGATGTCTCGCGTTTAAATTTTGTACCAAGGTTGATAATATAGTAGTCTTCCATATTCCATATTCAAATTTTGCTGACAAACGTTACGAGGGTCGATAAAAAATGAAAAATATGAATTTAAAAACAAATTTACAACTTTCTTTTTATTACTGTGATTCCATATATAGATGTTTCGCGTTTAAATTTTGTACAAAGGTTGATAATATAGTAGTCTTTCATATTCCATATTCAAATTTCGCTGACAAACGTTACGAGGGTCGAAAAAATTGAAAAATATGAATTTTTAAAAAAAGTTTACAACTTTCTTTTTATTACTGTGATTCCATATATCGATGTCTCGCGTTTAAATTTTCTATTAAGGTTGATAATATAATAGTCTTCCATATTCCATATTCAAATTTCGCTGACAAACGTTACGATGGTCGAAAAAATTGAAAAATATGAATTTAAAAAAAAATTGAAAAATATGAATTTTTTAAAAAAATTTACAACTTTCTTTTGATCACTGTGATTCCATATATCGATGTCTCGCGTTTAAATTTTGTACCAAGGTTGATAATATAATAGTCTTCCATATTCCATATTCAAATTTCGCTGACTAACGTTACGAGGGTCGAAAAAATTGAAAAATATGAATTTTTAAAAAAAGTTTACAACTTTCTTTTTATTACTGTGATTCCATATATCGATGTCTCGCGTTTAAATTTTGTACCAAGGTTGATAATATAGTAGTCTTCCATATTCCATATTCAAATTTTGCTGACAAACGTTACGAGGGTCGATAAAAAATGAAAAATATGAATTTAAAAAAAAATTTACAACTTTCTTTTTATTACTGTGATTCCATATATAGATGTTTCGCGTTTAAATTTTGTACCAAGGTTGATAATATAATAGTCTTCCATATTCCATATTCAAATTTTGCTGACAAACGTTACGAGGGTCGATAAAAAATGAAAAAAATGAATTTTTAAAAAAAATTTACAACTTTCTTTTTATTACTGTGATTCCATATATCGATGTCTCGCGTTTAAATTTTCTATTAAGGTTGATAATATAATAGTCTTCCATATTCCATATTCAAATTTCGCTGACAAACGTTACGATGGTCGAAAAAATTGAAAAATATGAATTTAAAAAAAAATTGAAAAATATGAATTTATTAAAAAAATTTACAACTTTCTTTTTATCACTGTGATTCCATATATCGATGTCTCGCGTTTAAATTTTGTACCAAGGTTGATAATATAATAGTCTTCCATATTCCATATTCAAATTTCGCTGACAAACGTTACGAGGGTCGAAAAAAAAATGAAAAATATGAATTTTTAAAAAAGTTTACAACTTTCTTTTTATTACTGTGATTCCATATATCGATGTCTCGCGTTTAAATTTTGTACCACGGTTGATAATATAATAGTCTTCCATATTCCATATTCAAATTTCGCTGACAAACGTTACGAGGGTCGAAAAAATTGAAAAATATGAATTTTTAAAAAAAATTTACAACTTTCTTTTTATTACTGTGATTCCATATATCGATGTCTCGCGTTTACATTTTGTTCAAAGGTTGATAATATAATAGTCTTCCATATTCCATATTCAAATTTCGCTGACAAACGTTACGAGGGTCGAAACAAATGAAAAATATGAATTTTTAAAAAAAATTTACAACTTTCTTTTTATTACTGTGATTCCATATATCGATGTCTCGCGTTTAAATTTTCTACAAAGGTTGATAATATAATAGTCCTCCATATTCCATATTCAAATTTCGCTGACAAACGTTACGAGGGTCAAAAAAATTGAAAAATATAAATTTAAAAAAAAAATTGAAAAATATGAATTTTTAAAAAAAATTTACAACTTTTTTTTTTATTACTGTGATTCCATATTTCGATGTCTCGCGTTTAAATTTTGTACAAAGGTTGATAATATAGTAGTCTTCCATATTCCATATTCAAATTTCGCTGACAAACGTTACGAGGGTCGAAAAAATTGAAAAATATGAATTTTTAAAAAAAGTTTACAACTTTCTTTTTATTACTGTGATTCCATATATCGATGTCTCGCGTTTAAATTTTGTACCAAGGTTGATAATATAATAGTCTTCCATATTCCATATTCAAATTTCGCTGACAAACGTTACGAGGGTCGAAAAAAAATGAAATATAATAATTTTTAAAAAAATTTACAACTTTCTTTTTATTACTGTGATTCCATATATCGATGTCTCGCGTTTGAATTTTGTACAAAGGTTGATAATATAGTAGTCTTCCATATTCCATATTCAAATTTCGCTGACAAACGTTACGAGGGTCGAAAAAATTGAAAACTATGAATTTTTAAAAAAAATTTACAACTTTCTTTTTATTACTGTGATTCCATATATCGATGTCTCGCGTTTAAATTTTGTACCAAGGTTGATAATATAATAGTCTTCCATATTCCATATTCAAATTTCGCTGACAAACGTTACGAGGGTCGAAAAAAAAATGAAAAATATGAATTTTTAAAAAAGTTTACAACTTTCTTTTATTACTGTGATTCCATATATCGATGTCTCGCGTTTAAATTTCGTACCACGGTTGATAATATAATAGTCTTCCATATTCCATATTCAAATTTCGCTGACAAACGTTACGAGGGTCGAAAAAATTGAAAAATATGAATTTTTAAAAAAAATTTACAACTTTCTTTTTATTACTGTGATTCCAGATATCGATGTCTCGCGTTTAAATTTTGTACCAAGGTTGATAATATAATAGTCTTCCATATTCCATATTCAAATTTCGCTGACAAACGTTACGAGGGTCGAAAAAATTGAAAAATATGAATTTTTAAAAAAAGTTTACAACTTTCTTTTTATTACTGTGGTTCCATATATAGATGTTTCGCGTTTAAATTTTGTACAAAGGTTGATAATATAGTGGTCTTTCATATTCCATATTCAAATTTCGCTGACAAACGGTACGAGGGTCGAAAAAATTGATAACCGGTATTAACCAGTTCCAAAGTATCCTCATTTCCACATCACCCAGGAGGTAGAGGATTCGATCCATTTTTTTAAGGTGGTCTCCCCCCAATAGGACTAATCCACAGTAATAAAAAATATTCTTCTGTTTGGGGCGCACTACCATACTACCCAACCAAAAAATGTATGCTTCAAAAATTATTATTTTTATTCCACTCCTGTGGAAAATAAAACGAATCATCGCGAACACGAAACGCCATGATTTTTGGTCCCTGCCACAAGCAATTTTAGGTAAAGATATCATCTTCACCAAATTGTTGGAGGCGTGGACCTTCATCGCCTTTAGCGCCTTGAAAATAATTTTATAAGTTGGTTTTTCGAAATTCCGAGATTTAGTAATTAGGTAGTATACGTAGCGATCCCTATCCAATAGTACGGCTACATCGCCTACATTTTTGTTTTGTCCTTTCAAGAAATCAACGTTGTTGAATGTATTTCTAAAAAAAATTACAAAGGTTTTACCAATGTTCAGTTGACACGAGACTAAACATTGTAAAGAGAGCGAAACGCTACAACAGCAGTTGATCGAAAAATAGATTTCGATATTAATCTAAATTCACATGGTATTTTAAACAGGAAAAATGTTACTTAAATTTTAAGAACTTCTTCATACGGATTAAACAGGGTTAGTGACATAGACTTACCGAAACTGGAGGGCGATACGTTTGAACATTCTGAAGTCCCTCGACACACAATGTCCTATGCAACCTTCGCTAAGGAATAAATCTCCAGGGATTATATTTATGTGGACAATGGGGATTTTCTTTGTTTTAAATTGCCTCCAAAATTTACAGTATTCCCTAAAGAAAATTTCGATATTAAATATCTACAAAAGACGAAGTCCGTCTTTCTTTTTCGTTCTTTTTCATGCCAGCGTCCTCTAACGAAATGTGGTGACAATGTTATTTTTATATTGGATATGTGGATAAACGGGTATTCGCCAGACACTTCAGGAGAAAAGACTCCAGTGTCTTCGTGAGATCAGAGCTAATTAAGTCTTTTGATAATTTTTCGTTGTGTGAACAAGACTTCTGGCTATCTAAGCCCTTATTTTATTACAAACCCAACTCATTCACTAGTATAGTTTGTCATTAGTTTTGTGAGTTATGAACTTGGAGTTCCCACAGAATAGCTGACGTTGCTGAATCAAGAGCGTTCCCCCACTTGAGGATAACGTCGAACAAAACCAGGCGCGAGCCGGCATTTTTAGCTTTTTAGCTTGTAATTGTAATAATATCACATCTATTGTTGTAACGTTAATAAAGTTCCGCTGTTCTTAATTATTTGAATTTTTTTTAAAAACGAACTTTTCGCGAGTGAACTTAAAATTGGCGCAGTCAGTAGGATTGCCAAACGGAGTGACAACAAAAATCGTGTCGAACCGGTCTATATCGATAGTTTATTGGCAATAATAATCGATCGCGAAAAATCGGAAAAATTCAATAATTGGAAAGTGTTTGCCCAGATGAAGGATCCACATCGCCGAAGTTTGGAAACCCCGGAAGAAGCCAACATAGCAGAATCCGGTTAAATTTAAGATAAGCCAACTTAAGAGGAAGAAACCGTATCATTCAACCCCTTTGGCACTAGGTAGATAAATGAAGCTAATCAATTTACTCTGGTAAGAAATTTTGTTCTTCCATATTATATTCCTTTCATATTTTTCTGTTGATTTTTGAGTGATTTTTGATTTTTTACATTTCAATATTATATACATAATTAATTGATGTCAGATATTGAAGACCTAAGTGATTTGTATCGATCATTAGATTTAAATAATTCTAATTTAAACCCGATCAATTTTGAAAATTTATCTTCAGTAGAAGACAGTTTAGAATTTGAAAATCTAAATACCGAAATGGCAGTAGCAAATGTTAATTATTCACTTTTGAAATTATATGTGGATACCATACCACAATTTGACGGTAATACTCACACATTAGGAGTATTTTTAGATGCTTGTGAAAGTTTGATAGCTCAATTTGCAGATACCACAAATATAAATGCTCAAATTAATTCTTATATTTTACGGGCAATAATCGGTAAATTAACAGGTAGGGCCTTAAGCTTAATAGGTTCTCGTACCGAATTAACTAGATGGGACGATATTAAAACATTCTTAAATTTAACTTTTGGAGATCAAAGAAATCTTGATTGTCTCGTTCAAGACTTAATTGCTTTACATCCACTTAAAAATGAAACCCCATATAATTTTGGCATGCGATGTCAAGATTGTAGGAGTTTAATTGCATCAAAAATAAATGCATCGAATCTTCCAGCTCAGGAGAAATGTATTAGATTAGAGAGTTATGATGAATTATCTTTGAAAATATTTATTAGTGGGCTAAGTGGCCAATTACAAAATAATATTCGCTTAAGAAATCCAGACAGTTTAGAAAAGGCAATGTCTTTGGTAATAGAGGAAGAAAATTTTCTATATAGTACTCGTAAAACTAATTATTTAAACTCACAAAATTTTAGACCAATTCAAAGAATGACACCCTCAACCTCCGGAATAAATAATATGTCTTCAACTTCAAGACAATCTCAACCTCCCAATTTTAACAGAAATAATGTTAACAATTATAGCTCAATTAGAAATAACAATAATTTTCGTCAACATGATACTAATACTTATCCAAATAATTCCAATAACCATAATCAAAGATCTTTTTATGTTCCTCAACAAAATCATTCACCCCCGAATACTAATTTCCGAAATTATAACTCACACCCAAATAATTTTGGTGGAAATACCCAAGTATCTAGAAATTCAAATTATAATAGACATAGATATATTCCCGAACCAATGGATACATCTTCTGGTAACACACGTATCAGAAATAATCATTTATCCGAATTTTCAGAGGAATTTGAATGTCCTGGAAATTTAAATTCTGCTAATAATAAATTGTTGGAAAATAGTAACTGCTGCGATTCTCACACTCAAGATTATCAAGAAGCTGATATTCACAATCCTTATCTAGAACAAGAAAGTTACATAAGTACACCTGTTATACACCCTCACGGTCCCACACAAAACACTTCGTACAACTGTGATAACACATATATAAATTTTCGTGTGGGCGCGAAAGACTAAGAAATAACGTAATAAATATCAACTTACTAAAATCCAATCTTCCTTACATTTTTATTCCCGAATTAAAAGCAAATTTTCTAATAGATACCGGCAGTAGTAGAAGTTTAATTTATCCCAATTTAGCATATACATTTTATAGAAATTACATTTTTCACGAAGATTTTAGTATTCAAACGGCACATAGTATCAGTTTTCATAATGAAGTCATGGAAATTCCCCTTTTTGACATTTTTAAAGTTAAAGAAAAGCACAAATTTCACCTTTTTAATTTTAGTAAAAAATATAATGGACTTATAGGTATTGATTTACTTAAACAATTATGCGCATCTATTGATATTCATAATAAATTTATTATTACACCTAAAACTCAAATTCCAATAAATTATGATTGTGAAGGAAAGGCCAATTCAAAAAATTTAATAAAAATAGATAACTATCAACTTACTATTCCGGAAAGAACAACTAAAATTGTTAAATTACCAGTGAATATAGAGAAAGGTTTAGGATTCATGAAATATATTAAATTTGATACACAATTAGAATGTCCTCAAGCTCTTGTTAATATTGAAAATTATTTTGCATACACATCTATCACAAATTCCAGCTGTGAATCGAAAGTAATAACTGTTACAGGACCATTTATTATTGAAAAATTGGATCTTACGGAAATTAGTTTTGTAGACACATTGGAATCAAATGATATTTTAACTTATAATCACGATAAATTATTGAAAATCAATTTAGATCAAATTCGATTAGATCATTGTAATTCCGAAGAAAGACAAAAAATACAAGACCTATGTTATGAATATAGAGACATATTTTATTGTGAAAAAATTCCCCTCTCATTTACAAATACGGTAAAACACAAAATTAGATTAACAGACGATACTCCTGTTTATACTAAGACATACCGATATCCCGAAGTTTATAAAAAAGAAGTTAAATCTCAAATCGATAATATGTTATCACAAGGTATTATTAGACATTCATCATCTCCTTATAATAGTCCAATTTGGATTTTAGAAAAACGTAAAGACGCATCTAATAAAAATAAATATCGATTGGTTATCAATTATCGGAAATTAAACGAAAAAACAGTCGATGACAAATATCCACTACCTTTAATTAGTACAATTCTTGACCAATTAGGCAGAAGCCAATATTTTACTACGCTTGATTTAGCCAACGGTTTTTACCAAATACAAATGGAAGAAAATGACATTCATAAAACAGCATTTTCCGCTGAAAATGGGCATTATGGATTCGTCAGGATGCCTATGGGAATGAAACATTCTCCAAGCACCTTTCAAAGAGTAATGGATAACATACTCAGAGGTTTGCAGAATGAGACATGTTTAGTTTATCTTGACGATGTTATTATACGCAGTACGTCTCTTCAAGAACTCATAACCTGACTTAGACAAATATTTGACAGACTAAGAGAAGCTAACTTTAAAATACAATTGGACAAATCAGAATTTTTACGGAAAGAAGTAAACTATTTAGGTCACGTAATAACCCCCTCTGGTGTTAAACCAAATCCTGATAAAATTTCAGCCATAAAAAACTTCCCAATACCAAGTTCCACGAAGGACATTAAAAGTTTCCTTGGTTTAATCGGATATTACCGTAAATTTATTAAAGATTTTGCCAAAATAACAAAACCTTTAACAAAATGTTTGAAAAAAGGTTCTAAAATCATTCATGATCAAGAATTTATTGATACTTTTGAAACTTGTAAAGATTTATTGACTAATGCACCTCTTCTTCAATACCTAGACTTTAATAAAAAATTTATTTTAACTACAGACGCATCAAATGTAGCTTTAGGCGCTATTTTGTCACAAGGGCCTATTGGTTCAGACAAACCCATTGCTTATGCCTCTCGTACTTTGAATGACTCAGAGCAACGGTATAGCACGATAGAAAAAGAACTATTAGCTATAGTTTGGGCTTGTAAATACTTCCGTCCTTATTTATATGGTCGAAAATTCACAATAGTAACTGATCACAGACCTTTGGTATGGCTTTTTAAATTACGCGAACCAAATTCTAAATTAGTACGATGGAGACTAAAACTCGAAGAATTTAATTATGATGTAGAATATAAAAAGGGTAAAACTAATACTAATGCAGACGCCCTTTCTCGAGTCACGATAAACGCTCTAGAAAATGAATCAATTATTAATAATCCCGGAGATATTGATAGTGATACCTTACAATATCTTAGACAGTTATCAGAACATCCTTTAGATGATGCTAATATGCAGAATCAAACAAGTACCCAATCAAATATCAATATAGTGTCCGATGTACAAATTAGACCCCCTGACCAAGACTCTGGTGGTTCTACACAACACACGACAGCTAACGAAACGACTAACGAAGGAATAAAAATTCTTGACGAAATTATCAATAATAAGGTTAATCAAATTTCAGTTTTTGGACAGATATATAATAAATTAGACGTTAAACAAGAAAATTATGAACACCATAAAATCATAACAGTAGAAATTGCCACAGAAAATAACCACGATTTAATTTTTGAATTTTTGCGCGATTATACTATGCATAATAAAACTTATTGTATGTACTTCCATACTGAAAGTTTGTATAGACATTTTAATGAAGTTTATTTGACTAAATTTTCAGAAAAAGGTTCTAAATTAATCAGATGCACACAATTAGTTAATACAGTGAAAGATAAAGAAGAGCAAATTTTATTAATAAAAAATCATCATGAAAGTAAAACCAATCACCGAGGCATCTCAGAAACTATGGAACGTTTAAAGAGAAATTATTATTGGATAGGAATAAAAGAATCAGTCACTAAATATATAAATTCTTGTGATATTTGCCAAAAAACCAAATATGCTAGAAAAAACCCATATTCGCCATTGATGCTGACCGAAACAGCTTCTAAACCATTTCAAGTTGTTCATATTGATCTTTTCTTTTTTGATAACAAAATATATGTAACACTTGTTGACTCGTTTACAAAATTTGCGCAAGCCTACGAAGTAACAGCTAAAACCGCGATTCACATTAGTAATGCATTAATTAAATATATATCTTCATTTGGCGTACCCGAAAAATTAATTTTAGACAATGGTACGGAATTTAATAATGAAGTTATTCAGGAAATTTTAAAATTACATAAAATAAAAATACATTTCACCACTGTAGGACATAATGAAGGAAATGCCATAGTAGAACGCTTTCACTCTTCAATAATAGAACACCTTCGAATACTTAGAAAAATGTATCCCAAAGAAAATGAAAATCTTATGAATTATGCTATTTTAGGTTACAACAGTAGTATTCACAGTGCAACAAATTACACACCCTTTGAGCTAACTTTTGGTCACACAAATTCTAGGAATCCCAATGAAATATTTTTACCAACAACCTTTTATTCAGATTACGCAGAAAATCATAAAAATAAATTAGAACATGTTTATAATAAAGTTAAAGGATCATTAGAATCAAAAAAATCCAAAATATTATCGACGCATAACGTAGAGGGTGACAAAAATGAAGAATTTCAGGTAGATCAATTGGTCTATAAAAGAAATTCTCAATATAGATGTAAGAAGGACAATAAATTTATAGGTCCATTTAAGATAATTAATCTATTAGATAGGAATAGGGTAGAGATAATAAATACTAGAAATAATAAGAAAGAAATAGTTCATATAAAAGAATTAAGAAAAAATTTCGTTGCAGGTTCCTCACAGCCTTCAACATCGGAAGTTACGGACTAATATATCCAACCTTCCACAATGTAACCAATAACCCTGGTATATTACCACTTAAATTAGGGACCAGTCAAAATATCATTGACTTTTGGTCATTTGTAAAAACTTTTGAAACGTCAAAAATATTACACGAATTTAAATCATTACAATATAATCATAATAAATTACAAAACTTATTTTTAAGCGGAATTTCGAATAACTCCAATATTTCAGCTTTCGACGAAATATCAAATACATTTCAATTAGTAACTACAATCGAAAATAAAATTAATCTTCAAATTAATCAATTAATTCCTACGATAAACAAAGATTTCAGAACAAAACGAGGAATAATAAACGGTCTAGGTTCAATAATAAAATCAATAACCGGAAATCTAGATAGCAGTGATGCCGAAAAATATGATCAAGCTATTGAAACTCTTTCAACAAATCAAAATAATATTAAAACATTAGTCAAAAACCAAGTAACTATCATACAAGAATCAATTGATATTTTTAATAGCAGCACTCAAGTGCTAGCGAGAAATCAGATAACCTTAGAATCCAAAATAAAAAATATTGAAAATTTAATAAAAACAGCACGAACCCAAAACTATCAAACTGTTGAGCATTTTTATATGAAAGATGTGTTGTATCAAATAATTACTCTTTATCAAAATATATACGATTCATTTGAGAGAATTGAAACAGCTATCACATTTTCTAAATTAAATATTTTTCATAATTCTATAATGGATCCAAAAGATCTTTTACACCACTTAAAACTTATTAATACTGAATTATCATATTCTAAACTGCCATTCGAACCAAATTCAGAAAACATAATTAATTTCGAAAAAGTAATGCAAATTAAAAGTTACTGCAAAATGGATAAAATTATATTTATAATAGAAATACCAGTCGTAGAAATCAAAAATTATATTTCTAAAAATAATATGTACCATATAATTATACCAAACTCCAAATTTCTTATCCTCAATGAACAAAATTTCATGCCTTTTGACAACGACTGTCAAGAAATTAGTAGTCAACAGTTTATCTGCCATGAATCGACTCCAATATCAGTTGAAGAAGAAGATGTCCCTTGCGAAGTCCAATTGTTGAAATTTTCCAAAAATCTGAACAACTGTCATATCATTCCAGTTGATATCAGGAAAACCAGCATTCAAAAACTTCAATCAAACAAATGGGTTGTCGTCTCTCCTCAGGTTGTAGTGGCTGAACAAATGTGCGGTAATAATAAAGACAAAGTGCTTCTAGAAGGAACTTTTATAGTAGAATTAGTAAAAAATTGCATAGTTAAAATAGAGAACATAGTTCTCCGTAATTATAGAATGGGCAAAAGTGAATTAAAAATAATAGAACTTCCAAAACTAAAGATAAAGAACTTTGTGAACGGAATACCCCTAAAATTCAACACCCATATACTAGAAAGCGTTGATTTAAATAGACTGAATAACCTTAAAGACTCTTTAGACTCTCAAAATAGAAACTTAAACGAAATTTTTCAAAAACCTGTGCATTTTAATAATATTAGTGTATGGACCATAGTTTTATATGTTTTAATTGCTATTATTGTACTTTATTTTATGTATTACTATGTTTACAATAGGAAAAATATAGAACCAGCTACGAGGGATGCAGAAGTATCGAATCCAGTTGTTAAACCCCGGATTCTCATCTAAGGGTGAAGGAGTTATGAACTTGGAGTTCCCACTAGAATAGCTGACATTGCTGAATCAAGAGCGTTCCCCCACTTGAGGATAACGTCGAACAAAACCAGGCGCGAGCAGGCATTTTTAGCCACAACACAACCCCACTTAGCATTGCAACTTCCATGTTAAGAAGTAGGGATACAGTTACTAGCGCCACTCGTGACTGGCCGCATAACCATTTGAAGGTTAGCGGTAAAATTTGAAAAGACTTCAATTAATTATATAGCGGTTTGAGATATTTGAGGTTAAAAACACGAGGTGATTTCGAAGATATTCTTTATTATTACATTAAAAAATCAACTCTGTTTAATATGTCCCTTATCCACCCTCAAGACTAGTGTTCTAACGTTTGTACACCAAATTTAAAATTAATTTGTAGTTTTAATCAACATTTAATTTTACAAAATTGTATATAGGATAAAAGTTGGGTGAAAGTGATAACTTGAGGTTAGCTTACTGGGAATTGATATTTTAATGTCAGAAAAAATACTTAAAATGAAACCAGCTCCTGTTGTCAACCTCAAAATCTAAACCATTTCGGAGTTATTGGATCATAAATACTTTATAGTATGGGGCATTAAAACAAAGGTAATATATCCAATTTATATTTTATTAAATTGTTCATAGGTATTAGAAAAATTAATATCAATTAAATAAAAATGCAATTATTATATATTTGTTTAGTGGTTTTACCATTTTCATACAAAATTAGAGTAAAATTGTGTGGATATAAAATACAATAATAAAAAATACACTAAATATTATATAGGTATAATAATATATTTATTGCTTCTAAGAACTTGCTTACAGCAACAAGTGGTTACAAACACATAAAATTACATAAATATTTTGATACTATTAGTCAGCTAGACTGAGAATAATAAAAGAATAAAAGCTTAGTCATTTAATATAAAGGATCTCAATTTGTAATATTTTGCAAAGCATTAATTAAAGCATCTACATTCTGTAAACAAGATATATTGCGCTTCATCACAGTATTTATGGGACACTCAAAAACAACATGTAGGTGTGTTTCCTTTTCTTGATTTTCTTGATTGTTACATATAGAGCAAACTAATTTCAGGTCAATATAATAGACAATACCGTTAAACGTAAATTTAATTTTATAATCATTAACCATACGTAGTTGAGCCAGGGTGCGGGCGACTTGTATAGGTAACTTTTTTTGTAAATACAGACTTGGTGCTTCAGAAATATCAAAAATTCTATATAAAGTAATATGAGAATACCTAGACACAAGATTGACATTCACTTTGTGAAAATGTGTGTAATATTTAGCTAAAATGTCTTTCTTTAAAACAGAAAAGTTGAATGATGAAAAATTATTCCAGTAATCGAATACATTCAAATCAATGAAAAACTGTCTTACTTGCCTTGACCAATTGTAGTTGATATCGCAAGACTCAATTAGTTTTAATTGTTGGTTATAACACAGCTTTGGATAACGGTCGTTTTCCATTTGAGACAATTTATGCAATATTATATATAAAAAAAAATAGAAAACAAATAACATATGATATAAAGTCAAAATATTACAATTTAATTAGCTAACTATATAGACATATATTATTATTGAGAAATTCTAATTTTATAAGCTACTTTTGGAGTTATTTTTTAATTTTCTTGCTATTCTACCAATTGTGGGCTTTCAACTTGATCAGATCTTTTTTTTTGTAATTGTTTAGCTATATATGCTATTAATAAAGTTATTATTATTATTATTTTTACACCAGAAGTACAAACAAAATCTAACTATAAATTTACATAATTTTGCACCAGTATCTGAATGTACTTTGCAATTGACAGATACAAAATTTAAATATGTCAAAAGTTGTCTAACTAAAGTAGCATGTATATTGGTTAAATGACACACTCACGGGATTGTATAAAATAGCATTGCCAGTGATTCTGATACTAAATATGTCATATATGTTCCGGGTACAGTCATTTGCGAGTTCTGATAAGTTCTAGCTGTAATAAAATCTAAATTGCCATCATTTTCTCTAAACAAAAGATTGGCTTCGCAATCATTACAATTGAGACTTTTCAAAATTTTCTTAGCCACATATCCCGCAATGTATGTAACTGTACATTTTCCCACTGGAGTTCTCTTAAAATTTGAGATTCTTGAAGGTAAATCCAAATTTATATGTGGTTCAAGAAGAGTACATCCAGAAACATACTCACCACTTAGAAAAAACCGAGAAACCGAAGATTGTCCAAAGCCCAGCCCTCAGTCACATTCTCTTCACAGTTAGAGTATGGTGAATGTGATGACAGAAAGTTGTTAATTAGAAGAGCTTTATTGTTGTAGCAACATTTGACACACTAGGAGAGGTATCCCTTATACTGTAACTTCTAATAATCTAATAAAGATAAAGCCGGAATCGCTGTTATCTTCACACCGCTTTTTCCTATTTTAACTTTATCTTCATCACTGAAATGTCTTTCGCAAACACGCACATTTTTGTAAATAGCTTCTGCAGTCATGTTATTTAGTCTTTAACTTTGTATTACATTTAACCACGTTTGTAACATATTCAATTCGTTTTTGGGATTCGGGAAACGATACTGACTACTGGTGGTGTCAGTACATCCTAGGACGCTGCATTTTTTTTGTTCTTGTAGGTGATGGTTTCCATCTTTATACACAAAGAAGGAATTAAAAAATGTATTAAAAATAATAAATTTTAAAAGCAAAGAACAGAACACAACATGCAAACAATAAACAATGGCCGAACCAAAACACAAACAGCACGAAAAAAGTCAACTTCATATGCAGCGTTCGCGCATCAGAAGAGTTTATCTGATTGGTGTTATTGCCTTAAAAATTCACTTGACAGTTGGTAGCGCCAATAACATGCTGCGATATGCATCAATGTAGCCGTAGCTTATTCGATTGTAGCGCCGCTCGTGACTGGCCGCATCGTAACTTCATCTCTATTTATCATATCCCAGTTGCAATGCTAAGTGGGGTTGTATTGTGTTTTTAGCTTTTTAACTTGTAATTGTAATAATATCACATCTATTGTTGTAACGTTAATAAAGTTCCGCTGTTCTTAATTATTTGAATTTTTTTTAAAAACGAACTTTTCGCGAGTGAACTTAAAATTTGTGTTATTTGCGAATATATATTCATGATTCTATTTATCGTCTAACCGGGGAAAACCACGTTAAAAAAACGCATTGTATTCTCTACCTCCTGGGTGATGTGGAAACGAGGATATTTTGGAACTGGTTAATACCGGTTTACTATTTTTTCCGACCCTCGTAACGTTTGTCAGCGAAATTTGAATATGGAATATGGAAGACTATTATATTATCAACCTTTGTAGAGAATTTAAACGCGAGACATCGATATATGGAATCACAGTAATAAAAAGAAAGTTGTAAATTTTTTTTTAAATTCATATTTTCCATTTTTTTTGACCCTCGTAACGTTTGTCGGCAAAATTTGAATATGGAATATGGAAGACTATTATATTATCAACCTTTGTACAAAATTTAAACGCGAGACATCGATATATGGAATCGCAGTAATAAAAAGAAAGTTGTAAATTTTTTTAAAAAATTCATATTTTTCAATTTTTTCGACCCTCGTAACGTTTGTCAGCGGAATTTGAATATGGAATATGGAAGACTATTATATTATCAACCTTTGAACAAAATTTAAACGCGAGACATCGATATATGGAATCACAGTAATAAAAAGAAAGTTGTAAATTTTTTTTTTAAATTCATATTTTTCATTTTTTTCGACCCTCGTAACGTTTGTCAGCGAAATTTGAATACGGAATATGGAAGACTATTATATTATCAACCTTTGTAAAAAATTTAAACGCAAGACATCGATATATGGAATCACAGTAATAAAAAGAAAGTTGTAAATTTTTTTTAAAAATTCATATTTTTCATTTTTTTCGACCCTCGTAACGTTTGTCAGCAAAATTTGAATACGGAATATGGAACACTATTATACTATCAACTTTTGTAGAAAATTTAAACGCGAGACATCCATATAAGGAATCACAGTAATAAAAAGAAAGTTGTAAATTTTTTTTTAAAATTCAAATTTTTCATTTTGTTCGACCCTCGTAACGTTTGTCAGCAAAATTTGAATACGGAATATGGAAGACTATTATATTATCAACCTTTGTACAAAATTTAAACGCGAGACATCGATATATGGAATCACAGTAATAAAAAGAAAGTTGTAAATTTTTTTAAAAATTCATATTTTCCATTTTTTTTTACCCTCGTAACGTTTGTCGGCGAAATTTGAATATGGAATATGGAAGACTATTATATTATCAACCTTTGTACAAAATTTAAACGCGAGACATCGATATATGGAATCGCAGTAATAAAAAGAAAGTTGTAAATTTTTTTTTAAAATGCATATTTTTCATTTTTTTCGACCCTCGTAACGTTTTTCAGCGAAATTTGAATATGGAATATAGAAGACTACTATATTATCAACCTTTGTACAAAATTTAAACGCGAGACATCGATATATGGAATCACAGTAATAAAAAGAGAGTTGTAATTTTTTTTAAAAAATTCATAATTTTCATTTTTTTCGACCCTCGTAACGTTTGTCAGCAAAATTTGAATATGGAAGACTATTATATTATCAACCTTTGAACAAAATTTAAACGCGAGACATCGATATATGGAGTCACAGTAATAAAAAGAAAGTTGTAAATTTTTTTTAAAAATTCATATTTTTCAATTTTTTCGACCCTCGTAACGTTTGTCAGCGAAATTTGAATATGGAATATGGAAGACTATTATATTATCAACCTTTGAACAAAATTTAAACGCGAGACATCGATATATGGAATCACAGTAATAAAAAGAAAGTTGTAAATTTTTTTTTAAAATGCATATTTTTCATTTTTTTCGACCCTCGTTACGTTTGTCGGCAAAATTTGAATATGGAATATGGAAGTCTATTATATTATCAACCTTTGTGAAAAATTTAAACGCGAGACATCCATATATGGAATCACAGTATTAAAAAGAAAGTTGTAAATTTTTTTAAAAAATTCATATTTTTCAATTTTTTCGACCCTCGTAACGTTTGTCAGCAAAATTTGAATACGGAATATGGAAGACTATTATACTATTAACTTTTGTAGAAAATTTAAACGCGAGACATCCATATAAGGAATCACAGTAATAAAAAGAAAGTTGTAAATTTTTTTTTAAAATTCAAATTTTTCATTTTTTTCGACCCTCGTAACGTTTGTCAGCAAAATTTGAATACGGAATATGGAAGACTATTATATTATCAACCTTTGTAAAAAATTTAAACGCAAGACATCGATATATGGAATCACAGTAATAAAAAGAAAGTTGTAAATTTTTTTTAAAAATTCATATTTTTCAATTTTTTCGACCCTCGTAACGTTTGTCAGCGGAATTTGAATATGGAATATGGAAGACTGTTATATTATCAACCTTTGAACAAAATTTAAACGCGAGACATCGATATATGGAATCACAGTAATAAAAAGAGAGTTGTGAATTTTTTAAAAAAATTCATATTTTTCATTTTTTTCGACCCTCGTAACGTTTGTCAGCGAAATTTGATTATGGAATATGGAAGACTATTATATTATCAACCTTTGTAGAAAATTTAAACGCGAGACATCGATATATGGAATCACAGTAATAAAAAGAGTGTTGTAATTTTTTTTAAAAAATTCATATTTTTCATTTTTTTCGACCCTCGTAACGTTTGTCAGCGAAATTTGAATATGGAATATGGAAGACTATCATATTATCAACCTTTGAACAGAATTTAAACGCGAGACATCGATATATGGAGTCACAGTAATAAAAAGAAAGTTGTAAATTTATTTAAAAATTCATATTTTTCAATTTTTTCGACCCTCGTAACGTTTGTCAGCGAAATTTGAATATGAAATTAGGGAGACTATTATATTATCAACCTTTGAACAAAATTTAAACGCGAGACATCGATATATGGAATCACAGTAATAAAAAGAGAGTTGTAAATTTTTTTAAAAAATACATATTTTTCATTTTTTTCGACTCTCGTAACGTTTGTCAGCGAAATTTGAATATAGAATATGGAAGACTATTATATTATCAACTTTTGTAGAAAATTTAAACGCGAGACATCGTTATATGGAATCACAGTAATAAAAAGAAAGTTGTAAATTTTTTTTAAAAATGCATATTTTTCATTTTTTTCGACCCTCGTAAC
The DNA here is from genome assembly GCA_947563755.1 of Lochmaea crataegi. Classification (NCBI taxonomy): domain Eukaryota; kingdom Metazoa; phylum Arthropoda; class Insecta; order Coleoptera; family Chrysomelidae; genus Lochmaea; species Lochmaea crataegi. Next base: position 75,380,144 of record OX387422.1, on the reverse strand, counting down.
GTTTGACGGCAAAATTTGAATATGGAATATGGAAGTCTATTATATTGTCAACCTTTGTGAAAAATTTAAACGCGAGACATCCATATATGGAATCACAGTAATAAAAAGAAAGTTGTAAATTTTTTTAAAAAATTCATACTTTTCATTTTTTTCGACCCTCGTAACGTTTGTCAGCGAAATTTGAATATGGAATATGGAAGACTATTATATTATTAACCTTTGTAGGAAATTTAAACGCGAGACATCGATATATGGAATCACAGTAATAAAAAGAAAGTTGTAAATTTTTTTTAAAAATGCATATTTTTCATTTTTTTCGACCCTCGTAACGTTTTTCAGCGAAATTTGAATATGGAATATGGAAGACTACTATATTATCAACCTTTGTACAAAATTTAAACGCGAGACATCGATATATGGAATCACAGTAATAAAAAGAGAGTTGTAATTTTTTTTAAAAAATTCATAATTTTCATTTTTTTCGACCCTCGTAACGTTTGTCAGCGAAATTTGAATATGGAAGACTATTATATTATCATCCTTTGAACAAAATTTAAACGCGAGACATCGATATATGGAGTCACAGTAATAAAAAGAAAGTTGTAAATTTTTTTTAAAAATTCATATTTTTCAATTTTTTCGACCCTCGTAACGTTTGTCAGCGAAATTTGAATATGAAATAAGGAAGACTATTATATTATCAACCTTTGAACAAAATTTAAACGCGAGACATCGATATATGGAATCACAGTAATAAAAAGAAAGTTGTAAATTTTTTTTTAAAATGCATATTTTTCATTTTTTTCGACCCTCGTTACGTTTGTCGGCAAAATTTGAATATGGAATATGGAAGTCTATTATATTATCAACCTTTGTGAAAAATTTAAACGCGAGACATCCTTATATGGAATCACAGTAATAAAAAGAAAGTTGTAAATTTTTTTAAAAAATTCATATTTTTCATTTTTTTCGACCCTCGTAACGTTTGTCAGCAAAATTTGAATACGGAATATGGAAGACTATTATACTATTAACTTTTGTAGAAAATTTAAACGCGAGACATCCATATAAGGAATCACAGTAATAAAAAGAAAGTTGTAAATTTTTTTTTTAAATTCAAATTTTTCATTTTTTTCGACACTCGTAACGTTTGTCAGCAAAATTTGAATACGGAATATGGAAGACTATTATATTATCAACCTTTGTAAAAAATTTAAACGCAAGACATCGATATATGGAATCACAGTAATAAAAAGAAAGTTGTACATTTTTTTTAAAAATTCATATTTTTCAATTTTTTCGACCCTCGTAACGTTTGTCAGCGGAATTTGAATATGGAATATGGAAGACTGTTATATTATCAACCTTTGAACAAAATTTAAACGCGAGACATCGATATATGGAATCACAGTAATAAAAAGAGAGTTGTAAATTTTTTAAAAAAATTCATATTTTTCATTTTTTTCGACCCTCGTAACGTTTGTCAGCGAAATTTGATTATGGAATATGGAAGACTATTATATTATCAACCTTTGTAGAAAATTTAAACGCGAGACATCGATATATGGAATCACAGTAATAAAAAGAGAGTTGTAAATTTTTTTAAAAAATTCATATTTTTCATTTTTTTCGACCCTCGTAACGTTTGTCAGCGAAATTTGAATATGGAATATGGAAGACTATCATATTATCAACCTTTGAACAAAATTTAAACGCGAGACATCGATATATGGAGTCACAGTAATAAAAAGAAAGTTGTAAATTTTTTTAAAAATTCATATTTTTCAATTTTTTCGACCCTCGTAACGTTTGTCAGCGAAATTTGAATATGGAATATGGAAGACTATTATATTATTAACCTTTGTAGGAAATTTAAACGCGAGACATCGATATATGGAATCACAGTAATAAAAAGAGAGTTGTAAATTTTTTTAAAAAATTCATATTTTTCATTTTTTTCGACTCTCGTAACGTTTGTCAGCGAAATTTGAATATAGAATATGGAAGACTATTATATTATCAACTTTTGTAGAAAATTTAAACGCGAGACATCGATATATGGAATCACAGTAATAAAAAGAAAGTTGTAAATTTTTTTTAAAAATGCATATTTTTAATTTTTTTCGACCCTCGTAACGTTTGTCGGCAAAATTTGAATATGGAATATGGAAGTCTATTATATTGTCAACCTTTGTGAAAAATTTAAACGCGAGACATCCATATATGGAATCACAGTAATAAAAAGAAAGTTGTAAATTTTTTAAAAAAATTCATACTTTTCATTTTTTTCGACCCTCGTAACGTTTGTCAGCAAAATTTGAATACGGAATATGGAAGACTATTATATTATCAACCTTTGTAGAAAATTTAAACGAGACATCGATATATGGAATCACAGTAATAAAAAGAAAGTTGTCATTTTTTTTTTAAAATTCATATTTTTCATTTTTTTCGACCCTCGTAACGTTTGTCAGCGAAATTTGAATATGGAATATGGAAGACTATTATATTATTAACCTTTGTAGAAAATTTAAACGCGAGACATCGATATATGGAATCACAGTAATAAAAAGAAAGTTGTAAATTTTTTAAAAAAATTCATATTTTTCATTTTTTTCGACCCTCGTAACGTTGTCAGCGAAATTTGAATACGGAATAGGAAAGAATATTATATTATCAACCTTTGAACAAAATTTAAACGCGAGACATCGATATATGGAATCATAGTAATAAAAAGAAAGTTGTAAATTTTTTTTAAAAATTCATATTTTTCATTTTTTTCGACCCTCGTAACGTTTGTCGGCAAAATTTGAATATGGAATATGGAAGTCTATTATATTGTCAACCTTTGTGAAAAATTTAAACGCGAGACATCCATATATGGAATCACAGTAATAAAAAGAAAGTTGTAAATTTTTTTAAAAATTCATATTTTTCATTTTTTTCGACCCTCGTAACGTTTTTTAGCGAAATTTGAATATGGAATATGGAAGACTATTATATTATTAACCTTTGTAGAAAATTTAAACGCGAGACATCGATATATGGAATCACAGTAATAAAAAGAAAGTTGTAAATTTTTTAAAAAAATTCATATTTTTCATTTTTTTCGACCCTCGTAACGTTGTCAGCGAAATTTGAATACGGAGTAGGAAAGACTATTATATTATCAACCTTTGAACAAAATTTAAACGCGAGACATCGATATATGGAATCACAGTAATAAAAAGAAAGTTGTAATTTTTTTAAAAAAATTCATATTTTTCAATTTTTTCGACCCTCGTAACTGTTGAATCCGATAACAGACGATCGTTGGCTGAGCGGTGTTGCCATATCAATTACGCTTCCTTGGAGCCAGGAGCTAGCTTCTCGCTGATTAATAAACTTACAGGTATTATGTTTGCCATTGCTCCTGTATCCATCTTAAATGCAATTCCTTCCTTGTCTTCTATCACAAGATCCACAACCCATGAATCCTCTAACATTTCCTCCGTTGCCGGGGTTGTTCACATTTATCATTATCTATACTACCTACAAAAATAAAATTTCGTGAATCTTCATCTGTCTTATCTAGTGATTCATTTATACAATGCACTTTTTTATTGACATTTTCTCTGTTGGAAATCTGACTTACAATAATTTGCAAAATGATTTTTTTTACATTTGTTGCACTTGACACCGAAAGGTGGACAACTGCGGAAAGCATGCACTTTACCACACTTTGTGCATTGATTCTCAGACTGCTGCTTTGATTTATGCCTCCATGAACTTGGTTTCAACAGATTAAAAGAGGATTGACCAACTTGTTCTTGCAGAACATTTATATCAGAATCAATAGTACTATGTCCATTCGTAATATGCCTGTTGTGTTCTCTAGTACTTTCAGCATTTATACAGATTTTGACAGATTCGTCCAAGGTTTTCGAATCTTCTTGTCTTGTAGGAGTTTTTCACGAATTCTTTCTGATTTCAAACCACATGCCAATATATCTTTTATTAAAGATTCTCTTAATGGTCCAAATTCACATGAAAGCGATAAATTTTTCAGCTCCGTGATAAATTGATCTGTGGACCGACCTTATTTTTGCTTATATGAAACAAATTTATACCTCTCAAATGTTAAATTTTTCTTTGGTATGAAGTTTCATCAAAAATAAAAGTATTATAAATTCTTATACCTTCATCACCTATCAATAGGTTAGGACTTATTTAGCTTAGAACATAAGTGTTTATACTGACTGTTTTGCTGGATTAAAATAGTCCAGGTTTAAAGCCTGGGACCGGAATTGACATTTTCATATTAAAATGACACAACCTTAAATCTTTAGGTAATTTGATGGTAGATTTTGATTTTATTTGAAAATGGATACAAAAATAGTTGCAGTGGCAATAGTTTCTGGAAAAGAAAAAAATATATGTTGATTTTTATTGTAAAATTACGTTTTTCTCTGGAAAATGAATGAAAATATCGAGTTTAAACAAGAGTACCAATTATGCTTATTTCATATTTTCTAATCAAAATCACTAAAAAGGTTCGTCAAAAAAAGTTACCAGTCGATTTCATCATCAGAAATCCTTCACGTGGCGCCCCCTGTAACAAAATGTGAAATAGTACATAAAATAATATTCCCTGTATAAAATTTTCCTTCACGTGGCGCCCCCTGTAACAAAATGTAAAATAGTACATGATATAATATTCCCTGAATGAAATTATGCCACTGTGCCGATTTTTGTAACAATTGATAAATATGCAGTGAAATTATTATTAAAAAACGAAAAATAAAATTCAGCTTCAACGCCCTATATCTTTTTCCACAGCAATATTTTATCCAGTTATATCTGGTACTATCGCCATATTTTGGTCCAAACACTCTGCCCTTAGCCTATGTCCCAAAAGTTATGACTCAACCTGTACCTATATGGATCATTATCTTCATATTCATGCATTCTTAATAATTAATCATTGATGTGGTGAACACAGCCCCTGTAGTCCAGGAGGAATATTTTTAGAGATATGAATTTTTAAAGGTTCCAAGAATTTCAAATTTGGGTACTTTTGACCCATGAAAAATATATTAAAAATAAAAATAAAATATAAATGATATTTTTTTAAAATTCCTTATACAATAGTTAATAATATTCTTAATCGAAATTTCTGCCTGAATAGATGAAGGATTGAGTAAGGTCTGTACCCTTAGGTACTTATCTGAGACATTGACTGGCTATGCGGGATAGCTAGTTCAATCTGAAATAGCTTCAGGAAGGCTATCTAGAGTTGAACTTCATTGGTGCCTTTGGGTTGGAATTCGACTACGTCCTAAGGTTGTTGTAACGTCTGTACCGGAAGACGGCATTCTGACTTGAGTGAAACAGACGAAGGCGATGAAGAAGAATATGAAGAAGACGACGACGACGATGATGTAAGCAAAGGTATGCAAATTCGAAAATAATGAGGAACCCGTCAACAGTAACGAAATTCAATGTGAAAACCCAGATTGTCTGATGTGTAACACCCGAAAAACTTATCAGTGATACGATTGTATTGAAATTTACTGAGATCCATTCTGCTCCCTGTCTCTACTCAGTTCCTGAGTAAAGTATTTATCACAAACTGGTAGTTGCTTTAGACCTATTTCCCGAATGAATTTTAGGATATCCGCAGGCTTTAGTGTTTCTTTTCTATCCAGTAATCTCCTAGGTGTTGTGCCCTAGGATTCTATATTGTTATGCAATTCGCAAGTTTGTAAATGAAGTTCATCTATTCCAATATGTCCTGGAACCCACAATAAGGAACGATGTTGTTCTCGCCTACTGCCTTGAGTTTTGCCAGAACTGATTACGCAAGAACTAAACTAAAATTCGTAAATTCAATGGTTAAAACTGCATATTTTATGTTTGCGATAAAAATGTCGGTTTGAAGCTTAAGATTTTTGAATACTAATAGATAGCCCAGCAATAAACCACTGATAAAATTGGCGGTGAACTTCTGATACGATTATTGGTAAAGTAATATGTTTCTGGGTTTTCTGTTGGACATTATTGAAAGTGGCGTGAACAAGTAGGGGATACAAAATAATGTATATATATTGTGACGAACAGAAGGATTGGACAGATATCATAAGTACTTGATAATATACAAAGTATGCAATTATAAATATCAATTTTTAAAGTAATTTGAAACTACACCATGTATACATAATGGTATGAACTACAAAATAATAATATGGAATTTTTATAGTAGAATAAACTTATTTATGTCAATAACACTTAACAAGTTTAACCTTACAACAATTTAGACCAATTTTAGACATTTTGAATAATTTGACAAGTCAGAAAGTAAATTCAGAAGGTTAAGTATGAATATTTAAGATTAGCTTTAGAAAGCATTAAGGGAGAGTTATAAAAGGGTAAATAAAAGAAGTTTTAACATTAAACTAAAGAATTACATCTATATTGATCTCAGGCAAGGATTTAGAGACAAGTAATATGCAATTAAAATGAAGTCATTTTGAAGTATCAGTACATCTTCTATTCGAAGAGATATTCAGTTTCGAACCAAATAGAAAGGCATTATAGTTATCATACTGTGTAGAATTAACATAAAGGATGTAGTATAAGGTAATTTAGATTGTATATTGAGTGGAAAATAATTAAATATTAAAAAAATGTGAATGGAAAAAGTGACAGTTAGTGGATTTTTAAATGCTTATAGCATCACTAATATGGAACTTGAAGAACCCAAATTTGGCCAAAAATTAAATTTAATTATGGTTTTTAATTTAATATACCCAGAGAGAACGTATCTCAAGATTTTAGAAATATTTAATTTCCAATGATATTCATAATATTGATAAACGTCAAAAATTTTAATAAAATATCATTATAAAGCTACCTATGAAAGGATTTTCCTATATGAAACCATTGGGAACTTTCATTTAGTCGATATTAAACCTCTAAAGCGACCAGACGTATTCCTGGGTTGATGAAAACAATTGACGGCTCCATTTGTTGATTTTAAAAAAGTTTTGGATGGAATTTCTGGACGTGTGGAACGAGATAACCTATTTCTGCGGGTTTACCTATTTACTCGTAGCGTTGAATGAATAAATACTCAATCAACGCTCGTAGTTGGATTCCAGGAAGTTATGTGAGTATAGCCCGTTCAGTACAAAAACCGTTGCACGTCATCAAAGTGTCGAAAAAGAGACGTTCGTTTATATCATGTCATTCGATTGCTGCTGTCAATCCTCTGTCAATCACTATGTTAAGCCTCTCTAAACTCAATAAATATTGAAATTTGTAGGTCGCATTGTATTAAAGAATATAAATATATGTTTAAATAAAGGTTTCGTAATTAATTTCATATCAAATACAGCTCGTAGGTTAATTAAATATTAAACTCAAACTAACGTCAGTCTTAATAAAAACTTTTTATGTTGGCAAAAATGCGCGCTGTTGCCGCGATTAAAATGGTTTATTTCTGGTTCAGTTGACGTCTTGACATTTTTGGGGTTATGTTGTGACAAAAACTGCAAAGAACTGTGAGTAATTTTTCACAAGCAGTAATGAGTTACCAAAGTTAAAGTCACATCCAAAAAAACGTATAAATGAAACTTAATAATACTGCAATAGTTGATGCATTTACTCCTGATACTATTTACAGCGTTTATGAAGCAAGTATGTATAAGTTCAATATTATACCCAATCAACTGTATTTATTATATTCTGTTACATTATTCTTAATACTTGGCAATTATACGTGAACATTTTTTTATAGATAATCATGTCACTTTAGGAATGTTACTGGAGTAATTGGAGGAAGAACAATAATTATTAAATGTAGAATGTTCCTGAGTAGTTTACTAAAATATGATACATCCACAAAGAGGACTTATGGAACTTTCAACAAAAATAAACCACTGTATACATTTGTTTTTATTAATGAATCCTGAATTTTCCAAAATGGTGCTGTAGGCTGTTCATGTCAAAAGGTATGTTGCAATGAGAATGTAAAATTTTAGAATGCAAAATTGTTTTTATTCTAGATATTTTGTATTACATGCTGAGAATGAAAATGGTTATATTGATGGAGCAGAAAGTATATTTTCATATGAATCTCAGTCGAGTTATTATCATGGGAAAATGAATGAAGAACATGTTTTTAAATGGTTTGAAAACCAATTACTTACTATTGAATCTTTCTGAACCTTTAATAAATTATGGACAATGCTTTTCGATAATATTAGGTTAATGACACAATATAGAATTCAATCAACAAATGTTGAAGCTGAGCTTATTTATATTACAGCCTAGTAAGTAGATACAAACTATATTTGAACAGTGATATAGCAAATTATATGTTAGAATTCAGAAGACTACACAACTAGTTTAATACATTCAAAATTCTTACTTCAAATTATACCTAATAGACAATAAATGCTGTTTTGCTTTTATTTTTAGAAAAATAATAATATAGGTATATTTGAAAAGAAAAGAATTGGTTATTTGAATACTGCCCTTTCAATAAATGTTTTTTTCAGAAACAAACCCCCCAACAAAATACATTGTGGATATGATAGAACAGTATAGTCACAATAAAGTATTACCTACCATCTTTTTAAAAATCCTATTGAGTTAATACTGGCTACTGCCAAGCAAGCCGATAGATGCATTCCAGAAGTTGCGGGTTGGAATTGGTTTGTCCGTGAACCTCTCAGATTTGAAAGATTTCTATTTGACAATTATTGTTCTACCTTATTTAAAAAAATAGTATTTCAAACTTTTCGGTGTAGTAACTAATTTATAAATTTGCAATGTTTCTTTTTAATAAAACAATTCCATAAAAATTGGGGTGGCATTATTTATTATTTTATTTTAATCATGATATTCAAAATAAGTAATTCAGGCAGCATTTTCTAAAGGTACATGTGTATATCACAAAGTTTAATAAAAACTACAAAGAATTAATTTAATAGTTTTTATTGAATTGAAAGGTCTCATTCGATCAATCATTTATTAGCAATACTTTCAGTTGCGGTAGATGCTGGAGAGCTAAAACAAAATGGTAAATATAAGTTTAGATTGATTAGAAGATGATGGAGCGATAAATAATTCACCAATATCCTGATAATTATAAAATGTATTGATTTCAGTGCTACGATTTAGTTAATCATTCGCATATACCTTCACTCGGAGAATAGAATGGATTTGCTCTCCTTTTCTGAGCTGTGGTGGTGCTTGCTGCACAATTTTCTTTTGCTATGATCAATGATCATATATCTCAGGATGATTTTCCTTGTTGAAAATGACCTACACACTAAAGCTTCACATCCCGGCTTTTCTAAAAAAATTTTAAGATTTATTTCACCAAAATATAAAATAAAATTGCCTACCTTTAAAAAGGGGGTAGATCCAGGTTATCAGAACTTTTTTATTTATAGGATGTCTGTAAACCTTACATAAATCTTTCATATTGTAGTGACAACATTCTAGAAGCCAACATGTACTTAGGAAATTATAACCTAAAAATTATATTAGATAATATTTTTTCCTTGATACTATATATACATGCATTTTAAATACTAGAATAGTTCCATAACTTCTAACTAATTAAATGTGTGGTATAAACATACAAATAAAAGTGTTAACTATTCCATACATACCTTTTTAGTGCTAAAAATAATTCCATAGTTTTTAAAATAAGAATTTCTTAGTGCTATACGGTTAACATACAAAGTAAAGTTTTATATGTAACATCTCTGTATGTAATTGAAATAAGTCGAAGTTTCTTTGCACGCAATAACCATCAATAACTAAACCTAACCTAGAATATTTGATTAACTTCATTTGACATATACTAGATTCTCATAGTATTTCAAGGGCTTGGCAACATAGTACAGTTATGACAGATATGACGTGCAACGGTTTTAATACTGAACGAGCTATACTCGATACTTGTATTAGACCATGGGGTGCGCATTCTCGATGTTTGACAGTTCTTTATTTGTAGTTACTCCTCACGTCGCAATTGTCGGGAGCGTCGTTCTAGCCAAAGAATAACTCGGACGAGACCACGGAAAAGAAGATTTGAGCAGTAAACTGTGCATATTACCATTACCACCATTGTGGTTTTTAATTTTACAGTTTCTTATATTTTTTATCAAAATGGTTTTTATGTGTTCCATTCCTGGTTGCAATAATACAAAATTGTTACATTGTTTACCAAAAGATCCAGAGGTAAGCTGTCCATAATTAACTAATTACCAATTTATACATATTATGATTTATAGATTACACGACAATGGTGCCTTGCTGTAGGAAGGCAAGATCTTCTTGATATAAGTACCAAACAAAGGCATGCATATAGGGTTTGTGATCTACATTTCTCTGAAGATATGAAATTTATTAGCCATAAGAATGGAACCAATTTAAAATTTCATGCTGTACCATCCTTATGTATGCCAAGTAAGTATATGTAAATATATGTCTATACTAAAAACTAAAATATTTAAAATACACTTCTACAGATTGAAGTATATACATTACAATTTCAGCAGAAAATCAAGATAATTGCATATCTTGATACTTAAAATATTCATAATTTTCAGCAAATATGGAGATCATAAATCCCGTTACATCTACAAGTTTAACTTGTGAGGAGGTAACACCAATTCCGTCAACAAGTTCAGCTCGTGAGGAGGTAACACCTATTCCGTCAACAAGTTTAGCTTGTGAGGAAGTCACATTGGTGCCTTCCACTAGTTCAGACCTGGGAGAACATACACCTAAGACTCCAACTTACAAAGGTACTTTTATGTTCTTTTCAAAGTTAAATAAATATCCCATTGTCTAGTTTATTATCAGCTTATCATTATTTATTTTAGGTACTACTCACAAAATGAGCCTTCTAAGATCTGTCGGTGTTACTAGAGTTTCAAAATTAACACCTAGGAAACGAAAATTGTACAAAACAGCAGTAGATCTTGAAAAAGTTTCTCATCGTCTCAAGTTTCAGAATGCATCAAATAAAGAACGTCTTGAAGAAGCTTTCAAATATGCAGAGTCACTAGCCATCTTTAAAAATAAAGTGAATGAAAGAACTTTAAATTTCATTCAGAGTCAACTGAAAATGCAGAAAAAGCAGGCAAGAGGAAGATGATTTAGTCTTCAATCTACATTGATTTTTTTAAAATATTTTTTATATTCACTTATTTTAAAAATATAAATTCTATTTTAAAAGGGCAGATATACAGTATAACCTATCGGATAATGATATTTTAATAAACGCTGCATGGCAGAGACATTTAGTACTAAAGGGCAGAAATAAAAAAATTAATACTATTAAACAACGCATTTAAAACTCTTGATGTACTCACTATCTAAAATATTCGAATTATTTATCTGACTCCTAATTGGTAAAAGGGTATATGATCATATATATGTTTTCTAATTATTGTGTACAGTATTTCATCGAATCTTAAAAATAATCTTGTTTTTTGCTATGTTCACTTAAAGTTTGTTTATTCACAGATGTAATTGCTACTATATTATTAAAAAAAAAAATGTTTTTGTCTTTTTGATATCAAATATTATCATGCATAATAAATTTTGTTCACTATTTGTTTAATTTTTTCCCAAGTCCAATTAACGTTCACCAAAGCAACAGTGAAATATGCGGAATGTTTGTTTCAGTATCAAATATTAATGTATTGTGCTAAGATTTGAAATTTCAAATATTATTGGCATTTTATTTATCTAAGTAATTTTTTCAAGCATTTAATATAATCAACTTATACCTTTAACTGCTTGTAAAAAACAATTGTGTAAAAATAGTGTAACCCATTTTTTGTACACATGCGTTTTAATTTACCAAAGCGTCGGCTTAATGGTAATTTAAATAGATAAACATTATATGTTGACGCTTTGGAGGATTAAAACTCATGCAAAAAATATGGGTTACACTAATTGCATCATTTACCATTGAACTTAAACTAATTTGAAATTGGCGCCTTTGGATATAGTACATACTCATGTCGCGAGTGTCACTAGTGAAACGTGTTTTTATTGGAAGGGGAGAGTCGGCTATCTAAGTGGGTATATTATCTGTGTATTAGACTGTGGTATTTGATCGTTACTATTTTCTGGATTGGCCAGAAATAACCTTTGTGCACATTTACAAACCTTTTGAACTTTACTTGCAAGGTCAATGAACTTTATGACAGCATATTATCTGCAAATAAACAAACTATTTAAAACCAACTCATAATCAAATATTGAATATTAGCTAATTTAATAATTATTAAAAATAAGAATAATTAGGTACCTTGAAACGTTTCAAAGAAGAGATATTATCCGATTGTAAATTCTTCAAAAAGCACATATCATAATCTGACATATTTGATAAAACTAAACCATAAAACTATTCATCCTTCATACACAGATCTCGGATAGTATTATCTATCAGCTCAAATAGATTAAATCAAAAGGCCGAAATATTTAACTATTGTTTATTAATTTCTCTGCGTATTTATTCTCTTTTCTCACTTGTTTATAATTTTGATGTTACATTCCCATAAAGTGTAATATAGTTCATTATTGTATATGATTTATACATCTGTGTGTGTCATTTCTATTTGGTGAGAGCTAACATTTCTCTAGATACTACAATACACATCCTTTAAGGGCTGCGTTCATAAACTTACTCCAGTGAGTAGAGAAGAGTATGATCACGTGATTAGAAAAGTATGTTTGATGGTTACTCGGAGTAACCGTTCAGAGGCTTCACCGGCCGAAGGCAAATCAAATGTCATTGTGTTGTATATGAATTTGGGGTTATATTGTTCATTTCGAAAATAGAAATTAATTAACCATGGATGAGTTGAATATTAATAATCAAATAATATCAATTTATCAATAAAAATAACCTGGCAGTAATCTGAACTGAACTACTGTATAAGCCAAACTGTCATAACTGTCAGAGTATATAATACTCCATTAAAAAGCGGAGTATGCAGAGTTTACTCCGGGTAGGTTTCTGAACGTTTATAAAAGCATACTCTATACTGGTAGAGTAAATTTATGAACGCTTCGGAGTAAACTATCCTTACTCTGAGTAAGTTTATGAACGTAGCCAAGCAGAGAAGGAAGCAGTTGCCAGTGCGGAACCACTTTAGAATTTGTCATGGTAGGTGTTAAGTGTATTTCCGTAGGTAACCTATAATTTTGTATTTCTCAAGAGGGAGATCTATGAATAACTGTTGATTGTGGATCTTCAGATTTACGGACGACCGCTTGAGATTTAAGAAAACAAGAGTCTTATGCTAAATAAAGTTTTAATATACAGTAGTGATGGTAAGGTGACCCGGGTCTTCCAGATCAATCATTAAAATGACCCGTTCTTGAAGATTCGTTCATATGACCTTGTTTATTTGTTCCATCGTTTCATGATGTGAATGAAATGAACGGCATAAATTATTATGCAGATTTTCATATTCATTTATTTATTAAACTTCACGTCTGCTTATGAACCTTCATTAGAGTGGATGAATGATGAATGACTGAATTTGTAAATAACAATGCAAAAATTGAAATAGTTTGTATTTTTGGCTCAAGTTTCGTTTAGCCGAAATCAGGTACATGGAATATCGGTTTATAGGATGATTCTATACAAGAAAGCTAGCACTACATAATTTGATTTTTGCCGCGGAAATTCTTCGTTTCTGAGAAAATTCGAATTTTTAATTTTTCTACTATTAACTAAAATTCGGAACTTTACGGTGTTTTTAATAGTTTTTTCGTTATAGAATGACGTAAAAACATTTAATATAACGATGTGAACTAATTTTTATTCGAAAATGTATTTTTATCACAACAATTTTCATTGATTTTTCCGGGTTTAGAAGTGCCGAAATGTGAAAGAAAGATAAAAACTACATATTTTTGTTTGATTAATAATTTGCTGTAACTTTTCTATATAACTTTTTCCGCGGAAATTTATCGTAAGGGCGGTATAATAGAAAATCTTCAATATTTCGAAGTTTTCCATAGTATTCTCAACTTTTTTACATACTTTCGGGATCGTGGAGTGAAGTGGGGTGCTGGGTGGGGAATATTATATATGTGCGGTTTTTTGCATTTATTGGAGATTTTGACCTTCTTACTGCGCCTTATAATTCACAGAAAAACAGATTTCGTTTGAAATATTATTTATAGCGATATTAAGTTGATAAGAATAGATAGTATTCATTGATCTGTGTTAAAGGTCGGGAAGAGGATCACTGCATAGTGGTGAAACAACGCATTTCCGCGGATTTTCATTTTCGTATCGGTGCTTAAAAATAAGTCTACAATATAAAATAACATTAATTTTTTATGTATCTCATTTCGTTACTTCTAAACCGCATTCAAAAAATGGCAACAGCGCATTTCCGCGGCAAAATTTTTTCATATATAATACCACGAGAGTGAAAATTTTGTCGGCAAAATTTTTCGATTGTCATGAAAGTTTGTTGCTTGGCAATTTTGCGAATGACATTTTTAACAAAACCACGAGCCGTCAGGCGAGTGGTTTTGGATTAAATGTCATGAGCAGTTTACGACAAGAGAAAAATTTTACCTTAAAAAATTTTTAATTGAGTGGTATTCGACATGACTATTTCACGAGAGAAAAACTGAAAAATCATATGTTTAAACGTTTTATTTATTGCAAACTTCAATTATACAAAGCCAAAAAATAATAACATTATGAAAAAAAAATTACTTATTTATGTAAAAAGTACAATTATTATAATTGTACGTTGTAGCATTATTTTGGGGATTGTTTTGCATCATAATCTTCAAGAATTTTTGCTATAACTTGTTCAGAAGTATCCTTTTCTAACGTATAATTACGTGCGTCCAGAAACATTCTAAACTGTTCCCACGCAGACTTTTTTGTCTTCATTGTATTTCGCGGTATACTTTGCTTAATTGTACTCTCTATTTCATTTATTGAATTATTTCCAAATCTTGTATTATTCATGTTAATAATACTTATTTAAATTTTTGAAACAGTTTTAATAATTTTTAGACAGTTAAATAAATAAATAAACAACTTAGTTTCCTTAGAAACCACTAACAAAGATTTTATATTGAATTTTATCACAGAGTGATAGAATTTTATACACATAGATTTGATATATTAAACGTCAAAAAATTGCCGCGACAAGACAAAGTATTGCCAGTTCAAAACCTTCAAATTTTGTCAGTTATCAATTTACTCTAGTGAAATAGTCAGTAATATACTCCCTGAGGTGCCTAAATGACAAAAATATATTTTTTTCTTTTTTAACAGATTTCGGCTAAACGAAACTTGACCCGTATTTTTTGTCAAATTAAAACATAAATGTATAAATGAACAAAATATAACACAAATAAAAAATATTTACTCTTGAAAATTTTATCAAACATTAAAATAAATTTTATTTCCTATAAATGTGTGAACAAGACTCTATCATCAACCTTAGAACGCGTATTTATACTACAGCTACAACAGCGGTGGCTTGGTTGGTTCAGTTCATTCGAACGACAGGGTCACAGAACGTGATTGAACCAATCACGGGTCTTGGAACTGATTCGGTCTTTGAGAACGGGTCGTTCGTGACCTTCCCATCCCTAATATACAGTGTATTCAAAAGTATTGACAATATTTGTCATAAGAACATTTTTAAACATAGGCGCACCAACAACAAAAATAAATAAAAAAACAAATTAATTAATACTTAATAAGATTCAAATTACATAATCCAATATAAGCTAACACCGACCATCACAATATATGTCAGTTTATGGTTGAATCGAATATTCCTTTATACATATATAATGATTAACATGATCTTCATCCTTCTGTAAGCTGCAAAACACAAAAACTAGAACTGATCTGCTGTTTTGCTGCTAATCTGTTCGTACTACTATTCGTACTAAGACAACTGAAAATGTATCTTAGTCAAAGTATGGTATTACAGATATATTTTTCTCTTTTTAACAGCCACCTAACGTATGGCATACTCTTATGGGGACAGTCTGCACATACAATTAAAGCCTTTCTTATGCAAAAAAAGCAATCAGGATCATAGCCAATGTTTCTCACAGAGAACATTGTGGTCCTTTATTTCAAGAACATAAAATTCTACCCTTGTCATGTATTTTCATACTTTGCAATGTTTGAGAAATACACAAATATAATACCTACTAAGTAAGTACCTTACAAATGCTGACTTTCATAATTACCCAACTCGAAGAGGTGCACAACTGAGGTCTCAATTTTATCGACTGGATCTATCAGCTCGAAATTCACTCAACTTACATTTATACAATAAAATACCAGCAGACATTACTGGTTTGAGTTTTAACCGTTTCAAGGTTAGAGTTAAGCACTCACTATTGAGGTACTGTTTCTACTCCATCGAGGAGTATTTGATTAGGTGTGGATAGGCCTCTTTAATTAGTGGTATTGCTGGTCACTCGGAGGATTATCTTACTTGAATAAATCTACTACTTCTGGCACTGGGATAAGTTCTATTTATTATTATACTGTACTATTACACATTATAGCTACTTAATATTACTAAATCTAAATGAGTATCTATCCCTATAGCATACTTATAGTTTAACTGGATAACATAATGACTACAACTAAATCAGAATGAATATTGATTACTCTTGATTACTGATTCTCTTTGATTGTGTTGTCACCTGTATATTTATACTACGGTTCAATTTCAGTTCCATGTTATTTACTATTAAATGTTTATAAACGTGATGAACTTGACTCCGTACCTGTCGACCTCGCTACTTATATTTATGTAATTTTCCTACGTTTAATGATTTATTGAAATTAGTTTCAAGGGAATTTATTTCTTATTTAATTTTATTATTATATTATTATATTAGGCCAAAAGGCATCACGAAATAGTTTAGGTTTTGATGATCAGGCTCAGTGTGGGTTTCATAAATACCAATAACTGATTTTATAGTTACTGAGAATCCAATAAATGGAGTATTCTTTATAGTATTTATGAGTTTGATACCTTGCACATCTTTACAATTATTAAAATAATGTACTGCCTCTTCAAAAACTGGTCCCCACAATTTAATTTATGTATTTAATTGTTGCAGATGCACCTGTGAAACGTGGATCCTTGATATCCAGCATGAGGAACTATATAACTGTTGCTACACACTATCGCCTAGAGTTTGAACTGTCAGATTGACCTAAAAAAAAATAGTGCGTGGAGTCCCTCCGCGCGGAAGAAGTGAAACTTCGTAATGTGGATATGAAAATAGGAAGGGGTAGACATTGATTTTTAGTGAAATCATATTGTTTCTTTAAGACAAAGTTTATTAACATTGCTTACAATTCACAATTGATCGCATCTTTTAATTATCATTTTCGAGTGGAGAAATATCCAAATCTATAACATTTCCAATCGGATTATGATAACTAAAGTAAATTATATGTTTATCAAATCAAATCAAACTAAAAAAAAACAAGTAAATGAAATAATGAATATTATAAATTAAAATAGAACAACAAGTACGTATTTCAGCTAATTTCACGACGCTCACACTGTTTACTTCGCTGCATACCAAGAATACCACGCGCAAAGTTCGTTCCATTATCGCAATAAATAACTTTCGGCTGTCCTCTTCTCGAAACCAGTCTAAGTATAGCTAATACAGCTGACTCGCTATTTAAACTATGGACTATCTCTAGAGGTATCGCTCTTATGGAAAGGACACCCCATATTTTCTCTCTTCGTCTTCCAATTTTGACATGGATTGGTCCAAAATAATCCATGCCAACGTTTACAAATGGTCTTACTTCTCGGCTTAATCTGTCTTCAGGTAATTGTCCCATTAGAGGCGGAGTCGGCTTAGCTCTTTAATTTCTAGATTTCTGGCATCTAAAGAAGACAGATTTGACTGCAGCTCGGCCGTTGATCACCCAGTACTCTTGTCTAATTTCATTCAAGATGAGCTCCATTCCTCTGTGTCGATATTTTTCATGGTAGTGTCCAATGAGCAGTTTTATAAATTGATGTTTTGGGTCTAGAATTATCAGCTTTTTAGTACTTTCGCCCAGTGTTTCTGCTAAATTTGTTCTTCCGCAAAGAACTAGAATTCCATCATAATTGATTCCAGTACAAAGTCCACAGAGTCTACATTCATTGACTACTGTCAACTCATTCAAATTGAAATGTACAAAATTTCTTGTGGATTTTGAGAATTTTAGTTTTATCATGCCTTCATGTTCAAGATCGAAAGGGGGCTGCGTTAGAATTTCTCCCAGACAGTGCAGCTCTTTCAGTAAAAAAAAGTCGTTCTCTAAGAAGCCAATCCAGAAAAAGTCATTAGAAAAAAGGCCGAAGTAGAACTTGTCGTCGATCGAGAAGAAGTCGATCTACAAGAGGACGCGATCGAAGAAGCCGGACGAGAAGACGAGCGAAAAGTAGTATTCATAATAAAAAGTGCAGTAGACCAGGTCCGAAAACCAATAAGTCCATTAAAGGTAAATGGGGTAGAAGCCAAAGTGGAGGTTTCCTTGGTTCAGAAATCACTAAGCAAATGCTAGTATACTCATCTTTCATTTCGGTGTCATTTATTATCGTTAATTTAGTATTTCGATCTTCTACTGGCCAAAAACCCTCTGATTTTCTCAAAAATGCAGGTCCATGTATCCAAACATCCGATATTATCAAATTATGTGAGAGAAATTGTAGCGAAACTTGTAACATATGGATATATTTCGATTTATTTTGTTCTGAAAAGAATTTTCAGATATTGGAAATGGTACGTGCGAAACAATCATCATAGCATTAAGCATTAACTTTAGATTTACAAGTTAATCGATGATTGTCCGCACGTCACTTCTTGAGTTCATTTTTAAATTATTTTCTTTTCTTAGTTATTAGACGTGTTAAAAAAACGTCACCACTTTTATTAATGATTGTGGAAAAAATAATTGTGTGTGCCTTAGTTACTAACCTGCTGGAGTTACCTAATTAGGCCAACTGCCCTCAATATATGCTTCTCAAATTCGTATTTACAGACAAAGTTTTGGCGACAATAAAAACAGATGACTGACAGTACTTCTAATTAAGTCCTGGTTTACACTGCTACCAACTGCTGAATGATAAAATATTGGTAACCTTTATGTCAGAACTGCAATTTCTTCAGTTTCGTAGAGTCCACTAATAATAAGGGTATGGATAGGTAAACCGTTGATAAATAAACGACCAAATCTACTTCCAAAGGATTAACTTATATTCAAATTTCGCATGTGATATACAAAAAAATTATTTAAACTTAAACGTCAATATTATAGGGTTGTCTCTGATATTATATTATTTATCTAATGTCAAAAAATATATCATTCCACAAGGTGTTTTTCAACAATTATAGATCAAGTGAAGCTCATTCTAAGTAAAAGAATAAAAATAATACAAAATGATTAAAGTCAGATCCATCGATCCTTAAAACATGGCATATCGAATTATTATTATTATTATTTCCAACTCAAGTGTACTCTTGCTCAGCTCCATTGAATTTGACGCGGGTTTGATGCATATATTTTGATGTCATCCAAGTATAAGAGGTGGGAAACAGTGCAGCTAGTGTTCCTGTTGGCTTTGCCGTAATCCGTATCTTTAAGTTGATTGGAGAGTGGATTCATTGCCAAACAAAACCAAAGTGGACTCAGGGAGTCGCCCTGGAAGATCCCCCTACGGATAGAAATTTCATCAGTTTCGAGGTATTGACCATTTATTTGTAAATGAAGGTTCGTTCGCCAGTGCTTCATCGATGATTCAAGAAAAGTAACAAGAGTGGGGTGTACTTTGTAAATTTGCAAAACTTTAACAATCCAGGAATGTGGAACGCTATCAAATGCTTTTCTATATTCTACGAAAGCCGTGTAGATGTTGCGCTGTTCCTTCTGCGCCTGTTTTAGTATTACTGAATCGATGATGAGTTGCTCTTTGCAGCCTTGGTGATCTCGTCTGCACCCTTTCTGTTCTTCCGACAAGATGTTGTTTTGATCCGCATGTCTATATATACGGTTAGTAATGCAAGACGTTAATATTTTATATATAGTTGGAAGGCATGTTATAGGTCTATACTGCGTAGGATCGTGAGTTTGATGCGTTTTGGGAAGCAAGTGGGTCGAACCCAGTGTCAGAAATGGTGGTGTATCTTCTGGATGTTGCAGAATATGTGAAAATGATCTTGCCATTGCTTCATGCAGACTGTCAAAATTCTTATACCAGAAGTTTTGGACATGGTCAACTCCTTGTGTCTTCCAATTACTGGTGCTCTTTATAGCTTCGGTTACCTCGCTTGTTGTCAAATTGACGAAAGGCATTGGTTCAATGTTTATTTTTTCCTCCTCAGTTCTTATCCAGTGAGCGTTGGATTTATGTTCGACAGGGTTAGACCATAATGAAGACCAGTACTCCGTTCGCTCATCTTTATTTGGGAGACTTTGATTGAGATTGTTCACTGTACCGTTTAGTTGCCTGTGAAATAACTTCTGATTGTTATTGAATAAGTAATTATTATTATTATTATTATAACAAAATTATTTTATTTATGAAACATGTCATTTAACAAAAACATTCGGACAATTCAGTCGTCATCATCCGACAACTCGAACCGAACACGACGATTTTGTAGTTTCCTCGTTTTCTTAAGACCCGGATATTTTATTATGGCTTCCGGGTCCGGGTCGGCACGTTTTTCCATGTTCTTCGCTGCGCAAACAGTTTAAACTTGCTTTTACAAAAGTTGCAGCGAAAATGTTCTTTTATATGCTTCCTTAAAGCGTGGGAACTGTTATGGACGGTGTGGCAGACTTGGCAAACGTGTAGATTTTCTTTAGGCCTCAATTGAAGTGTATCAAAAAATGTATCATTCCACAAGGTGTTTTTCAACAATCATAGATCAAGTGAAGCTCATTCTAAGTAAAAGAATACAAAATGATTCAAGTCAGATTCATCGATCCTTACAACATGGTATTTCGAACGGCTTTGTAAAATCCAAAAATGGAAAATACGTGTTGGGTATGAATCAGAAAGATTAGCTATGGTGTTTTCAGAAAACTGCAGAAATTGAGTTCGGCAGGTGAATTGGGGAAACAAGTTCGAAGAAAAAGAAGTAAGTAAAAGGGAAAGCTGAAACTTAAAAGACGAAGACGGCATTCTGACTTGAGTGAAACAGACGAAGGCGATGAAGAAGACGACGACGACGATGAAGATGATGTAAGCAAAGGTATGCAAATTCGAAAATAATGAGGAACCCGTCGACAGTAACGGAAATCAATGTGACAAACCAGATTGTCTGATGTGTAACACCCGAAAAAATTATCAGTGACACGATTGTATTGTAATATTAATGCAAGAGCTGAATAATTGGATTTCTTTATATATACTTATAATTCAAAGGAACGACTCGTGTTTAAATTTGTTGTTTTCGAATATGTTTGCGTTGTTATGGAGGATGAAGTTTAGTTTGTTTGTAATTTTTCGACTGTATTGGAATATTCAGTATGTAGGTAAGTATGTAAGTTGGGGTGAATTTACAGAGATCCATTCTGCTCCCTTTCTTCTACTCAGTTCCTGAGTAAAGTATCAGAAACTAGTAGTTGCTTTAGAGTCTAAATCCCTATTTCCCGAAGGAATTTTAGGATATCCGCAGGCTTTAGTGTTTCTTTTCTATCCAGTAATCTAATAGGTGTTGTGCCCTAGTATTCTATATTGTTATGCAATTCGCAAGAGTGTAAATGAAGTTCATCTATTCCAATATGTCCTGGAACCCACAGTAAGGAACGATGTTATTCCCGCCTACTGCCTTGAGTTTTCCCAGAACTGATTACGAAAGAACTAAACTAAAATTCGTAAATTCAATCATTAAAACTGCATATTGTAAGTTTGCGATAAAAATGTCGGTTTGAAGCTTAAGAATGTTGGCTTAAGATTTTTGAATACTGTAATGTTTTTGTTATTTATTTAAAAAGTTTTTACTTGTGGGATAAAATTATACACACTACTATAGCTAATTACTATCTATTGATTAATTCATTGAACTTGATTTATATACACACTCCACTAAGGCATGTTATAGGTCCACTTATGTCTTATAATTTATTTTTACTCGGTATAATCGTTCTAATTTATTTTTACCACTTGAATATTACACTATTTATCTTCACTATTTCATTCACTCTCCGATTACTAAGAACTTCTGTAAATTGTCTGTGAACTAACTCTTTGTCTTCGTTTCACTAATTCCCAACTCACTCAAAAACTTACGTATATATAGTCTTTATCAACTCTCGAAAATTCTACAGTTTTCTAGGCTGGTCCTATGCGTAAACAGTGCGTCTTTTCGAGAACATTCTCGAAACTCGAAAGGGGCGCATTCTCCTAAATTTATAGTCGAGAGACAGGGCCGGCTTTGAGTTGGTGACCTCGCAACATTATTAACACATGTGGAATATTCATTTTGATCTCTCTTATTTGAGGCTCGTAAGGAACTAATAAGATTTTCGTGGTGTTCAGGGACAATTTGGAGATATGGTTTAATAGAAGATGATGATGAAAATCCCATTATATTTATAAGTTGTTGGTCACTTACTCCAGCTATGGCTAACTGGAAAACTACTAGAACGGTTTGAATTATTGCTAATTTTATTATGTCGAGTCCAATTTCAGTTGCAGAATTTCTATTTATCTATTTAATATTCTGTTGTCCATTTGCCGTCTGCCAATTTTATCGACCCACCTTGTGCAGTCTTTTGAAATATTGAATCATATTGGAGTGCATGCACCTTTTTTCATTGCTGACAAAATGACAAAACTGTCGTCATTGAATGACACATTTTATATGGAAGTTAATTTATCAGCAAAAAAATGAAGCAAAACTTGTAACGTATGAATATACTTCGATTTATTTTGTTCTGAAAATAATCTTCAGATATTGGAAATGGTACGTGCGAAATAATCATCATATCATTAAGCATTAACTTGACATTTACAAATTAATCGATGATTGTCCGCACGTCACTTCTTAAGTTCATTTTGATATCATTTTCTTTTCTTAGTTATTAGACGTGTGACCACTGGTTTCAAGCAATTTGCTACGTGATCGGTACAACCCGTTTCTGAAATCTTGAAACATCGCATTGTTGGCACATGTAGCTGGATTCTTTTTTCTTCGTTTGGGAACAAACCTAACATCATCTGGACCCATTTTTAGAATTGCCTGGTTTTCGTGGAACTAACACTGGAAAGTGTCTTTGGTGAAGTCTGGCATTAACCAAATCGCAATCAGGAGCGGATACAAGATTATATTAGGGGGGAGGGTCATTCTTAAATTTTTGTATAAAGTTTACTGCTTCCTATCCCCTAGCCTCCTTCATGGCTGCTTCTTTTGCTAATGCAATTTCGATTGTGCCAAATTAAATTGAAGTAATCCTATGAAATCCTGATTTAAAAAGTACCTATATCTTTCATTTCATTTCATTTTTATTATTGAATTTTATACAATAAAATCAACAGAAACAGTAAGTAGGTATGTACAAAGTATATGGTCCGTTATCCAAATCACTAACAACAACTGGTGATTGAAAATGATCAAGTTGCTCAATTTCTTCCTTATTAAATTATCCTTCATGCTTTAGGATTTTGCCAAATCGAAAAGTCTTATTTTCAAATAGGAAATGCAGAGTCATTTGAGATTATTCTCGTTTTGTGGTTTCAGTTAGAGTCAAAAACTCCAATTATCAATATATGTAAATACTTTCCAGCTATGTAACTCATTTGAAGTATTAAATAAAAATTGCTTCATGAAATTAGACTCCTTGGGAATTTTCTTATTGGTCACATATAAAACCTTCCTCAGTTTTCTTTCCACAAACATACCTACATATTTTAATGGCATCATCTGATGGAACTACCAAATTTTCCCACTTTTTTCTCTCGATAGAAGTAAAAGATTTAGGGGTCTTGTTTTTCCATCAAACTGTAGGGTTTCATTACATGTGGGACACTCGATAAGTTTCATAGCCATTTTTATAGCATAGCCTGCTACATATGAAACCACTTTTTCTGATAAATCTGTTAAAGAAGGACTAATTGACATTGAATAATCATGATCAAGCAGAAATGATTCATCCACATATAGGGAATATTTCTTTATCATGCATATCACTGTTTTCTGATGGAATGGGAGTTTTGTTAGTACCAGTGGTATACAATATATTTGTGGAATCTTGTGCAATACAGTTACCCTTCATTGTTTTTTATATCATGATGTAAAAGTGATCTTTTGTAGCTGATAGAACTGCATAGCTGATTGATTATTGTGCCAACCATATCTGGACCTATAAATGAAAAGGTTGAGTTAGGTTCATTAAATATAACAAAATCTGAAAACATACCTCATACCTTCTACAAAAATATTTCTATGTGGTTTTGACTAAGCTTGTAGGTAAGCAAATTGTAATGTTGGGGATTAGGCGTGGATAGGCCCTTTTAATTGGTGGTATTGCTGGTCACTCGGAGGGTCATCTTACTTGAATAAAACTACTGCTTCTGGCACTGGGATAAGTTCTATTTATCAACATACTTTACTATTACACATTATAACTACTTAAGATTACTAAATCTATATAAGTATCTATCCATATAGGATAACAAAATGACTACAAATAAATTAGAATGAATATTGATTACTTTCGATTACTCTTGATAACTGATTCTTTTTTTTTTTATTGTGTTGTCACCTGTATATTTTTACTACGGTTCAAGTTCAGTTCCATGTTACTTACTATTTACTATTAAATGTTTATCTACGTGATGAACTTGACTCCGTACCTGTCGACCTCGTTACTTATATTTATGTATTTCGCGCGGAAGAAGTGAAACTTCGTAATGTGGATATGAAAATAGGAAGGGGTAGAAATTGATTTTTAGTGAAATCATATTGTTTCTTTAAGACAAACTTTATTAACATTGCTTACAATTCACAATTGATCGCATCTTTTAATTATCATTTTCGAGTGGAGAAATATCCAAATCTATAACATTTCCAATCGGATTATGATAACTAAAGTAAATTATATGTGTATCAAATCAAACTGAAAAAACAAGTAAATGAAATAATGAATATTATAAATTAAAATAGAACAACAAGTACGTATTTTAGCTAATTTCACGACGCTCACACTGTTTACTTCGCTGCATAGCAAGAATACCACGCGCATGTGCTTGGGATCTACCGACCCACTCTCTTTCTCTCTCCTACTTTCTACCTTTGTGTATCTTTCTTTCTCTCTCCCTCTTGCGTTGGAACATTGGACGCTACTCGTTGCTAACGCTACGCTACTTGTTGCTAACGCTCGCGCTGGCCTGTAACAGGTTTACTACGCGCATGCGTTCGAGTGCCACGCATTCACTCTCGCGCTGTCTCTTTCTATTCCCCCTCCCCAGGAGCATTGAACGTTTAACGCAACAGTGCTCTCATACCCCGTCCATGGTAGCGTTAAACGTTTAACGCAACCTTGGTTGACGTCGCATTAGAAGTATCACTTCAAAATAATTTTAGAAAAAAACACAACTTTTATCTTTAACAATTCCACCTCCTGGGTTCAGAAATTTCATCAAATTTGCGCAATTATTTTCTTATTATCTTGACCATGTGACAGTCATCCAAAATGGGTCAACTTTCGTTTAGCTGAAATCAGTTATGGAAAAACTGTTGTCATGACAACCATTGACATGGTAACGGATAAACAAAAACCTAAATCGTATGGTGAGGAAATGCGTGGTTGCCGAGTTGGCCACTTTCGTTTATCTGAAACCAACTGTGGAAAAACTGTTGTCATGGTAACCATTGTTGTGGTAACGAGTGAAGAAAAATCCAAATCGTATATAGTGGGGAACTGCGTGGTTGTCGAGCTGTTCACTCAAAATAATTAAATGCTAATTCTAGGTTTGAAAGATTCTTTATTTACAACCATATATGCGATGCTGTTATTACTAACGTCATTGAAGGTTAAAAAGTGTCATATTACACTCCTCTACTTCCCGCCCTCTTAAATATTGTGATAGTTCAAATTTTTCTCATCTATTCTAGATGAATATTTTTTATATTTAAAAATATAACACATTGAAAAATATTATAATACCTATTTAATGGCAAACAATAAAAACCAACAATGAACTAGAATACACCAAACAACTTATTGAAATTAATGGTTAAATTTGAATTATTATAAGCGTTTATAGAAATATTTAGGCCAGTACCAGCGCTGGTGTCTCCAACAGTTATCTCTCTCTGAAGCCCACATTTTGTCGTTTTAGGAAGGCCAACAGTAAAGCCTTTCGAGTCCTCTAAATTCAAAAAAGTAGCAATTTTTTGGGAAAAATTAGCTATTGTATTGTGCCCAATTGGTTGATTTCTTACTATTCTTCCTCTAAGCTGAACAAAAAAATCTATCGATTTCTATGTTTTTCTCAAATTCATGTAGTCTCGAATGATCTTCACCCATACTGGATCAGTAATGAGAAATGATCTACTTGTATGTGTTTTTTGGAATCTGGAATTTCAACCGAAATTTTTTCTTCAAAAAGTGCAACATCGAAAATTTTCATTTTCACGAATTCGTCCGTTCGACAAGCTCCAGATACGCCTATAATTAATGCTACCTGAAACAATAAGAAAAATATAATACCATAATAGCTGTGCACTTGTATAAGCTCAAACACGATTTTTTTTTAAATACTTATTTAAAGATCACAAATATATTACCTTTATCGGTAGAAATTCATTTGGAGGTTTGTTTAAAAAATCCTCTATATTTTTCCTGGAAATACGTTCGATTTCTTGGTCCTGAAGCCCACATTTTGTCGTTTTAGGAAGGCCAACAGTTTCCCATGTTTCGAAATATCAGTTTTTTCTTCAATTTGTAGCATCGTTCGTATATCATACTGTACATTAGGGTGGGCCAAAAACAGCAAAAAAAACGATTTAAAAAAATATATGATACATTAGTGCAAAAGAGCTGTGATTTATGTTCCCAAGTGCTATAAAAAAATTTGGGTTGTTTTACATAATTTTTAGCCGGGCCCCTAAGAAGCCAAAAGGGCCAGTTTTGTATTTTTTTGTTTTTAACTTTAGGTACCGACAAAAATTTCAATAATAGCGTCTTAAAGCTTCTTTAAATAATAATATTTAGCCGGGTCCCAGAGGGTCTAAAAATGAGTATTATGCAGCGATCGCGTAAAAAGCTGGAAGCCCTAGTGATATGTGCAGCATTTCGCATTATTTGATACTTTTTATACGCTCCAGCTCACCGCGTTGAGGGAGCTGCACTCCGAGCTCCACCGTCCCTCCCACCCATTATACAACTTACTTTGCCTTGTGCGTATCTATTGTTTTCTAGTATTGTCCTTTATTCTCAAAATTAGGCAATATTTTTCTTGCTTCCAATTTGGCTCTGATATACCCATCTCTTGATGTTTCATCACAAACCTTCAACGACGCCTCTGTTACAATTTTGACGCATCTTTCTACTGCTTGCGTATGACATGGAAATGAGTCAATAATAATTGTTCCTTTCTCTTTAATAAGCTGTTGCAAGCAATTATCTGTACATTGCCCACAAAGTGGACGCCTTCTTTTGTCTGGTTTGTTCTCCAAAATATGCCAAGAGGACACTTTCGGAACTGGTATTCTTCACCTTTTTTCCTTCGCCCCACTTCCTATATAATTCAATAGCTTTCAGGTAGCGATGCTTACTTTTTTCTGGCACCAACCCGTGTGCTGCTGCGTCAGCAGCCTGTCGTATTTCTGGAGGGGTACAATCCATCAATTCTTCATCGGAGGACATTTTTCTCAATTTATTATTCGCGAACTTAATATCCATCCTTGCCAATTATTTTATTTACAAATCCAATCATTCGTTCCCATACACCTCCTATATTTGGATCAATACCTCTAGAAGACATTTTATCGACAATATCTGATTTATTAGTTTCCTGAAATGCTCTTCTGATTTTTTTATTAGCAGCAACAAAGTTCGTTCCATTATCGCAATAAATGACTTTCGGCTGTCCTCTTCTCGAAACTAGTCTAAGAATAGCTAATACAGCTGACTCGCTATTTAAACTATGGGCTATCTCTAGAGGTATCGCTCTTATTGAAAGGACACCCCATCTTTTCTCTCTTCGTCTTCTAATTTTGACATGGATTAGTCCAAAATAATCCATGCCAACGTTTATAAATGGTGTCACTTCTCGGCTTAATCTGTCTTCAGGTAATTGTCCCATTAGAGGCGGAGTCGGCATAGCTCTTTCATTTCTACATTTTTGGCATTTAAAGAAGACAGATTTAACTGCAGCTCGGCCGTTGATCACCCAGAACTCTTGTCTAATTTCATTCAAGATGTGCTCCATTCCTCTGTGTCGATATTTTTCATGGTAGTGTCCAATGAGCAGTTTTGTAAATTGATGTTTTGGGTCTAGAATTATCGGTTTTTTAGTACTTTCGCCTATTGTTTCTGCTAAATTTGTTCTTCCGCAAAGTACTAGAATTCTATCATCATTGATCCAGGACAAAGTCCACAGAGTCTACATTTATTGACTACTGTCAACTCATTCAAATTGAAATGTACAAAATTTCTTGTGGATTTTGGAAATTTTAGTTTTATCATGCCTTCATGTTCAAGATCGAAAGGGGGCTGCGTTAGAATTTCTCCCAGACAGTGCAGCTCTCTCTGTGAAAAAAAGAGGTCATTCTCTAAGAAGCCAATCCAGAAAAAGTCATTCGAAAAAAGGCCGAAGTAGAACTGGTCGTCGATCGAGAAGAAGTCGATCTACAAGAGGACGCGATCGAAGAAGCCGGACGAGAAGACGATCGAAAAGTAGTATTCATAATAAAAAGTGCAGTAGACCAGGTCCGAAAACCAATAAGTCCATTAATGGCAAACGGGGTAGAAGCCAAAGTGGAGGTTTCCTTGGTTCAGAAATCACTAAGCAAATGCTAGTATACTCATCTTTCATTTCGGTGTCATTTATTATCGTTAATTTAGTATTTCGATCTTCTACTGGCCAAAAACTCTCTGATATTATCAAATTATGTGAGAGAAATTGTAGCGAAACTTGTAACATATGGATATATTTCGATTTATTTTGTTCCGAAAAGAATCTTCAGATATTGGAAATGGTACGTGCGAAACAATCATCATAGCATTAAGCATTAACTTTACATTTACTTTACATTTACTTTACATTTACTTTACATTTACTTTACATTTACTTTACATTTACATTTAATCGATGATTGTCCGCACGTCACTTCTTGAGTTCGAGTTCGGTCCTGGCATTTATCACTGATACAAATGAATTGTCAGCTCTTAACAAATTAATATTCAAACAGTGGTTTATCGTGTTTTAAAACATATACTGCATTTAATATATAACATATTAGTGTACTTAACCATATACGCAAGTACGTTTTTTCGATATCCAAACGTAAACATCAATTTGAATCACCTAACCTGCAAGTTTCTTTTGGAACTATCTTGAACAAAAAGAGTCAAACCTCTACTCTTATCAATATCGATATGTTCAACGAAATTCGAAGAACAGGTCCGTATTCAAGTTCATGAGTGAAAATTCGTACAAAAATATGAATATGTCAACACTATCTGCTGAGACTGCTCAGAATAATAACTTAAAAACTTACTCAGATGTAACTTCTCAACAACACTACCCAAAGAAAGAGCAAGCAATAATCTTTCCTGCTATAGAAAACTCAACACTTCAAGATTACCTTACACCACTAGGAACAATAGGGATGATGACAGTCACTAAGAATAACTGAAATAATGATTTGAAATCATTGTATAGATTACAAAGATTCTATAGCAATCACTCATTTTTACATTACAATTCTAATTATATTTATTTTAGTAAGAATATAAATACAAAATATGACAATCCGCCATCTTAGCTAAAACACCGATCACAAAAGTGTGACGTCAACCTTTTGTGTATCGTTCAAACTTTTATCGTATTTTCTGGTTTTGCATCGTTTAAATGATATTTACTCGTTATATAATTCATGACGATCACACAAAATAATTAAAACTAGTAATCAAATACATTTTTAATTTGCAAACTGTGAAATATTTTTAAAGTATTTACAGATGTGTGATGTCATAGAGACGCCATTACGATTCTAACGTTTTGGCGCGAAATTTGAATTGTATTTTAAAAACGTGAATTTCTCCTTTAAAACCATTATTTTTTCAAAAAACAAAATTTTTTTTGGATAAAGCTTATGCGTGCAAACATCGTGGAGCAGTTTTTGAAAATCAGTCATCATGCCTATTATTGAACCCAAAAATATATTATTCGCTTCAAGACTATCGAACAAAAGAATTTGCATGTATCTTACTAGTCCTAGCATAGTAGAAAAGTTCATTACTAATCACGAAGGAAAGATCAAAATTAACAATGAAATTGTGAAGGCCCGTAAATATGTAACACCCTCAGAAAGGCTTTAACGTTTGTCCTACAATACCTCACGCTATATTAGTGAATGAATTAAGCAAACTAGGCATTACCACTCTTTCTACGATGTCATTTCTTAGAATCCGCTCAAATCTCCCCAAATTTAATCACATTTACAGTTTTAGACGTCAAGTTTTTATAACTCCACTAGTACACATTCTTCCAGAATCCTTTTTAATAAATTATGAGGATACAACTTACAGAATTTTTCTCTCCCAAGACTTACTCTGCTGTTCTTGTAAAAAGCCAGATCACACCGCAGCAAATTGCGAAACAGCATCACACTCTCCATCTCCCTTTACTAGTACCCCTACCGCACCACTTAATGAGACCACTTCCCACAACATTCAACCAATAAACATAAATACTGAAACACCTACATCCTCCGAACAAAATCCTACAATGGAAACGGATACTGACAATCAAAACTTAGCAAGACGTACATTTAAGGAAATAGAGACACCTTCTCCTCAACCAGAAGAAGAAACAAACGAAACCAAGAAAGACCCCTTCGCTAAACCGCAACCAAAAGCAAACCTGAAGAAAATCAAAACAAACAACAAAAAAGATCTTCCAATCGAAGTTCTTATGGAGCCAGTGGGAAAAATTATCAACGAACACAATCCACCCTTTATCCTCAATTTCACCCAACTATCAGATCTTTTCGCAAACGTTTACGGATCAGCCGACCCATTAAGTATCATTCAAGACTACACAACCGACCTCACAGCACTAATATATATGTTAACCAAAATTTATCCGCACTTTACCTACAGGGTTATCAAAACAAGATGTACAAAAATTAAGAAAAAACTTTTAATATACCTGCTGCAATTAACCTATCCAGATACAGAACAAGTGAGCGATTGTTCACAAACGTCAAGCTATTAAAATACTTATCCATTTTCAATTCTTTCTCATCTATTTTACAATGGAACCATGATGGTTTCATTGATAAACTTCCAATATTACAAAAGATCATAAACGAATTTAAATCTGACCTAATTTGTTTGCAAGAAACCAACCTAAAACATAGCAATGTCCAAACATTAAATCAATTTCAAAAATTTTATAAACATCGAGATACTGCTCAAAAAGCTAGTGGAGGAGTAGCAATCCTCACTAAAAATAATATTGACGCCGTGAAAATCCCTTTAAATAGTAATCTTGAAGCCATTGCCATTAAGATCCATGACAAACAAGACATACATATCTGCAACCTATATCTTCCTCCAGGATCGAAAATAAACCAGCAGGACTTAGGCAATTTGATAAAACAAATCCCCCATCCTAGAATCATATTGGAAGATTTCAATGCTCACAGCTTTCTCTGGGGCTCAACATCTCAAAACACAAAGGGTCACCTTGTAGAACAAACATTAGACGACATTAACCTTTCTATTCTCAACGACGGCAGAGCCACAAGATTTAATATACAGACCGGAGAATCCTCATGTATTGACCTTACAATCTGCGATCCAACCCTAACTCCTTCATTAACATGGGACAGACTAAATCATACCTACAGTAGTGACCATTACCCCATTATCATATACAACAATACAAAGAATAATACCAAACAAAACTTTCATCATAAATGGAAACTTAAAACTGCTGACTGGCAACTCTACTCCACAGTCATTGAAGAAAAAATTAAATCTTGTGCTATCCTACCTAATATAGACGAATCGTTAGAACAATTTTTAGAAACCATAAAACATGCAGCAAATATATCAATTGGAAAAACATCTTACACCAAACAACGCACTCCGGTCCCATGGTGGAATAACGATTGCGAAGCAGCTATAAGAGCCAGCAAAAAAGCTTGTAATAGATACAAACGATATAAGACTCCGGAAAACAAACTTCAATTTTTTAACTTGCGTGCAAAATCAAGGCACATGATCAAAAGTACAAAGCGCAAATCTTGGACAGAATATGTCTCATCATTAAACCCAGATACACCAATGACAGAGGTGTGGCAGAAGGTACGCAAAATATCTGGCATTCATTCAAGTAATAATATAAAAATACTCAACATGGGAGGAACTATATTGACTGCTGACTCAACTATTGCAGATGCGCTTGCTGTAACGTATGAGAACCGTTCCAGCGATTGCAATTATACGAAAACTTTTTTAGCTCACAAAAAACTAGAAGAACAAAACCGCCTGGAAGTGACCACAGAAAATGACGATCCTATAAATGTACCGCTCACCATGTCAGAATATGAAGACGCCTTATCCAGCCTTAAAGATACTTGTCCGGGTCCTGACCAAATTCCATCTACCTATTTAAAACATTTTCCTTTCAATGCCCACAAACATATTCTAAATCTCTACAATGTGATCTGGTTGCAACACACCTTTCCAAAAGCATGGCGAGAATCTCTAATAATACCTATTCAAAAACCCCGAAGCCAAAAATCAAATCCTCAATCATATCGACCAATTTCTCTTACTTCAGTGATTTGTAAGGTACTAGAAAAAATCAATAACAGAAGACTATTGTGGACATTAGAGCAACATAACTTAATAATACCTGAACAAAGTGGCTTCAGACAAGAAAGTTCAACTACCGACAATATTGTAGATCTGGAAAGTAACATCAACGAGGCATTTGCACAAAAACAAAAATGTTTAGCTGTTTTCTTCGATATCAACAAAGCATTCGATACTGCCTGGCATGATTACATTATCAAAAAACTTCTGAGCTGGAATATCACAAGTAACTGTCTACATTTTATCCAAAACTTTTTAAAAGAACGAAATTTCAGCAAACGGAACCACGTCAGATTTAAATCAAACAAAAAATGGCATTCCACAAGGATCCGTAATTAGCCCCACCCTTTTTATCATGGCAATAAATGATATCATACAGGCATTAAAACCACCAATGGAAGCTCGTTTGTATGCGGATGACTTAGTTATCTATTGCAAAAGCAAGAACGTGAACAATCTAAAATCTCTTACGCAAGAATTCATATCTCATCTAGAGGAATGGTCTGAGAAAACAGGCTTCATGTTTTCTACTAACAAAACCCGTTTTATGTTATTCTCCAAAAAGAAAACAGTAAACATCCCAGATATTCATTTATATAGACAGAACATAAAAGCCGAAAAGTCAATAAACTTTTTCGGTACAACCTTTGATGAAACACTCAATCGGAATACACACATTAACAACTTAATATCTACGTGTCAAAAGAGACTTAACCTTATGAAAACACTATGCAATAAAAACTGGGGCGCTGATCGAGACACACTTCTAACATTATACAGGACGTTAATTAGATCGAAATTGGATTACGCAGCAGTCGTATACTCGTCAGCCAACAAACGAACCCTAAAACGGTTAGATACAATACAAAATACGACATTACGGATAATAACGGAAGCCTTTCGTACATATCCAGTTGTAAGCTCATACGCTGAAGTTAATGAACCTTCCTTAGAAGATAGGCGTATGTACTTGAGCCTGACATATGCAGCTGAAACGATCTACAATCCGTTCAACCCTACAAGCCATAACTGCTCTCCTCAATAACTTCCCAATACTTTTATGCTAGAATAAAAATGTACCTTGAAAAACTAAGCTTCTCTTTTCCCAAATGTTTCCCTCGTCTGACTACATCTACTCCCCCTTGGCAAATCAAAAAACCAAAATGTATAACCACTCTTAGCTCTCTAGATAAATATTCGATTCCCAATTTCAGTATTAGATCAACCTTCAAAACAATACTAGAAGATTATACAGACTATCAGCAAATCTATACCGATGCTTCGAAATCTGCAGCTGGCATTGGAGCCGCGGTGGTAACTACAAATTCAACTTATATGTTCAAATTTCCAGATACATATTCCATCTTCTCAGCCGAATTATATGCCTTATATGAAGCCTCAGCTAATATCAATTTATCTTCAAACACTCAAAACCCTCTTATTCTCACAGACTCCCTCAGCTCAATAAAATCCATACAAAAAAAAATTTACAAATCACCCCCTTATTTTAAAAATTAAAGAAGAACTCATAATAGCTCAACAAAACAATGAAGATATCATCTTTATGTGGATCCCATCACACGTAGGAATAGATGGCAACGAGGAAGCTGATCAAAGAGCAAAAGTTTTGATTTATTGTGATTATATGAAAATGAAAAACTGGTACTGGAATGATCTTTTAATGTAAAAATGACAACTATATAACTGTCTTATTTGACAACATGAAAATACAAGTGAATGTTACAAACTTAAACAAAACAATACCTGCAGACAACGCTTTACTAAATTCAATACTCCCACTTTTTGTTACAAGTCAATGTCAACATTCACTTTGACAATACATTCAACATTTGACAAAAATGTTGATGTTTCAATTTTGATAATGCCTTTGTCATGATATCGGCTGCCTGGTCATCTGTTTGAACATATTGTAATTCAAAAAATTCATCTTTGAATTTCTCTCGGATAAAATGGTAACGTACGTCAATATGCTTAGTTCTCTTATGAAACTCTGGATTCTTCACAAGTCGTATTGCGCTTTGATTATCCATAAATAAAACTGGTACATCCAATTTAACTTGTCGAAGATCACATAAGAGATTCTTCAACCAGACAAGTTCTTTTATAGCTTGTGACGCTGCCACATACTCGGATTCTGTTGTGGATAGTGCGACGGATTTTTGTCGTTCTGATCCCCAGCTAATTACACTTCCTCCAAGCATGAAAACATAACCTGATGTTGATCTTCGTGTTTGCGTGTCTCCAGCATAGTCGGCATCACTATACCCGCAAAAGTCTAAATTGTTTCCGCTTACGAAACGTATTCCTTTGTTCATCGTACCTTTGATATATTTCATAATGTGTTTTACTGCATTCACATGTGCAGTAGCTGGTTTTTCCAAATATCGACTGACACTTCCAACTGCGAAACTAATATCTGGTCTGGTTGCAACGGCCAGATACATCAAGCTCCCGACTGCCTCTCGATAAGGAAAATCGATTTTTTTATCAGCTTCAAAATCTCCGAGGTTTTGTGAACCAGCTAATGGAGTTGTCACTGTCTTACAATATGTCATATCAAAACGATCAAGAACCTTTCTTGCATATCCTTGTTGATGAACATGAATCGATCCATCCAAAAGCTGATCAATTTCGAGTCCCAAAAAACATTTCAGCTCAAAAATTTTGATCTCAAATTCTCTCTGTAAGTGTCTAATGACCGGCTTAATGGCTTCTTGTTCTTCTGCTGCAATCAATCCATCGTCAACGTAAATTGCCAAAATTAACATTCCATCTTTTCCGTTGCTAACAAAAAAGCATGGATCGGATCCACTCTCTTTGAAACCAAAACTGTTAAGGAAAGAAGTAAGCTTCTTATTCCAACAGCGCGAAGCCTGCTTCAAACCATATAAACTTTTGTATAGTTTACACACTCGGCCACTGTTGTCATTATATCCAATTGGCTGGCTCATATAAACATTTTCTTCTAAATCGCCATTTAGAAAAGCCGTTTTCACATCAAACTGTTTTAGTGTCATACGCTTTGCCGCAGCCAATGCTAGGATCGCTCTGATTGATGTAAACTTCACCACTGGACTAAATGTTTCCTGGTAATCGATTCCGTACTCTTGTGTAAAGCCTCGTACTACCAATCGTGCCTTATACCGATTAACACTCCCATCCGGATTTTCTTTGACCTTGTAGACCCAGCGATTGTCAATCACTTTTTGATCAACTGGCGCATCGACCAAAATCCAAGTATGATTTTTCATAAGTGAATCGTACTCTTCATCCATTGCTCGCTCCCACTGCTTGTAATCAATCGACTGAATTGCCTGCTCATACGTTCTTGGCTCATCACTGACTGCCAACATTGCAGAATGTTCACCAGTTACCAGATGTGTTAATGTGTTACGATCACGTAGACGCCTATTGACAATATTTCTGCTATCAAGATCGCAGGTCATACCACGATTTTTCTGTCGATCTAGTGACGCACATTCATTTGTGTCCTTATCTTTGTCATTTTCATTTTCTGCACCTTTGTCAATACCATAATTGTATTCGTTTTCGTTATTTTCATTCTTACTGACTACACTAGCATTTTCTTCAACACAAATATCGAGTGTTCCCATTGAATTTTCTAACAAAAAAACGACGTCTCGTGAGATCTCGATTTTACTAGTTTTCGAATTCCAAACTCGATATCCCTTTGAATTATTGTCATAACCAACAAACATACATTTTTCTGCCTTCGCGTCGAGCTTCTGACGTTTTTCTTTTGGAATGTGAATAAATACTTCCGAACCAAAAATCCGTAAATGGTCTAGCTTCGCCTCCTTGTTATGCCATAATTCATACGGTGATTTGTTGTCAACTGTGCTTGTTCCAGTTTGATTTAGCACATGAACTGCTGTATTTACTGCTTCCGCCCAGAATTTCCTATCAATCTTCTTTGCCTCAAGCATTGTCCTTGCTGATTCAACGATAGTTCGTATTTCCCTTTCTGCACAACCATTCTGCTCTGGTGTATATGGCACAGTTCGTTGATGATGAATTCCAGCTGCTTCAAAGAAAACTTTCAGCTTTTCATTGACAAACTCTGTGCCGTTGTCAGATCTGATATTGCGAACACTGTGACCATGCTTCTTCTGAATCAGTTTAACACATTTTTCGATAATACTCGCTACTTCTGATTTTTGTTTCATGAAATATACGAAACGAAAATGAGAATAATCATCTTTGAGCAACAAAAAATATCTGGATCCACCAATTGAATTCGTCTGAAACGGACCACACACGTCAGTATGAATGATTTCGCCACACATCTTTGACTTTTCTTCGCGACTCTTGAAACTGCTTCGATGATGCTTTCCATAGACACAAGCTTCACATGCAAATTCCTCATCAATGAAATCTATACCCCGACTTAGTAGAAACTTCTTCACATGTGTCGAATTCTGATGTCCTAGACGTTCGTGCCATGAACGAAGTGTAGCGTTTCTGATTGCTACACTCGTTGTAGTTTCAATCTTTGATGGTTGTATTGTTCTGAACAACATTTGAAACAAACCTTTTCTGCGAATTCCCACTGCAACAATGTTTCCATCTTTCAGCAATTTGCAACCTTCGTTGTTCATGTTCAATTGATGCCCGCGATCTAACACCTTTCCCAATGAAAACAAATTTTTCTTAAGTTCCGGCACGAACAAGACTCCCATGACTCGTTTGCGAATCCATTCATCTCCATTAAAAGCAAAAATGTTGATATCGCCTTTGCCCAGAGCCATTATCTTGTCACCATTACCAACTGTAATTGGTTCAGCTATTTCCGTATAGTTTTCGAACCATTCTCGGCGATGACTCATGTGATCAGTTGCACCTGAGTCCAAAATCCAAGTATCTTGGTCTCTATTTGTTGTTTTGTAACAAATAAAAGCATCATTTGAATTTTCTTCTTTTCTCCCGTTGAAGTTAGTCTTCTTTTCCGAGCATTCCCTTTTCCAGTGGCCCTTTTTTCCACATTTGAAGCATTTGCCTTTCGGTTTGTCATTTTTATCTGTCGCTTTGTTATTATTCGATGAATTTCTTTTCTTGTAATTATTGATTTGTTTCTTCGAGAAGATTCTCTTAGCCATTAGCGCCTCTACTTCTTGAACTTGACCCTGCGACTTCAAACGAAGTTCTTCTGCCATCAAACGAGCCCGCAAATTTGCCAAAGTTTGACTATCTGCGTTTGCAGATTCCCATGCACTATGGACATGATTAAACTCGGACGGTAGTGACATTAAAATCTTCAAAATTACCATGGACTCAGAAATAATTTCTTTTTGATCACGTAATTGCTGCACTATTTCCATTAATTTTGATAAAAATGTCGCAATGTCATCTTCCGGTTGTTTTGTGTAGCCATAATATTTTTGTTGTAAAAATAAAATATTTGCCTTTGATGTTTGCTCATACGTACTTTTGAGCGTCTCCCACATCTCTTGAGCTGTTTCACAATTCATAATCTGCAGTAATGCCTGTTTCATACAAGTCGTGGAAATTGCTCGTCTGGCCATAGCATCCGCCTTCTTCCAAGTCACAATTTTCTTCGCATAATTTGTACATTCAGATGTCGGTTTGACGTTTGTTCCATCGACGTAGTCAAAAAGATCGTTAGCTTCTAAAATCTGACGCATTTGAAACTTCCATGTTAGCCAGTTGCTGCCGCTTTCCAGCTTTTCAATATTAACGCGATCGCCTTCCATTTATTTTGTCTTTTAATAATTATCGGCTTCAAAACTTCAAAAATAAATTGCTTTCCAATTTTCTTTTTTTTTGAGTTCACAAATAATTCTTGCACAAAATAAATAACGATATTTACTGCAGTTAATCTTCCTTTACAATTTCACGTAATCTGGGCCCATAACCTTTTGGATTATTGTGATTATATGAAAATGAAAAACTGGTACTGGAATGATCTTTTAATGTAAAAATGACAACTATATAACTGTCTTATTTGACAACATGAAAATACAAGTGAATGTTACAAACTTAAACAAAACAATACCTGCAGACAACGCTTTACTAAATTCAATAAAAAGACGCCACGGCCAACGAAGATGCTCGAGTAGTGCAGTTTTCAGTAAGTGCGGATATTAAGTCTATAATTCAATCTAAAGTGAACAGTGTCTGTGAAGCTAAATGGAAAATAGCGGGAACTAAACTTAACGAGGTAAAAAAGTCTATTAAACCATGGTCAGTCCTACCAAAAAATCGTCGCGACCAAGTACTACTAACACGGCTACGTTTAGGTCATACCCGGCTAACTCACAGTTATCTATTTGACAGAGGTCCCGAACCAAAATGTAATTATTGTGACTCAAAACTAACTATTAAGCACCTACTTGTTGAATGTCCTCAACTAACTCAACAGCGACAACTGGCACAACACTCCAACAATGGATTATCCGTCGTATTAGGAACAAACTGCAATTTACGTAGCCTGAAGAAATTTTTTAAATCAATAAATGTTATATATTCTTTATAAAATACCAAATGTAAGTAACTATATATATGTATACACCAAATATCGCTAATGACCCCTCGTGGTCGATGCGCTAAAATAAAAAAAAAACTTCTTGAGTTCATTTTTAAATTATTTTCTCTTCTTAGTTATTAGACGTGTTAAAAAAACGTCACTTTTATTAATGATTGTAGAAAAAATAATTTTGTGTGCCTTAGTTACTAATCTGCTGGAGTTACCTAATTAGGTCAACCGCCCTCAATATATGCTTCTCAAATTCGTATTTACAGACAAAGTTTTGGCGACAATGATAACAGGTGACTGACAGTACTTTTAATTAAGACCTGGTTTTCAGTACTACCAACTGCTGAATGATAAAATATTGGTTACCTTTATGATTCAAGTCAGATTCATCGAGGCTTAAAACAACGTTTTTCTCGTTTTTCATCATCGTTATTTGATAAGGTTTCGTTGGATGTGCGTGTCATTTTTCTATGGAATTCTTCACGTTTAGTTTAATATTGTTACGATTATGTTTAACAATTCCTATTAGCAATGCATCGGGTGAAAGATCCTTTCCTACTTTAAAAGAAACTCATTAAATTAAATAATCAATAAATTCTCCCAAATAAAATTGAGGAAGAAAATTTAGACAATTGCCTATCTAATTATTTATTAACAATGTTATTGAATTATAAATACACAGAACTGCGCAACAACCTCATTAAATCACAGAATGACAGACTTGTACACATTGTTTAACGATATAAATCTCCAACTTCAAGAAGAATATTGGCAGATGTGAGTTCCACAATTTTCCCAAATTATCACTATCCTGCAACAATGACGACTTGTTTGCCTACTGCAGTGATTTTATAGAATGCTTCCAAAGATATTTTGATATTAGAGATACCAGAATGGGTGTTGGATCCATTTTCAATGTATCATCTCAGCTGGAAGAAGAGCTTATTGAACTGACAACAAATGAGGAGCTAAAAATAAAGTTTAAACATGGTTACCAAGAATTTTGGTTACAAAAGCCAATCCCGCAATTATTGTACCCTGGATTATGATCGATCGTTTCCATTTCCATCGTCATATTTGTGTGAAATTGGCTTAGTGCTGTTACAATGCTGCTAACTAATGAGAACAATCGTTTGCACGTATACCGAACGCAGTTGTTTCTTCTTCGTTGAACGGTCACTGTTTTTGAAAAATATTTTTCAAAACTTAGTTTGTAAAGCGTAGAATAATATTTTATTCTTTTATATCTGTGTAAATAGTCCTTTACACTGTTTAACCCTTTCTCTGCTGATATATTTTGGCATACTTTACCAGGTGGCTGACCAATATTTTCATGGAACTCTTATCGTTTTAATCAAATTATTGGTATAAAAAGTTCGAAAATGTAAGTTACACTTAAATGCTCATGACGTTCTTGGGCGTCATTTAATTAAATATTTTATTTCTCACCAACATTAAAATAATGGAGGTTATACATGAAAATTATAAACACTACCGTAGAATGGGGTGAATATGATCACTTTTATACTTTGAAGCGGTGCCTCTCTCAAAGTAATAGAGAGAAAATTTTGATGTACATATCAAAATATCAGTCTATACCTGGGCTATCCATTTTTAAATCCCAATATTTTGTATGCCGGCTTTTTTTTTTTTTTTTTTTTTTTTTTTTTGATTCTCGCATCATCCAAGTTGGTTATTAGCGATGGCTTTAATAATATAATCACAGCTTTTAGAGTAGAGAGGTATTTGACAGATATTTATAAATATTATCCACATCGCAATCCTTTCCTAGCAAGGTATTCATGTCATTTGGAAAATTACATTGTTGTCTTTGCGATGTGTATAATGTACATTCTAATAGTATATGTTTTACATTTAGTTCACGGCTACAAATTATACACATAGGTTTATCAGTTTTACGTATTAAATATTCATGCGTAAGTTTAGTGTGACCTATTCTTAGTCTGGTTATTACGACCTGTTTTAAGCGGTTACTGCACATTCGCGGCCACTGTTTGACACTTTCCTTTATTTGTCTTAATTTTTGGAGTGATCCTTGCCACTCCGATTGCCACCGAGAATTAATTTTCATTTTGATGTAGGTTTTCACGTCACTGTAAACCGCACTGTTCACTATATGTACATCTCTGCATACCGTAGCGTCTTTTGCATGTTTGTCAGCATCTTCGTTTCCTTGTATTCCTTGATGAGAGGGTGCCCATAAGAATCTGACATCCAAGTTGTTGTTTTGTAGTAGATGCAGTTGAGTCTTGATTTGTAGTTCAAGAGGGTTGTTAGTGTAAATATTTTTCAAGGTACTTAGGGCACTTAAGGAGTCTGTTATTATTACAGTATTTTGCAGGTTTGACGATTGAATTTCGATTAAAGCTTGTAGGATAGCATATATTTCTCCTGTATACACAGAGCTTACGTCGGGTAATTTATATTTCAAAGGTGGTTTATAGAAAGTGATAATAGCAGCTCCAACTCCATTTGGGGTTTTGGATGCATCAGTATATATTTTATGAAAGTTAGAATACACGGAAAGTTTCGTGTGAAACTTCTGATATACTATGGAGGCTGGAGTTTCTGCCTTGTTAAAGTTGGTTAAGCTGGTGTCTATGCTCGGAATTTTAATAAGCCATGGCGGTGGTATATCAACATTTGCTTCTAGTATGGAAGGTATCTGCATGTCTAGTTGTGTGATATATTTGGAAACTCTCTGATAGAAGGGGTAGTCGACTCTTTTCCTGAATTCGTAGGTGTTTTGATATCTATTTGCAACTGTGTTATTGTAGTTTGGATGTTCTTGGTTGCACATTATAGTACTGGCATATGACAGTGTCAGGTATTGCCTTCTTTTATCTAGTGATTGCTCTCCTAGCTCTACTTGTAAGCTTTCGATAGGGGATGTTCTATAAGCTCCAGAAATGATGCGCAATGCTTGGTTTGCTATGACATCTAAACGTTTTAATATGCGTTTTTTAGCGGAGGCGTAGGCGATGGATCCATAATCGATCTTGGATCTTATAAGATGTCTGTAGATTAGGAGTAAAGTTTCTCGATCAGATCCCCACTCTCTGTTTGCGAGGACTTTCAATAGATTTAGTCCATTCTGACATCTAACGACTAGATTCTTAATATGTTCATCCCAATTTAATTGCGAGTCGAAGATCATTCCCAGAAATGTGATTTTTGACACATACCCGAGGGGACTACCATTTAGTTCAAGTAGTGGCTTTTGGCCTACTTCTCTCCTGGAGAACATTATACATTTGGTTTTCTCTGCAGAGAAATGAAAACCGGAGTCCTTAGACCATTTTTCAAGTATGTTTATGTGTAATTGTAGAATCGATTTCATTGTTGTTAGATTTTTACTTTTTATGTACATTACCAGATCATCCGCATACAGTCGGACTTTTATTGGTTTCTGTGCGATCAGTATCCGAACAACGATGAAA
This sequence comes from Lochmaea crataegi, assembly GCA_947563755.1. NCBI lineage: Eukaryota > Metazoa > Arthropoda > Insecta > Coleoptera > Chrysomelidae > Lochmaea > Lochmaea crataegi. The sequence goes on along the minus strand of OX387422.1, from coordinate 75,337,036 downwards.
GATATCAATATTTCGATGAGGAGATAGAGGAACCTACAAGGCAAGAAGTAGAAGAAGTTGTAAAGTATCTAAAAAACAACAAAGCCCCAGGAGAAAATGAAATAACAGCAGAAATGATTAAAGGAGGAGGCGCAAAACTTATAAGTGAAATATACGAGCTAATAAAACATATTTGGCACTCTGAAAAAATACCAGAGGAGTGGAATATAGCTCTGATAAGCCCTCTGCACAAAAAAGGAGATAGAACAAACTGTGACAACTACAGAGGTATTGCGTTATTAGATACAGTGTATAAAATTCTGGCAAGACTAATGAGAGCTCGATTGAATAAATACGCTGAGAATATACTAGGGGAGTACCAAGCAGGGTTTAGGAGCAACAGATCGGTAACAGACCAGGTTTTCACTTTAAAGGAAATTCAAATGACCTGTTATGAGTACAAAACGGAATTACATGCTCTATTTATAGATTTTAAGCAGGCGTATGATACAGTTAGCAGAGACCAACTTTTCGAAGCTATGAAATGGTTAGGAGTACCAGGCAAATTGATCAGGTTAACAAAAATGACTCTTTTGAACACAGGTAACAGAATAACTTGGAATGGGTACAAATCAACGGTCTTCAGGATCGGAAACGGTGTAAGGCAAGGGGATCCGTTATCAACTGTTTTATTCAACTTAGCACTCGAAGCCATTATCAGAAGATGTAAAGTAAAAACAGATGGTACAATATATAATAACGAACATCAGTGCATTGCGTATGCAGATGACTTGACAGTATTGGCAAAATCAAAGAAAGAGCTCACTAAAATTACAAAAAATCTCGCAGAACAAGCAAACATTTTAGGACTGCAAATTAATCAAGAAAAAACAAAATATATGGTCCTTGGAGATACTGGAAGTATTGGTGACAATCTGATAGTAAAAACGACATGGGAAATGGACTACAGTTTCCAAAGGGTACATGAATTTATTTATTTGGGAGTACTAATATCTAGCAATGCACACGAAGAACAAGAAATACAGTCAAGAATCACGAAAGGCAACAGAAAATTTGGAATGCTCCAGTCACTGATGAAATCAAAATACTGTTCAAGAAAGATGAAGTTAAGAATATATATACCATTATAAAACCCACTGTAACATACGGAAGTGAAACATGGATTCTAACAAAAAAGCAGGAAGAAAAGCTGGAGCGCTGGGAGCGTAAAATTCTTAGAGCAATCTTCGGTGGAATAAAAACACCTGAAGGCTGGAGAAGGAGAACAAATGAAGAAATAGACATGTTATATGGAGAATCAAAGATAACATCAAGAATAAAAACATACAGGTTAAGGTGGTTGGGACACGTAGAAAGATTAAACAAAGAAAGAATGACAAAAATGGCTCTTAACAGGACTCTTATTGGAAAAAGAAGAAGAGGGCGGCCTAGAAAAAGATGGTTTGAAAGTGTGATGTCTGATATAAATAAGCTGAAAATACGAAACTGGAAACAGAAAGCTAAGAATAGAGAGGAGTGGAGAAAAATAACTGCCCTGGGTCTACAAGGCCTGTAGAGCATATATATATATATATATGACAGTGTCAGGTATTGCCTTCTTTTATCTAGTGATTGCTCTCCTAGCTCTACTTGTAAGCTTTCGATAGGGGATGTTCTATAAGCTCCAGAAATGATGCGCAATGCTTGGTTTGCTATGACATCTAAACGTTTTAATATGCGTTTTTTAGCGGAGGCGTAGGCGATGGATCCATAATCGATCTTGGATCTTATAAGATGTCTGTAGATTAGGAGTAAAGTTTCTCGATCAGATCCCCACTCTCTGTTTGCGAGGACTTTTAATATATTTAGTCCATTCTGACATCTAACGACTAGATTCTTGATATGTTCATCCCAATTTAATTGCGAGTCGAAGATCATTCCCAGAAATGTGATTTTTGACACATACCCGAGGGGACTACCATTTAGTTCAAGTAGTGGCTTTTGGCCTACTTCTCTCCTGGAGAACATTATACATTTGGTTTTCTCTGCAGAGAAATGAAAACCGGAGTCCTTAGACCATTTTTCAAGTATGTTTATGTGTAATTGTAGAATCGATTTCATTGTTGTTGGATTTTTACTTTTTATGTACATTACCAGATCATCCGCATACAGTCGGACTTTTATTGGTTTCTGTATATTAGTGGTGATGTTATTTATAGCTATAAGGAATAAAGTTGGGCTGATTACTGATCCCTGTGGAGTTCCATGTTGTTGTGTTTTAAGATCGGAGATCGAGCCGTTTATCCTAACTTGGAAACTTCTATTATTTAGGAAATTGAAAATAAAAGCCAGCATGTTTCCGTCTATATTCCATTCTTGCAAGTTTTTTACTATGTATACAGCTATACATTTCTGATTGTTTGCTAAAGCCTCATGTATGTCGCTTTCTAAGTCGATGATGTTATCGATTGTGCTTTTGTGTTTTCTAAATCCACTCTGTTCTCTAGAGGAGTAAACCTCGATAAAACAATCCGTAATCTACGTTGTTAGCTACCGTGGCAATGGATGAATGGCTGCGCGAAAGTCAGTCAGAAACGGTGCCTCCGGGATACCTGGTGACCTCCCGGAGTAACCAGCCTCACCACCACAAGCGGGGCTCTGTGGTGGTGGACATTCAATTCCCTAGCTACTCGTGGGATGGAATATGGAGAAAAGAGAAATAGAAATTGAACAGGAGGTGATGGACGAAGGAAGGCAAGGAATTTTTTGTAAATCGAATAAAGTTAAACGAACGCCTGATAAGGCGGGGGATACGAGAGGGTGGAGTGATACTGGAGTGAAGAGAAAGGAGGTATCGCCTCTGGAGGACAAGGAACAGAAGAGGAAACTGAAGGAGAAAGGAAAGAAGGAAGTGGAGAATGTGAAGGAAGAAGAGAGGGAGAGTGTAAAGAGATTGAAGGATATGGTAAGGCGACTGGAGGAGAAGGTGGAAAGGCTGGAGGAAGAGAAGGCAGCGGCAGAGGGGCGGGTCAAGGAATTGGAGAGGTTGAGGAGGGAGGACGATGGAAAGGAGATAATGCAAACACGATGGGAGGTGGGGCAAAGAGACTGGGAAGGATGGAAGCAGGTTAGAGATAGGGACTGGGATGGTAAAAAGCGGGAGGGAATAGAGGTGAAGGTGGGAAATCCAATATTAGGGAATAAAAAGGTTAAGGTGGGTGGGTGACCGAGGAAGACAGTGGAATGGAGAAGGGAATACAGAGGATGTTTAGGGATAGGTACCCAATGCTAGGAGGAAAAGGAAAGGAAATGGAGTGGGTCAAGGAGGTACGCACTACGGAAAGGAATGGGGTAAGGGTTAAGACGGAGGAGTTGATCTGTCGGATGGAGGGAGATTGTAGGGATGAGAAAAAGGTGTTTGAGCTGATGAGTCGACTGTTTGGGGAAGTGGGGAGCGGGGACAGCATTGGACTCCACAGGCTTGAGCAGGTAGAGGTGGAGGTGCTGAAGAAGATGGTGGCGTGGATGAGAGGTGACGGAGAGGTGGCGGAGGTAACAATCTATACAGATGGGGAAAAGGAAAAGGAGGGTAGGAATGGGGCGATAATCCTGAAGGATATCGGGGAAGTCGATCAGGAGGGGATCGAGAGGATTAAGAAGGGGTTGAGGGAGATGAAAGGGGAGTGGGTGGATAGACTCAGAGTCTCAAAAAATAAGGAGGTGGTTATAGAGGCAAAGAAGGGGGTTGAAGTAAGGGGAATTCTGGGTGAAGTGGAAAGGGTGACAGGAGCTAGGGTGGTGGAAGCGGGGAGGGGAACAAAAACCATAAAAATGGTAGGGATAGAGCCGTGGATGGAAGATGAAAAGGTGAGGGGGAAAATAGAGAATTTGATTGGGAAAGGGACAACGGTGATTAAAGTGGTAATGGAGAGGAACGGGATGAAAATGGCGGTGGTGAGAGCGGAATGGGAAAAAGCGGTAGCCTTATTGAAAAAGAAGGAGATTCGATTGGGGTGGAACAGGGTAAGTATTGTAGAGGGTAGAGAGGATGACAAATGCTTTGGATGTGGAATAAAAGGCCATAAAGTAGCAGGGTGTTAAGGTGAAGGTAGTCAAGGAGAGGAGTAAGTGCTGGCTATGTAAGAGCGAGCATCACATGGCGAGAGACTGTCGGCAGGCCATCCTTTGTAGGGTATGTGGGGAAAGGGGACACAAGCCAGGGGAGATAGAATGTAGTAGGGGAAAGAAGGGAGTAGGTGAAGACGATGGAAAACAGGAAAGAAAAAATGGGAGGGACCCTCTGGACCCCTCAGAGGTGACGAGTCTGGACCAATGGGAGGAAGGGGAGGGCAGGGCGCGGGAAGAAGGAATGTAGGGGATGGATGGAGGGTGCTGCAGATAAATTTAGGGAAATGCAGGATAGCGCATGATATATTGGATCAAGTGATTTTTAGGAGGGAAGTGGATGTGGTGTGTGGATCTGAGGTGAATGCTAGATATGTGGGAAAACAAGGATGGATTATGGATGATACAGGAGAGGCAGGAATAAGAGTGGTGGGAGATGGACTGAGGGCGGATGAAGTGAGGAAAGGAAATGGATGGGTGGTAGTGCGAATGGGAGACATGGTGGTGTACAGTGTGTATATAAGCCCAAATGTCAGCCTGGAAGAATATGAGAGGAGCATCACAGGATTGGAGGACGATCTGAGGCTGTCAAAGGGGAAAAGGAGGATAATTAGGAGAATGGTGACAGGGGACTTCAATGCTAAAAATACTGCATGGGGGGGGGGAAGAAAACGGATAGGAGAGGGGAGATCCTGGAGGAAGTGTTGACATCCAACGGGCTGGCGGTGCTGAATGACGGACTACTGCCCACCTTCGTGAGGGGTGACGGGGGTTCGTCATTCATTGATATAACAGCATGTGATGAATGGCTGGGGGAAAAAATGAGTAGTTGGAAGGTGCTGGAGGATGAGGAAAGCTTGAGCTTACATAGGTATGTGGAGACGGATATAAGGAAGGGAAGAAGGGATTTATCGGGAGAGTGGGGATGGAGGTGGACGAAGGCCGAGGCAGAGAGTATGAGGAAGAAAGTAAGAGAGGAGATAGAAAGGGGACTTGGGCATGATGTAGATGAATTGTACGATGTGATACAGGGCTGTAAAATAGAGGGGAAAAGGGGCAATAGGCGTGTGCGAAGGGCTAATTACTGGTGGAATGAGGAAATAGAGGAGCTGTGGAGGGAGTGTAAGAAAGAACGAAGACGGATGCTGAGGGCAAGAGGTAGGATAGAGGGAAAAGGGGGATACAAAGAGAAGAAGGAACTGGAGCGAAGGGTGGAGAGGGAAAAAAGAGGGAAGTGAGAAGAGTTACTGGGGGACCTGGAAAACAATCCATGGGGAAAGGCATATGAGATAGCGGTGAAGAGGATGGGTGGAAATAGGAGCGAGATGCTAGAGGAAGATTGGGAGAAGGAGGTTATAGGCAAATTGTTCACAGGGGGAGAAGGAGTTGGAGGCAGGATTCGAGAAGTCCAGGATACTAGGGGGGTAGGAAAAATGAGGGGGATAAGGCCGGTGGAGAAGTGGGAAGTACAAGAGGGGGGAAGGAACATTAAAGTAAGGAAAGCCCCGGGGATAGATGGCGTGAGGGGTGATATGTTGAAGAGGATGTTGGTTGACAATGGGGAGTACTTCTGCGAGCTTTTCAACAGGGTGCTAAGGGAGGAAGAGTTTCCAGAAGGATGGAAGGTGGCTAGGGTGATATTACTTAAGAAGGCGAGTAGAGAGGGGAAGAGGGCGGGGGACTACAGGCCCATCAGTCTGCTGTGTGGTATGGGTAAATTGATGGAGGGGATAATAAAGGATAGGATTGAGGAGGAAGTTGGTAGGAATGGGGGTTTTAGGGAAAACCAGCACAGGTTTGCGAAGGGAAAATCATGCATCTCGGAGCTGGACAGGGTGATGGGCTTGGTTGAAAGGGCTAGGGAGGGCAGCTGGAGGAACAAGAAATTGGCCCTACTCGTGTTCTTCGACGTCGGAAACGCGTTCAACAGTGTCAGCAAACGGGCAGTGTTGAGCGCGTTGCTAAGGCTAAGAGTGGGGGAGGGTTTGGTTAACCTAGTGGAAGACTACCTGACGGGACGTGTGATAGCAGACACTAGAGGGAGGAGGTATGATACGGAGGCTGGAGTGCCCCAGGGCTCGGTTCTTGGACCGACGCTATGGAAGTGTGTGTTTGATGAGGTTTGTGGGATAGTATGTGAAGAGGGATGTGAGATTACGGTGTATGCGGACGATGTGTGTCTGGTATGTACGGCAAAAGGAGAGGCGGAGATAGAAAGAAAGGCGGAGAGAATGTGTAGGAAGATTGTGGAGAAGATAGAGCGGTGCGGACTAGAAGTGGCGGAAGATAAGACGGTGGGGTTGCTAGTGAAGGGACGGAGCAAGACAAGGGAAGTGGGGGTGATGGTGAAGGGAAGGAGAATTCGCATGGAGGAGTGTGTGAAATACCTAGGGGTGTGGTTGGATAGTCAGTTATCCTTCCGAATACACATGTTGAAGGCGGCAGAGAAGGGGAAAGTGAGGGCAGCATGGCTGGGGAGATTGATGAGTAATGTGAAGGGGCCGGGAGAGTGGAAGAGGAGGATCATTGGTAGGACGGTAGAGCAGAGTTTGCTGTACGGTGCGGAGGTGTGGGGTGAAAGAGCGGGAGTGAATGCGAGGGTTAGGCCACTCCTGCGGGTGCAGAGAGGTATATTGCTAAGGGTAGTGCAGGGGTACAGGACAGTGGGTGGACTGGCAGCAGCGGTGCTGGCAAGGACCTACCCATTGGACTTGATGGCTAGAGCCAGGAATAAACGCTGGAGGGGTGCGACCAGAGAGGAAGTACAAGAATGGATGGAGGAGGAAATGGAGAGAAGGTGGGAGGAGTATGAGGGCGCGCTAAAAGGAGCGATTGGGAATAGGAGAGATTGGATGGATCGGAAATTCGGGGAGGTAAACTACTTCTTGACACAGGTGTTCACTGGACATGGGTCGAGAGTAGGGTACCTCCACAAGATTGGAAAAAGAGAGACTGGAGTGTGCGAGAGGTGTGGAGTGGAGGATGATGTGGGGCATGTGTTCAGATGCTGGCGGAACGAGGAAGTGCTGAAGAAGTTGGAGAGGAACCTAGGGGAGGCGGTGTATTGGGAGAATATGGTGGAGATAATGTTGAGGGGTGAGGAGGAATGGATGGAGGTAAGTGGCGTAGTAGAGAGCATGGTCAGGGGGAGAGAACGACTCGATATGGCATGAGAGGTAGGAGTGGAAGTTAGGGAGAAGACGACGATGTGAGCGGAGAGTGTGCGAGGGACCGCCGCCCGTCTCGAAGTATGCTAGGGTAGTGATTCCGAGGCGGGGGTAACGGCGAGTTTGAGGTGGGTTTGGTTGGTAGGCATCTCCTTGGGGATGAGTCCAACACTGTTTGGTTCCTGGACCCATTCGAACATGAGTTTCCCATCTCGGACCGAAAAAAAATAAATAAAAATCCACTCTGTTCTGGTATTATCAATTTTCTTCGTTCTAACTCCCAAACAAGTCTGTTATTGATTATTTTTTCTAGTAATTTGCACATGGTGCAAGTTAAGGATATGGGTCTATAAGAATCGACTAATAATTTATTTTTCCCTGTCTTCTGAATGGGTATAATTATTCCTTGTGACTATTTTTTTGGGAACATATGTTCTGTCCATATTTGATTAAATATTTTTAGCAGTGTTGCTTTAGCTGTTTCTGGGAAGTGTTGCAGAAAGCTAATAGGCACGTTGTCTGGCCCTGGGCTGCAATCATCAAAAGAAGTAAGTGCTTCGTCAAACTCGCTCTTTGGGAGGGGCTTGTTGATGTCCGTGTCTATATTGTTAATGTGAAAGTTGCGTAGACTGGTTTCATTATTTTCCAGGAAATTTTCTTCGAAAGCAGCATCGCTAGATTGTTTCTCGTAATTGCTGGCTAGTAAATCAGCAATTTGTTTTGGATTGCTAATGATTTGTCCGTTATCCTCTAAGGCAGCAATTTTCTGATATGATTTGTGTCCCGATATTTGCCTAATTTTTTTCCAAATAGTGCTAATATTAGTTGAACTATTTATATTTTGTACGTAAGTCTTCCAGCACTCTTTTCTACTTTTTTTAGCGTATATCTTGTCTTAGCTCTAAGGTTCTTAAAACTTGCTAGATTTTCAGACTTCAATCAAGTTCACCAAATCATTTTTATTGAGAATAATATTGGAAGGAATGTAAATATTACAAATATTTATTTTAGATGGATAGAAAACAGTAACCGCAACAGCTTCTAGATCTGAGATTATGTCAATTTTATTTGATCGGATATTATTTTTAACGTATGTGGCAACACCCTCCCCAGCTCCTTTCTCCAGTGGGTCTGTTTTTATAGTATATGTTATAGTTTTTCAAGTTATGTACATTACTGTCTTTAAAATGTGCTTCTTGTAAACAAATAGAATTTGGTTTGTACTTAGACAATAGTTGTTTCAACATTCCATAGTGTACGTAATAACCATTTAAATTCCATTGAAGTATGTCCATTTCCAATATGATGATTGTGTCGGCGACTCACTTCCAGAGTCAATGGGGCCTTCTGATAGGTATCGTCGTAATCGTTTTCTTGTCTTGGTTAAGCGGCTTTTTAGGGATTTGTTCGTGATTTGGGGGTACACTTTTTCCAGCATATTAATGAGAGACTCGAAATCTGAGGTATAATTTCCTATGGTACTGATTGGATCACTAGAACCAAGAATATTGGTAATCAAATCTGTCAGTTGATCATAATTTAATATTAGTTCGTCTGCGTGTTCCTCAATGAAATTTTTGGCGGGTTCCATCATTTTCATTATTTCGTCAAGCCCAACTTTCCTAGGTTTTTTTTCTTTAGGAGTTTTGAAAGTTGTTTCCTCTTCAGTGGTGTTATCTGGTATTGGGGGACTTTCAGTTTCGTTGATTTTTCTTTTGTTGGTTTCTGTGTGATCATTATTTATTATGTCTATTTGGTTTGTTTCAAGTTCGGGTGAGTTGTTGATGGATTTAGGTTGGAGTGTAGGAGGAGTAATATTGATTTTCTCTGGTGGTGTAGGAGTAGTAACGTTAGCTTGAACTTGCGGGGTAGACGTAGTGGTGTTGCTGCCGCTTATTTTTGATTGGGAGTGTAGTGGCATGTTAGGAGTATTATTGACTTGGCTGGAAGAGGTACAGTTGTATGCAGTGTGACCTGGTTGTTTGCATTTATAACAACCTTGCCCATCCATGTTGAGAAAAATACGATAACTGGTTGTTTCGAATTGTATAAGGAGACTGTCTGGTACTGTAAGGTTATTTGGTGGATCAATATATACTTGACGTCAGAAACTGAGTATATGGCTGTACGCGGGATCAGTTACACCAATTCTTAGGAATGTTATATTTGACATTAGTTTCAGTCCAATATTTTCTAAGGCTTCTTGGATAATTTCGTTAGGGATTGAAGGGCAAACATTTGAAATTACAAGTCTTTCTGCTGGAGTAATCATCCTACGAGCTTTGATTTGTTGGCCATTAATAGTAATTTCTCCTCCATGCTGTTTCAAAAATTTGTCTACAATCCGTTTCGATGATAAATATATACATACTCTGTCATTAGCCATGCGTGAAGCATATAGTATATTTTTAGGTGAGATAAGTGGACCGACTTGGTACAAGTATTCTTGGCATTTGATTCCTGTTATTGACGGAAAAATAATAGCTTGTTCTTTTGGCGGGTACTTTGGTTGTTGACTTTGTCCCAATACACTTGAATATGACATTCCGGGTTGTTGTGAATTGCTTTTAGAGTTATTATTCATGATATAATTTTGAAATTAAGTAACTTTTAAAACTATTTTCTGCTTCTGCACTATCATGTGCAGGTCCGACCCTGTCTACTGAGACAGAGTCAGAAGTAAAAAGTGGATAATGGACTTCCTTTTGATAAGCGGCTGGTTTGTTGATGAAATTTCGTCTTATTACTTCTATATACTATTCTAATTCAGTTGTAAATAGTACTTACGTATTTTATTTGTTGTAATTAACTAAGGTAGATTATGACTTTGGATTGAATTTATTCGATTTTATACTCGCACAATTCGCTATGCACTTAGGAGCTGATCGCTTTCAGGTAGTAACCCAATAACGGTCAGGACCGAACTCCTGTATGCCGACTTGTTGTCCATATATATATATTTTTTTGTTGGCTGATCCTATTCACCTGCCATTGCGGTGAATAGGATCGGCAATGATTTTATTATGCCTTATCGTATTCACCTTCTTGTGGGGTGTAAAGGATTGCAGAAATTTTGTATGTGAACTCTACAGATTTTTATTTCCATTCAAAAACATTTTTTATTGAATTTACTGTTTGAACCCTTATTTTGTGGAATCTACTCATATTACTTTTTTAAATAAAACCAAGTGTTTCCAATTAATTCCACTATTTAATGAAAAAATTATGAAAATTTTAAGATACTTATTGATAATTATTTCGATATTGATATATCATCGTCAGAATGACAGAAGTTACATTTTATGTGATGCCTACTTGATGTTTAATATTTTGGCTAGACCAAATAGTGAGTGACCTATCTTGTGATTAACTTAATATATATGAATAGAAAAAAGAAGAAGATATGATATTACACATATTAAAGCTTAGGTATTTTTTATTGGTACAAGTACATGTTAACAGGCATATCTATCATCTAACAGCAAAATCTATTTAAATTGTTTATTATATTCACATAAACGAATTTCAAATCTAAGAAGACCTCTTCCATATCTTTTCGGAGGATTCATTTTTCCAGCAATTTTGTGGAAAATGAACTCGTACTCGTCTTTCGCATCCGGAAAAGTGTAAACATATCCTGAAAAGTCTTTTTTTTTTCGCGTAAGAAGCTTCCTTTGTACCCGTCTTCATTTATTTTCACAACTTGAGCTATATAATATTTGCTAAAGGACTTGGATGTACTTTGTACTTTGTCATTGGAGAAATAAGGTAAGTTTTTGAGTAACCAGTCACCAATATCAATGTCATCCTTGGTGACGGGCAAGAGACCATCTGAGATTGCTGATTGGGGTGATTGCTGGCTTTTTTTTATAGAATTCAACTATATTTCTCCATGCAACCTTCTATGGCTTGAAAAAGGCAACGTCTAAGGGTTGCGTCAAGTGGGTGGAGTTGCTGGGTAAAAATATAAAACTAATATTGTTCACTGAGCACTCTTGTATCGATTGTACTGATAGGTGCGACGATAAATTGTCACCAATTAATATCTTTTTGCCAGGTAACTTCTTCAAGTATGGTATGGCGATTGAATGTACCCAATCCTCGAAACAATAGCTGTTGAACCACACCGATTTACTACGATTATATCTAGTACGGGATGGCCCGCCAGTAGTCCAAGAGTCATACATGTTAAATGCTGTGTAGACGACATAACAGGAAAGTATATCTCCACTACCAGAAGCAGCGAACATGATTGAAGTTGACGACTTACTGTGGTTCATAATTCGCTCCGGATATTTGCATCCCCTCTTTGCAATTATTTTTTTTGTCCTGGGTCATCGCAAAGGTTGGTCTCATCGTAGTTTATGATGTTGCTGGCTGGCTGGAGTACCTTCTAGTTCTTCATAAAGGCGTTCGAAATATTCTGTAATTGTTACCCTCGTAACACCAGCCCGGGCTCGTTTCATATTTTGGCACATTCTCTTTGACAGCATATCCAAATGTCGTCTCAAAAAGATGTATGCGAACTCTTTACCAGAAATCTTGTCTTTAAAACGGGGCACCACCCTACCATCAGCTCTATTTAAATATTGTTGGATAACCAATCTTAAATCATAGGTATCTAAGCGGTATCCCCACTGACTGCATGTAAGAAATTTTTCCGCAATACATTTCTCTTCGGGTTCACTTGACACTGTTTGACATCCTTGTCTTTTAACATTAATATTTTTGAGGTGTCTTTACAGAACGGTGTAAGCAACGTTGTGTTTTATAGAGGCTTGTCGAATACTATACCCGTTGTTATTAACATTATTTTTAGCCTCTTCAATGATGTTTGGATCAGGTTTCTTGTAACGTTTTCGTTTATATTCTCTAGGCATTTTGATCGTATTGACCCCATTCCTTGATCCTATTGACCCCAGCTCTTGTTCCTATTCACCCCGTTAACCTGAAAATCGTGCAAAGAAATAGAAAATATTTTTCAATTTTGTTATTGCTTACGAATAAACTAAAATAATTTTGTGTGCCTTAGTTACTAACCTGTTGGAGTTACCTAATTAGGCCAACTGCCCTCTATATATGCTTCTCGAATTCGTATTTACAGACAAAGTTTTGGCGACAATGAAAACAGATGACTGACAGTTCTTCTAATTAAGACCTGGTTTACAGTGCTACCAACTGCTGAATGATAAAATATTGGCAACCTTTATGCTAGAACTGCAATTTCTTCAGTTTCGTAGAGTCCACTACGGATAGAAATTTCATCAGTTTCGAGGTATTGACCATTTATTTGTAAATGAAGGTTCGTTCGCCAGTGCTTCATCGATGATTCAAGAAAAGTAACAAGAGTGGGGTGTACTTTGAAAATTTGCAAAACTTTAACAAGCCAGGAATGTGGAACGCTATCAAATGCTTTCATATATTCTACGAAAGCCGTGTAGATGTTGCGCTGTTCCTTCTGCGCCTGTTTTAGTATTACTGAATCGATGATGAGTTGTTCTTTGCAGCCTTGGTGATCTCGTCTGCACCCTTTCTGTTCTTCCGACAAGATGTTGTTTTGATCACGCATGTCTATAAATACGGTTAGTAATGCAAAACGTTAATATTTTATATATAGTTGGAAGGCATGTTATAGGTCTATACTGCGTAGGATCGTGAGTTTGATGCGTTTTGGGAAGCAAGAGCAGAAATGGAGGTGTATCTTCTGGATGTTGCAGAATGTGTGTAAATGATCTTGCCATTGCTTCATGCAGACTGTCAAACTTCTTATACCAGAAGTTTTGGACATGGCCAACTCCTGGTGTCTTCCAGTTACTGGTGCTCTTTATAGCTTCGGTTACGTCGCTTGTTGTCAAGTTAACGAAAGGCATTGGTTCAATGTTTATTTTCCCCCCTCAGTTCTTATCCAGTGAGCGTTGGATTTATGTTCGACAGGGTTAGACCATAATGAAGACCAGTACTCCGTTAGCTCATCTTTATTTGGGAGACTTTTGATTGTGATTGTTCACTGTACCGTTTAGTTGCCTGTAAAATAACTTCTGATTGTTATTGAATAAGTAATTATTATTATCATTTAACAAAAACATTCGGACAATTCAGTCGTCTTCATCCGACAACTCGAACCGAACACGACGATTTTGTAGTTTCCTCGTTTTCTTAAGACCCGGATATTTTATTATGGCTTCCGGGTCCGGGTCGGCACTTGTTAACATATGCTTGACCACGCACGTTTTTTCATGTTCTTCTATGCGCAAACAGTTTAAACTTGCTTTTGTAGATTTTCTTTAGGTTTCAATTGAAGTGTATCAAAAAATGTATCATTCCACAAAGTGTTTTTCAACAATCATCGATCAAGTGAAGCTCATTCTAAGTAAAAGAATACAAAATGATTCAAGTCAGATTCATCGATCCTTAAAACATGGTATATCGAACGGCTTTATAAAATCCAAAAAGGGAAAATACGTGTTGGGTATGAATCAGAAAGATTAGCAGAAACTTCAGAAATTGAGTTCGGCAGGTGAATTGGAGAAACAAGTTCGAAGAAAAAGAAGTAAGTAAAAGGGAAAGCTGAAACTTAAAAGACGAAGACGGCATTCTGACTTGAGTGAAACAGACGAAGGCGATGAAGAAGACGACGACGACGATGAAGATGATGTAAGCAAAGGTATGCAAATTCTGAAATAATGAGGAACCCGTCGACAGTAACGGAAATCAATGTGACAAACCAGATTGTCTGATGTGTAACACCTGAAAAAATTATCAGTGATACGATTGTATTGTAATATTAATGCAATATGCCTTCAATGTATGGAGCTAATTAGCTACCTTGCAAGAGCTGAATAATTGGATTTCTTTATATATACTTATAATTCAAAGAAACAACTCGTGTTTAAATTTGTTGTTTTCGAATACGTTTGCGTTGTTATGGAGGATGAAGTTTAGTTTGTTTGTAATTTTTCGACTGTATTGGAATATTCAAAATGTAGGTAAGTATGTAAGTTGGGGTGAATTTTCTGAGATCCATTCTGCTGCCTTTCTTCTACTCAGTTCCTGAGTAAAGTATCAGAAACTAGTAGTTGCTTTAGACCTATTTCTCGAAGGAATTTTAGGATATCCGCAGGCTTTATTGTTTCTTTTCTATCCAGTAATCTCCTAGGTGTTGTGCCCTAGGATTCTATATTGTTATGCAATTCGCAAGTATGTAAATGTAATCTTAATGTAAATCTATTCCAATATGTCCTGGAACCCACGGTAAGGAACGATGTTATTCCTGCCTACTGCCTTGAGTTTTCCCAGAACTGATTACGCAAGAACTAAAATAAAATTCGTAAATTCAATCGTTAAAACTGCATATTTTATGTTTGCGATAAAAATGTCGGTTTGAAGCTTAAGAATGTTGGCTCAAGATTTTTGAATACTGTAATGTTTTTGTTATTTATTTAAATAGTTTTTACTTGTGGGATAAAATTATACACACTACTATAGCTAATTACTATCTATTGATTAACTTATTAAACTTAATTTATATACACACTCCACTTAATGTCTATTGATTCATTTATACTCGGTATAATCGTTCTAATTTATTTTTACCACTTGAATATTACACTATTCATCTTCACTATTTCATTCACTATCCGATTACTAAGAACTTCTGTAAATTGTCTGTGAACTAACTCTTTGTCTTCGTTTCACTAATTCCCAACTCACTCAAAAACTCACGTATATATAGTCTTTATCAACTCTCAACATTACTTATCATGCAAAATAAAAGTAAAGAACACAAGAGGGATAAATTCAACGGAAGAGTTAAAAAGCGTCCGAGATATGGAGGAAAATGTTAATCGTTTATTGTTGTCACTGAACACTGTTCACACTTCCACTACACCAACACTAACTCTTTACACTATCCTACGCGCGTTTCGATAACCAAGTTATCTTCTTCAGAGACTGAAGGTAAACTAACACTAGGGTGCTTCGTCATCCATATATACTAATCTTTTATCGCGCCAAACTAGTTAATCCGCGGGAACAAACCATTCTGGCGCGAAAAAAAAAATTTACAATTGTTTTTTTCCTAATAGACTATACAACGGACTATAAGGTATAGGTCCTTTGTCTTTATTCAAACTATTATTACATTTAACTATTTCTATGCTTTCAAATGCATCCAACATTCTATTGTTAGATACATTTTTTAACAATTTTACACTATCTTAAACTATTGAATGATTATAATTTAAAACATGTTCAGCAACACTCGATTTCTCCGTACGCCCATATTTTAAATGAGCAACATGCTCCTTATAACGAACTTTTACAGACCTCTTAGTTTGCCCAACATATTCCATATCACAATCATTACAACTAATTTCATAAATACCACTCTATTCCAATTCCAATATTTTATCCTTTGGGTTACCTAACAGCTGTTTTAAAGTATTGTTTGATTTATAAACTAAATTTAATCCTGCTTTATTAAAAATGTTTTTTAAACCTTGTGTATAACAAGGATTAAAAGGTACTAAAATAAATTTTTCTATTGTACTATTTTCATTTTTAAAAAAAGTGGTATCATGGAGAGATTTCTTAAACCTATGGCGATTAATTAACTTATCTACTATTTTCCTATCATACCCGTTAATAACAGCTATATCCCCAATTAAATTCTTTTCATTATTATATCTTTCCTTATTAAGAGGAAAATAAGTTAATCTATGTACCAAAAAATGAAGACTAGCCATTTTATGTTGATTACAATGAAAAGAATCAGCTGGGATATACCTGTGAGTAGCAGTATCTTTTCTATAAATATCAAATTCTAACCTATTTTTATTCCTAATTACTAATGTATCTAAAAATGGTAACTGTCCATTTATTTCCAATTCATAAGTAAATTTAATACTTGAAAACTTTGAATTTAATTTTAAAATGAAATCATCAACTTTTGCTTTATTTGTATCAAATACAGCAAAAATATCATCCACATACCTATACCACACTCTAGGAAAATACTCAAATTCTTTTCTAACCTGTGTCTCAAAGCAACTCATGAATAAATTAGCCATAAACGGCGATAAGCAATTACCCATAGCCGTTCCCTCATATTGTTTATAAAATTGGTCCCTATACTGAAAATAATTTTGATCCATGCACATCTTTGCCAAACGTAAATAATCTGCGGTTACTTTGTGAGTCAAACTATTGGAAACAAGTAAATCCTCCAAGTACTGCAAGGTCTGTGGAATTGGCACACTAGGAAATAATGAACTAATATCAAACGAGATCAACACTTCCCCATCTTGAATTACCGAATCCTTAACTTTATTCATAAATTCCAATGAATTTTTAATTACAAAACTTTCTGGCTGAATGGGTAAATGTTCAAACTCCTTTGATAACCACTTAGAAATATTATAACTAGGTGAAGAAACAGCTGAAACAATAGGTCTAATGTATCTAACAATAGAATGTTGGATGCATTTGAAAGCATAGAAATAGTTAAATGTAATAATAGTTTGAATAAAGACCTATACCTTATAGTCCGTTGTATAGTCTATTAGGAAAAAAACAATTGTAAAATTTTTTTTTTCGCACGAGAATGGTTTGTTTCCGCGGATTAACTAGTTTGGCGCGATAAAAGATTAGTATATCTGGATGACGAAGCACCCTAGTGTTAGTTTACCTTCAGTCTCTGAAGAAGATAACTTGGTTATCGAAACGCGCGTAAGATAGTGTGAAGTGTTAGTGTTGGTGTAGTGGTAGTGTAAACAGTGTTCAGTGTCAAGTATCGCCAACGGTTCCAGAATTCCCAACTTAGTTTATTGTTGTGTTTTAAATTTTTGTATAAAGTTTACTGCTTCCTATCCCCTAGCCTCCTTCATGGCTGCTTCTTTTGCTAATGCAATTTCGATTGTGCCAAATTAAATTGAAGTAATCCTATGAAATCCTGATTTAAAAAGTACCTATATCTTTCATTTCATTTAATTTTTATTATTGAATTTTATACAATAAAATCATCAGAAACAGTAAGTAGGTATGTACAAAGTATATGGTCCGTTATCCAAATCACTAACAACAACTGGTGATTGAAAACGATCAAGTTGCTCAATTTCTTCCTTATTAAATCATCCTTCATGCTTTAGGATTTTGCCAAATCGAAAAGTCTTATTTTCAAATAGGAAATGCAGAGTCATTTGAGATTATTCTCGTTTTGTGGTTTCAGTTAGAGTCAAAAACTCCAATTATCAATATATGTAAATAATTTCCAGCTATGTAATTCATTTGAAGTATTTAATAAAAATTGCTTCATGAAATTAGACACCTTGGGAATTTTCTTATTGGACACATATAAAACCTTCCTCAGTTTTCTTTCCAAAAAAATACCTACATATTTTAATGGCATCATCTGATGGAACTACCAAATTTTCCCACTTTTTTCTCTCAATAGGAGTAAAATTTTTTGGGGTCTTGTTTTTCCATCAAACTGTAGGGTTTCATTACATGTGGGACACTCGATAAGTTTCATAGCCATTTTCATAGCATAGCCTGCTACATATGAAACCACCTTTTCTGATAAATCTGTTAAAGAAGGACTAATTGACATTGAATAATCATGCTCAAGTAGAAATGATTCATCCACATCTAGGGAATATTTCTTTACCATATGCATATCACTGTTTTCTGATGGAATGTGAGTTTCGTTAGTTCCTGTGGTATACAATATATTTGTGGAATCTTGTGCACTACAGTTACCCTTCATTGTTTTTTATATCATGATGTAAAAGTAATCTTTTGTAGCTGATAGAACTGCATAGCTGATTGATTATTGTTCCAGCCATTTCTGGACCTATAAGTGGAAAGGTTGAGTTAGGATCATGAAATATAACAAAATCTGAAAACATACCTCATACCTTCTACAAAAATTATTCTATGTGGTCTTGACTAAGCTTGTAGGTAAGCAAATTGTAATGTTGGGGATTAGGCGTGGATAGGCCTATTAATTGGTGGTATTGCTGGTCACACGGAGGGCCATCTTACTTGAATTTAACTACTACTTCTGGCACTGGGATAAGTTCTATGTATTAACATACTTTACTATTACACATTATAACTACTTAAGATTACTAAATCTATCTAAAGAATGTATTGAATAGTGATAAGAATATTCCACTTGGTTTGTATATAAATTTCCACAATCTGCACAGATAATAATACCTCGTCTCTTCATATGTTTTCCTATCAATGAACTTCCTGTAGATAAAAAATAAATTGAAGGACACAACAACAAAAATAATGAAGAAATGCTGGAAAATATTCGTTGAGTAAAGAAAAAAGTAGGTGACCCTTGTAAACCAAATGTTGATATAGGTGCTTTCCTTTGTACATGATTAAACAATGCCCTGAGCTACCCCAGAGTGGAAAAAAACTGTACCCCTTTCTAATAGAATAATACCTACATATATTTGAAAAATGTAGCATTTTATACTTTAGGGTTAATAAGTTTCACTTACCTCTGAATTTAATTCTTCTCCTCTGTTTCCCATAAGAATAGTTCAATTTATTTTCAATGCTCTTAATAATGCTACTTTCTGGTTTAATTGAAGCATTATAATCTTCAAAAGTTATACCATTATTTAAATCGACATTTACCTCTTGTTTAATTGGTCTTATGGCATTCGTTTCATCAATTGAATTATTTATAACGTTCACACTTTACAACTCTTCATGAAGTTCTTGTTTAACTTCGATATTAAAAGTATGTTTCTCAATTTCAATTTCTTCCTCAAATATATGAAGAGCTGCCTGATTTGTCTCCTTGGTATTAATTATAATAACAAATTAACCGATGCTTACTTTTTTTTTATAAGGAGCCGTCCCTTCGCCGGCACCACCTCAGCCTCCTGGGCTTATTGTGGATACTCCTAGTATTCTGACTACAGCCTATTCAGCCAATCCGTTCCCTGTATTAGCTCATACAGGTTCTTTGCTGGTTGGTTGTAGAAGTCTTCTGGAGTCATTTTGGGTCTACCATACAGTTTCTGCCTCCTGTGGTCCAGCGTCTCACAGTTGCATAGTATATGCAGAGCTGTTTCAGTATCCTTTTTGCATCTTCTGCATGTAAGGTCTCCGTTATACAGCCCTATTTTGTTCAGGTGCTCCTTTGTGGGAAAGTGTCCCGTAAGTAGCCCCGTTATGGTGCTTAGTTTGTTCCTGCTCATTGAGAGCAGTTCTTTCGCTACTTTTTCTGATGGTTCTTTTATGAATTTCTTTCCATGTATTTGCCTGGGCGTATTCTTCCAGTGTTTATTGTGTTGTTCTTTTACCCACCCTTTCAACCATGACCTAGTTGAGCATCTGGGAATGCCCACAGGTGGTTCGGGTCCGTTCATCAGGGTTGACGGTCCTGCTCTTGCGAGTTCGTCAGCCTTTTCATTGCCAGCGATTCCTTTGTGACCTGGGACCCACTCCAGTGTTACACTGTTCCGAGTCGCCAGTCTTCTAAGTTCTTCGCCGCATTTCCATACCAGCCGAGATGTTACCTTAGAGCTTTGAAGTGCTTTAAGGGCAGCTTGACTGTCACTGTAGATCCTGATCTGCCTGTTGTTGTAGGCTCTCATGTTATTTGCCCTTGCACATGCAAGTATTGCATAGACCTACTTGCTGTATATGCCCGCTCCGGTGCTGAGCTCATTCTTTGATCCTTCTGTGTACCAGATCAGTTCATTTGCTCTACTGAGTGGTGGTGCGTTCTCTTCCTCAAGCTCCTTTCGATTTTTGATGACAATCTCAAAGTTCTTGCGAAATATATATCTGGTGGTCATGTGGTCTGTTGGCATTTTAAAGATGTCATCATCCACATGCCTTATTTCTGTATGTCCTCTCCCATGTGCCACGTCATGGTCTGACGCTTTCTCCAGTCGGGTTAGAGCTGCCCTTGCTTCGCACATTATGACACAATGTAGCGGAGGAAGGTCTAGCATTGTCTCCAGCGCCGCTGTAGGAGTAGTCCTCATTGCCCCTGTAATGCCAATGCATGCAAGTCTTTGGACCTTGCTTAGTTTTAGCATTGCAGATGTTTGTCTGATCTTTGGCCACCAGACCAGAGATGCATATGTAATCCTGGGGATGACAACCATTTTGTACAACCAGTGTACCATGCTTGGTCTGAGTCCCCATTTAGTGCCGTAAGTGCGTCTGGCAACCATGAAGGTTACCTCTGCCTTCTTGATCACGTGCTGCAGGTGTCGGTTCCAAGTTTAACCTGGGTCTAAGATAACCCCAAGATATTTTACTTCATCCGACAATCGTATTGGTTCACCTTGGAGCGTCAGAGGGCCAAGTCCTTCCCTTTTCCTTCTTCTGGTAAACGCAATTATCTGTGTTTTTGAGGGACTTATGCGTAGCCCTTCTTCTACAGTCCAGCCTGTTACTACATTTAAAGCCATCTGGAGTCTGTCTCTGGTTGGACTGTTGAATTTACCTTGGGATAGAATTACCAGGTCATTTGCACATCCTATGGTGTTAAATCCTTCTCTGTGTATGGTTCTAATGAGCTCGTCAATAACCAGGTTCCACAGCAGCGGGGACAGTCCTCCCCCCTGTGGACAACCCCTGGTTGCACGCACGGCCATTGTCTCCCCCATAAGAGTTGTTTCTATTAGCCTGCTTCTGAGCATGCAGTCTATCCATCTGCAGCTCGTGGTATCGATCCCAATTTTCCTCGTTGCCTTGGCTATGGATTCGTAGTCAAAAGCTCCTTCTATATCTAGAAAGGCTGCGAGCAGCACCTCTTTATTTACCAGCACGTATTCAGCCCTTTTGACGAGTTGATGTAATGCTGTTTCGGTTGAATTTCCCTCTCTGTATGCATATTGATCTTGGTATAGTGGTCTTGTAGCCAGTATACCGTCTCTGATATGTCTATCAAGAAGTTTTTCAAGAGTCTTCAGCATAAATGATATTAGACTGATTGGTCTCAGAGCTTTAGCCGTGTCCTGTCCAGATTTTCCAGGTTTTGGTATAAATGTAGCTCTGATGCGTTGCCAAGTTCTTGGAATATGCCCTAGAGCTAGGCTAGCTCTGAGCAATGCACATACCCTGTAGTGTAGTCTGTTGCCTCCTTTTTGGAGTAGGATAGGATAAATCCCGTCTGGTCCCGGTAATTTATATGGTTTAAATCTGTTTAGAGCCCATTTTGTTTTTTCCACGTCTACCACTGCCTTCGCTATTCGCCAGTCGATCCTGGATGCCCATCGTGGTCGATCCAGTCCTAACACTGGGGAGTTTTGCGGTGGCATGGTAGGTATTGATCCAGGGAAGTGTACCTTAAGTAGCTCTTCCATGGTTTCTTTCCCATTTCCAGTGTATGGTCCATTATCTTTTTTGATAACGTGTATAGTCTGATTAGGATCCTTGGAAAGAGTCTTCTGCAGTCTGGCACACTCGTGAGTCTGTTCTGTCTCCTCACAGTGCCTCCTCCAGGAGTCTTCACTTTCCTTATCAGTTTGTTGTATTCAGGTAGGGCCCTCTTATAATCCGTCCACTCTTCTAAATTTTCTTTAGTCCTATTGAACTTCTTTCTTAACTGTCTCCGTTTTTCGGCAAGTTCATTTGTCCACCAGGGCACATTCCTGTTGGATCTCTTCCTCACCGTTGAGCAGTTGTTTTCAAACGCTGAGATAATTGCTTCCTGTGTTAGGTCTGCCGCTATCTCTAGGTCTGTTGTGTTCTTAATTTTTACTATCGCACGGTCTAAACTATTGCCTAGTTCTGCAGTAAATGTTTCCTAGTTAGTTTTTCGCGGGTTACGATAGTATTCTATTTTCGGTTCAGTTCCCGAAATTTGGAAATATATGTCTCTGTGGTCAGAAAAACTCTCCTCCTCGGACACATACCAGTTGCTCACGAAGTTACTTTTGTTCCAATCGTGGTATCAATAACCTCCTTCCTGTTTGAGTTAACTAAAGTCGGTTTATTTCCTTCATTTAGTACGTTCAGATTATTAGCCGCAATAAATTCTAGTAATGACTCACCTCTTTCGTTGGTGTTGGTGCTTCCCCAGTTTAGATTGTGTGAATTGGCATCGCACGCAATGGTCAGCTGCACACCCTTCTTCCTGGAGCACTTGACCAGTTCTTCGACTTCCCTGGTTGGTGGTAGCCTGGGGTCATCGTAAGGAAGGTAGGCCGATGTGAGAATTGCTTCTCTAGTCCCACTTCCTTGCCCCAGTGTGATGAGGATCGCCGCTAAGTCCCTGCAACAAAAATTCTTTAGTGAAAAGGCTTTTATGCATTTCTTAACAATAATGCATGTTCTTGGCTGGTCAGAGGTTCTGTCGTGAATCAACTCACCAATGGCATCCAGTCCCATAATCTTACCTCTGTTAATCCAGGGTTCTTGAAGGAGGGCCGCTTCATACTTCCCTCTTATCACAGTAAGTTCCGCCGAAGCCCCTTTACTGTGATGGAGGTTCCCCTGAAGTACCCTGAATCTCTCCACCCGACGAGCCTCCCCAGGACCCTGAAAGTAACCATGCTAAGCTTATAATAAGCCTTTAACCGGTTAGCCACCAAGGTCCCATGGGAGACCTCGTCGATGGAATAGGCCAGAATTTGGCCTCTTTCTTCTACTTTTCAACTCAGGAGGAGCCAGCCGTTCACCCTTAGGTTTGCATTTTGCTTCCCCAAGCGTTCTCGCACTTTTTCCTCCTGATCCGCTGGTCCAGGGATAAATACAATGACCCTGGGTCGTCTTGGGAGGTCCTTGGCTTCAACAGCTGTTAAAGCCGCCCCTTCCCATAGACCCTCCAGGCCCTCTGCACCACCCCTAAGCCAGTCAGCCGTCTCCTGGTTTGCGCGGGTCAGCCACAGGACGCCTCCGCTGAACGTTGTCCTGATGAACTGCAAGTTCGTGTCACTACCTGAGTGGGCGGCATCGATTGCGTTCACCAGTTTATCCTGAACCAAGTCTGCCTGTTCCTGGCTCAATGTTATTTCCGGATGGCGTTTGTCAATAATCGCCATGCGTGTTCCCTTGGCGACCCCGCTGTATGAACCGGTCTGTGGGGGTCCACTCCTCGGTTTTTTGCTTGGTCGCAGTTTTGGATGGGTCTGAGATTCCGAGCGGTTTCTCTTCCCCATTTTGGCTTTGGGCTCATGTTCCTTAGGAGCCTGCTTTTCAGGCTTCTCCTGCGTCCATGTTCCCTCCGCCATTTTTCTCGCCTTGGTCTGCCTCCTTTTGAAGGCTCCCGAGGTCTTTCTTTCTTGCTGGACTTTTCCAAGCCCAGCGATCTTTTTTGTGATCGTATCAGTGGTTCCGGTTGTTCCCACTGATGCATCACTTTCGCTTCCCCCGATGGTCCTGTCTTCTTCTGAGAGCGTGCTCTCTGATTCAGACCTCCCGCCGTGGTCCGATGGTTTGTTTATTTTTTCCTTTGGTTTCATTTTGGTCCCACGAGTAAGGAGGAAGGGGTTTGTCCAACCCTGCGGTGCCCCCTGTACATGGTTAAGGCTGGGTTACTACTAGGGTTTTGCCCGGTGCCCTCAGCACGGTATCTCACACCTTGGATTTGGGTTGGTTCGATCCGCTGTGTTCTGTGTAAAACAGGGCCACCACGTGTAGGTACACAGACGGTCTTGGGGAAAGCATCCTCGAAGGTTTGCGAGTCCTTCTCTGCTAGTCCCCTGAGTCGGTGGCTAGAAGCCGACATCTTGACCCCAACCGATGCTTACTTACGCAGCAGATTAATATAATAGTTACTATTTTAGCCTTTAAAAATATAAATTTAAACAATACTGTCAATTTTTATTACATTCTGGCATGTGCTATCCATAGACAAAAAAAAGAGTCGGATTGGAGTATATCCGGAATAAGGCATAACGTTTCTGCTCAACTAACGCGCGCATCGAGTCGCTACCGTCGCGCGAACTACAAGAACATTTTACATAAGCAAAATAGAATAAAATAGTTTAAAATATTATAAATTGAATTGCACTTTAACATATCGCCTTTAATGTCGATAAATATTTCAAAATATCCTAGTATATTAACTTTCAAGTCATTAATAATGAAAATATACAAAATCAATCATACATTGGTTGGTGTAAATCTGGCTTGTGCTTGTCAAAGTCAAAGCCTCCATGGTCAAAGTGTTAAAAATAATAATTGCAATCAGTGTTACCAACTTAGTGGATTTTCTACTAAAACTGGTGGTTTCGACCTCCCTTTTATTGGCGGAATATTGATTTTAGTGACTGGTGGTTTTTTCTAGTGGTTTAGTAGATTTCAGTTTCAATTACTGAAAATGGTATCACTCAACCACTAAGCTACTAAGATGTTACGAAATATATTACTTTTACATCATTTAATTTTCTAGAGTTACGTTACCTACAAATAAAGGTAATATTTTTTCTACGCCCATGTCCGTAAACGTCAAAAATCGCACTGTCAACATTCCTTGTAACTGATATTTAAGAATAACATGCACGTAATGAGATATCATAACACACACGTGCGTGCGTGCGAGAAAACTTAAATTTCTCTGTTTAATCAAATTGCAATCAAATTTTTATTCACGTTCTACTTTATTTGGTCTATTTACATGAATTTAGTCAATTGGAAAACTTAAAAGCTTTTAGCATTAGTGAAATACATTTTGGATTGAAAGAGTAATGCCCCTAAATGTCGGCAACTCATTATATCATTTCTCAAAAAATAAGTTGCGATTTTTAAACCTGATATGGAAATAAACGTCATGCAATTTATGCTGTCAATTTTTGTAACAGAATATAGTATCTTCTACAGTGGCGGGAGGCTATGTGAATCACTCTCATAAAAATATAAATGACAACGCTTTACGAATATCGGAAGCGATTTCCAATTATTAATCTTCATCTTCTGATGTATCGTGCAGTACTACACAGTTATAGATAACCGTTCATCGCCATCAAGTAATAAGGCACCAACGACTTATAATTATTTTTCAATTGTTATAAAGAACTATTATAATAAAGTTCAAATAATTGCGATTTCCTTTATTTCATAGAAGAAAATAGATGGGCGTAGAAAAAGTATAGTACGTTACACGAGTAGTAATCCCATTACGCACTCGTGAAATGTTTCACTTCGTGCGTAATAGGTTACTTACAACTCTTGTTACGTAATATACTATTACTCAAGATATTCGTAATTACTTGGATCAAAGATGTTATCTGAGATTCCGATTTGAAAAACAAATACTTGAAATAACAGAAAAAGGATTACCACGGCAAGAACAAGAAATTATGCGGAATCGGTGCATAACATTTATAGTAAATCTGATTGAAGAAATACAAAACAGGTTACCGGAAAATTTGACATTGATGGAAAATATTTCCCGAATAAGTGTTGAACAAGCACTTAATCACAGCAAAGAAAATCTAATTGACATAATGGCTCAGTTCAATAAAAGTGCAGAATTCATAGCAAGAGTTGATGATCAATGGCGACAAATTCATTTGCTGAAGTGGAATGAGACCAAATATACCAAAAAATTTTGGAATGAAGTATTGCATTTCAAAGATGCTCAAGGGGAATCTAGATTTGAGCAATTTGTTATTAACATTATTTTTAACCTCTTCAATGATGTTTGGATCAGGTTTTTTGTAACGTTTTCGTTTATATTCTCTAGGCGTTTTGATCCTATTGACCCCAGCCCTTGATCCTATTGACCCCATTCCTTGATCCTATTGACCCCAGCTCTTGTTCCTATTCACCCCGATAACCTGAAAATAGTGCAACGAAATGGAACATATTTTTTTCTACAACTGCTATGAAAAGTGACGTATTTCTCATACCTTACTTGATTTCAAAACCAAATATTGCTCATACTGCGAGAAATAATATTTCTCACGGCACTTTGCCCACGCCACATTATATTTATATGGAGAATCGAATAAAATCGACAAAAACTTAGTAGGCTACTGTCATCTTTAAATACCTACTTAGTTGTCACAAATCTGTCAGATTATATTAGAGAATATGTAAAAATTTTTAAAAAATTGTCAAAAATTTTGAAATATGGTCAAAAAATTTGGAAAAATGGTAAATAATTGTCAAAAACTGTCAAAGTTTTGAAAAAATGGTTAATAATTTTTAAAAATTGTCAAAAACTCTCTAAATTTTGAAAAAATGGTCAATAATTATAAAAGACTGTCAATAATTGTTAAAAATTGTCAAAGATTTGGAAAAATTGTCAAAAATGGTCAATAATTGTCAGAATCTGTCAAAAATGGTCAAATATTTTAAAAAATGGTCAAAAATAGTCAATAATTGTTAAAATTTTGAAAAATGATCAAAAACTGTCAACATTTTTTAAAGTTGTCAAAAATGGTCAATAATTGTTAAAATTTTGAAAAATGGTCGAAAATTGTTAAAATTTTGAAAAAAATGTCAATAAATATAAAAAAATGTCAAAAATGGTCAATAATTGTTGAAAATTGTCAAAACTTTTGAAAAGTTGTCAAAAATGGTCAATAATTGTCAGAACCTGTCAAACATGCTCAAAATTGGTCAATAACTGTTAAAATTTGGAAAAATGGTCTAAAATGGTCAAAATTTTTGAAAAATTGTCAAAAATGGTCAATAATTATCAGAAACTGTCAAAAATGGTCAATAATTATCGGAAACTGTCAAAAATGGCCGAAAATTGTCAAAAGTGGTTAATAATTGTCATAACCTGTCAAAAATGGTCAATAATTGTTAAAATTTGGAAAAATGGTCAAAAATGGTCGAAAATGGTCAACATTTTTGAAAAATTGTCAAAAATGATCAATAATTGTCAAAAATGATCAATAATTATCAAAACTGTCAAAATTGGTCTATAATTGTCAAAAATGGTCAATAATTGTTAAAATTTGAAAAAATAGTCGAAATTTGTCAAAAAATTTGAAAAAATGGTCAATAATTGTCAAAAATTATCAAAAATTTTGAAAAATGGTCAAAAATTTACGAAAAATGTTCAAAAATGGTCATTCTATTGTGCATAAGAAGCAAGCTTCTATCGGCGGTCCGACGACCGCTCACCTTTTCTTTTTGTTTTACTAACTATAAAAATAAATATTAAGTTACTTTACTTGTATTCTTTAAATTTGTGCAGTGGTAGAAAAAGTATAGTGTGCAACATGTGGGGAAAATACTTTTCTCACTCGTGTGTTTGCGGCACTCGCCCTTTGGGCTCGTGCCGTAGAACTTTTAGGAACTTTAAAACTAGAATTTCAGAACACAAACGTAGCTATGACAACAACAAATTAGATTCCAACTATTCAAATCATCTATTAACTAACCAACACACTTTCGACTCAAATTTTGATATTTTGCATGTAGAACCCAAATCCTTTAAATTAAATATTTTAGAAGCCCTCGAGATTAACAAAAATAAATATTTAGGTAATCTGCTTAACGACCAAATAGATATCAATCATTCTCCCATATTAAACCTTTTTACCTAGAAGATGTGATGGTTGTGGATAAATTTTCCAGGCAACTTTTTCAATACATTCGTAATATTCCTAGAATTCCGTATTTAGGCACTTTTTGTACTGTATTTCTATTTAAACACATTATAATACTTTTGTCAATTTCTTAGAATTCCGTATTAGAGCACTATATGAATTAAAAGTTTTTCATTGTATCTTCACTAGTTTGAAAAAGCTACTGTGTAGCGAAACGCGTAACTAATTTTGAATTGAACGTCAGTTCAAAATAAAATGGAGATTTAAAAAAATTAAATTGTTTTATTTCATCTATTCAATATCATTAACCTGGATTGTTTGTTGTTTTTTTGTCCATTTATGTATTTTCGTTAAAGTAGGCAAATACTCTTTTATCCACTGTTTCCAGAAATTATCCAACAGCATCTGAGATTTTTTCCACTCTAGGCGCAAACAATTCAGGTCAGGATCTAGAGCTTCGGAATCCGTCGGATCACTTGATAGTCGTGTCAGTGGCCTGGCATTCACTATGTGTTCAGCTTCAGCGAAGAAGGTCTGAAGAGTTTCTTCTCGAATAGATTGACCATGTAGATCCTTGCCAATTATTTTCTTTACAAATCCAATCATTCGTTCCCATACACCTCCCATATTTGGATCAATACCTCTAGAAGACATTTTATCGACAACAGCTGATTTATTAATTTCCTAAAATGCTCTTCTGATTTCTTTATTAGCAGCAACAAAGTTCGTTCCATTATCGCAATAAATAACTTTCGGCTGTCCTCTTCTCGAAAATAGTCTAAGTATAGCTAATACAGCTGACTCGCTATTCAAACTATGGGCTATCTCTAGAGGAATCGCTCTTATTGAAAGGACACCCCATCTTTTCTGTCTTTGTCTTCCAATTTTGACATGGATTGGTCCAAAATAATCCATGCCAACGTTTACAAATGGTCTTACTTCTCGGCTTAATCTGTCTTCAGGTAATTGTCCCATTAGAGGCGGAGTCGGCTTAGCTCTTGAATTTCTAGATTTCTGGCATTTAAAGAAGACAGATTTGACTGCAGCTCGGCCGTTAATCACCCAGTACTCTTGTCTTATTTCATTCAACATGAGCTCCATTCCTCTGTGTCGATATTTTTCATGGTAGTGTCCAATGAGCGGTTTTGTAAATTGATGTTTTGGGTCTAGAATTATCGGCTTTTTAGTACTTTCGCCTAGTGTTTCTGCTAGATTTGTTCTTCCGCAAAGTACTAGAATTCCATCATCATTGATTCCAGGACAAAGTCCACAGAGTCTACTTTGTTTATATATTCCTTTTCCATTTTTCAGAAGGGAAATTTCTCTAGAAAAACTTTCAAATTGAGAATGCTTAATCCATATTTTCTGAGCTTCTTCAAGCTATTCAACAGATAGTTCTTCCTGAAAAGTGTGCCCATTTTTCTTATAAGTAATTTTTTTCAAGAATCTTTGGCACCATGCCGTACATCTAATCAGTCTTACAAATTGGGAAAATCTTGTGATATCGAGAAGAGGTTTCCTTGGTTCAGAAATCTCTAAGCAAATGTTAGTATACTCAGCTTTCATTTCGGTGTCATTTATTACTGTTAATTTAGTATTTCGATCTTCTACTGGCCAAAAACTCTCTGATTTTCTCAAAATGCAGGTCCATGTATCCAAACATCCGATATTATCAAATTATGTGAGTCAGAATTGTCTCTGGTAGCTTCGTCAGGTAGATTTAAGTCAGTATAAATCCATCTCCAGTCTTCGATATTAGTTCTCTCTTGAATTTCTCCTATTCTATGCGAAATTATTTGTTTGTATTGTCTACTGTTGCTTCTTTCCAATTAAGAACAAATTTGGAATCTGACCAAAAAAACTGCTGGTGAATAGGTATTTCTAGTTCAGATGTTATGGATTGTGCTAATCGACTTGCCATTACAGCTCCTTGAAGTTCTAATCTTGGTATAGACAGTGGCTTTAGTGGTGCAACTCGTGCCTTTGATGCTAACAGTGAAACATCTTCCTCTTTAGTTCCTTCCACCACTATTAGATAGGAACTGCTGTAAAGGCTTTCTCACTACTGTCGCAAAAGGTATGGAGTTCAATTTTTGTAGCAGTCGGTATATTCAGACTGTAACATCTTGGTATTCTGATTGTACATATTTTTCCAGTAACAATGATCTGACAGACCAAAGCACACTCCTCATAAATGAAATAATATTCGAAATCCCCTACTGATACTCCGAACTGTTCAATTTGGTTTTTATCAAAAACGAATGGAAATATCTCGTTTAAACAAGAGTACCAATTATGCTCATATTTTCTTATCAAAATCACTAAAAAGGTTCGTTAAAAAAGTTACCAGTCGATTTCATCATCAGAAATTTTTCTTCACGCGGCGCCCCCTATAAAATGTAAAATAGTACATGAAATAATATTCCCTGTATAAAATTATGCCACTGTGCCGATTTTTATAACAATTGATAAATATACAGTGAAATTATTATTAAAAAACGAAAAATAAAATTCAGCTTCAACGCCCTTTATCTTTTTCCACAGCAATATTTTATCCAGTTATATCTGGTACTATCGCCATATTTTGGTCCAAACACTCTGCCCTTAGCCTATGTCCCAAACGTTATGACTCAACCTGTACCTATATGGATCATTATCTTCATATTTATGCATTTTTAATAATTAATAATTGCTGTGGTGAACACAGCCCCTATAGTCCAGGAGGAATATTTTTAAAGGTATGAATTCTTGAAGGTACCAAAAATCTCAAATTTGGGTACTTTTGACCCATGAAAAATATATTAAAAATAAAAATAAAATATAAATATTTTTTTTAATTCCTTATACAATAGTTGATAATATCGAAATTCCTGCCTGAATAGATGAACGATTGAGTAAGGTCTGGACTCTTAGGTACTTATCTGAGACATTGACTGGCTATGCGGGATAGCTAGTTCCATCTAAAATATCTTCAGAAAGGCTATGTAGAGTTGAACTTTATGGGTGCCTTTGGGTTGGAATTCGACTACTTCCTAAGATTGTTGTAACGTCTGTACCGAAAGACGGCATTCTGACTTGAGTGAAACAGACGAAGGCGATGAAGAAGAATATGAAGAAGACGACGACGATGATGTAAGCAGGGGTAGTGATAGGTACCTGTGCCTTTCCTCTCCAGGACGTGGTTCGCTGGAAGATAGAGGACATCGACGAGATCGAAAAAGAAGAAAACGCCGAGGGTCAAGACATAGAACACGTGACGATATTATTATTATTCACGAAGCCGTCGACAATACGGAGAATAAAAAATCATCAAAATCATCCATTAAATTGGAAAATAACGGTTCCGAAGTTGGTAGCATACACAAACCAGCTTCTCCGAATAAATTCGAGAATAATGAGGAACCCTTCGACAGTAACGAAAATCAATGTGAAAACCCAAATTGTCTGATGTGTATCACCCGAAAAAATTATCAGTGATACGATTGTATTGTAATATTAATGCAATATGCCTTTAATGTATGGAGCTAATTAGCTACCTTGGACGAGCTGAATAATTGGATTTTTTTATATATACTTATAATTCAAACGAACGACTTGTGTTTAAATTTGTCATTTTCGAATACGTTTGCGTTGTTATGGAGGATGAAGTTCAGTTTGTTTGTTAATTTTCGACTGTATTTGAATATTCAATATGTAGGTGAAGTATGTAAGTTGGGGTGAATTTACTGAGATCCATTCTGCTCCCTTTCTTCTACTCAGTTCCCGAGTAAAGTATCAAAAACTAGTTGTTGCTGTAGACCTATTTTCCGGAGGAATGTTGATTATTCTCGTTTTGTGGTTTCAGTTTTCATCCTACTTGAATAACACTACTACTTCTGGCACTGGGATAAGTTCTGTTTATTAACATACTTTACTATTACACATTATAGCTACTTAAAATTACTAAATCTATATAATTATCTATCCATATAGGATAACATAATGACTACAAATAAATTAGAATGAATATTCATTACTTTCGATTACTCTTGATAACTGATTCTTTTTTTTTATTGTGTTGTCACCTGTATATTTATACTATGGTTCAAGTTCAGTTCCATGTTACTTACTATTTACTATTAAATGTTTATCTACGTGATGAACTTGACTCCGTACCTGTCGACCTCGTTACTTATATTTATGTATTTCGCGCGGAAGAAGTGAAACTTCGTAATGTGGATATGAAAATAGGAAGGGGTAGAAATTGATTTTTAGTGAAATCATATTGTTTCTTTAAACTTTATTAACATTGTTTACAATTCACAATTGATCGCATCTTTTAATTATCGTTTTCGAGTGGAGAAATATCCAAATCTATAACATTTCCAATCGTATTATGATAACTAAAGTAAATTATATGTGTATCAAATCAAACTAAAAAAACAAGTAAATGAAATAATGAATATTATAAATTAAAATAGAACAACAAGTACGTATTTCAGCTAATTTCACGACGCACGACGCACCCACTCTCTTTCTCTCTCCTACTTTCTACCTTCGTGTATCTTTCTTTCTCTCTCCCTCTTGCGTTGGAACATTGGACGATACCCGTTGCTAACGCTAGGCTACTTGTTGCTAACGCTCGCGCTGGCCTGTAACAGGTATACTACGCGCATGCGTTCGAGTGCCACGCATTCACTCTCGCGCTGTCTCTTTCTATTCCCCCTCCCCAGGAGCGTTGAACGTTTAACGCAACAGTGCTCTCATACCCCGTCCATGGTAGTGTTAAACGTTTAACGCAACCTTGGTTGACGTCGCATTAGAAGTATCACTTATTTAACAAAAAACACAACTTTTATCTTTAACAATTCCACCTTCTGGGTTCAGAAATTTCATCAAATTTGCGCAATTATTTTCTTATTATCTTGACCATGTGACAGTCATCCAAAATGGGTCAACTTTCGTTTAGCTGAAATCAGTTATGGAAAAACTGTGGTCATGACAACCATTGACATGGTAACGTATAAACAAAAACCTAAATCGTATGGTGAGGAAATGCGTGGTTGCCGAGTTGGCCACTTTCGTTTATCTGAAACCAACTGTGGAAAAACTGTTGTCATGGTAACCATTGTTGTGGTAACGAGTGAAGAAAAATCCAAATCGTATATAGTGGGGAAGTGCGTGGTTGTCGAGCTGTTCACTCAAAATAATTAAATGCTAATTCTAGGTTTGAAAGATTCTTTATTTACAACCTTATATGCGATGCTGTTATTACTAACGTCATTGAAGGTTAAAAAGTGTCATATTACACTCCTCTACTTCCCGCCCTCTTAAATATTGTGATAGTTCAAATTTTTCTCATCTATTCTAGATGAATATTTTTTATATTTAAAAATATAACACATTGACAAATATTATAATACCTATTTAATGGCAAACAATAAAAACCAACAATGAACTAGAATACACCAAACAACTTATTGAAATTAATGGTTAAATTTGAATTATTATAAGCGTTTATAGAAATATTTAGGCCAGTACCAGCGCTGGTGTCTCCAACAGTTATCTCTCTCTGAATCCCACATTTTGTCGTTTTAGGAAGGCCAACAGTTAAGCCTTTCGAGTCGTCTAAATTCAAAAAAGTAGCAATTTTTTGGGAAAAATTAGCTATTGTATTGTGCCCAATTGGTTGATTTCTTATTATTCTTCCTCTAAGCTGAACAAAAAAATCTATCGATTTCTATGTTTTTCTTAAATTGATGTAGTCTCGAATGATCTTCACCCATACTGGATCAGTAATGAGAAATGATCTACTTGTATGTGATTTTTGGAATCTGGAATTTCAACCGAAATTTTTTCTTCAAAAAGTGCAACATCGAAAATTTTCATTTTCACGAATTCGTCCGTTCGACAAGCTCCAGATACGCCTATTATTAATGCTACCTAAAACAATAAGAAAAATATAATACCATATTAATGTTATCAATGAAACTAACTGTTTCTAATTAATTCCACTATTTAATTGAAAGATTTATGAAAATTATTAAAGGATATTGATAATTATTTCGATATTGACATATCATCGTCAGAATGACAGAAGTTACATTTTATGTGATACCTACTTGATGTTTAATATTTTGGCTAGACCAAATAGTAAGTGACCTATCTTGTGATAAATGTCCAGAATGTAATGCTGTCTATATTGGTCAAACAATTCGAAATTTTGAAATTAGATACAATGAACACTCACGAGCATACAGATTAAAACAGCCAGATAAATCACATTACGCAAAACACCTTCTTGACACAAAACATTCATTAACACCTAACACAGAACTAGAAGTACTGCATATTTGTGATAAGAAACAAGAACTAGATTTCCTTGAAGAACTAGAAATAAGAAGACACTTAAGAGACCCACAATATGAAGTTGTCAATGAACAGATTAATCTAGGGAGCTCTCCACTAATAAATTGTCTTGTTAAGTAACTATTGTAAAGATCAGCAGATATAGTTTTCCTTGGTTTTCTATATCATTGCACAGTTATACTGATCTTAAATGGGAAAAAGATATCCAAGATATCCCCATAGGGCTAATAATATTTGTAAAATCATATCTTCTTCTTTTCTCTATTCATATATATTAAGTCAATCACAAGATAGGTCACTTACTATTTGGTCTAGCCAAAATATTAAACATCAAGTAGGTATCACATAAAATGTAACTTCTGTCATTCTGACGATGATATGTCAATATCGAAATAATTATCAATATCCTTTAATAATTTTCATAAATCTTTCAATTAAATAGTGGAATTAATTAGAAACAGTTAGTTTCATTTATAACATTAATATGAGTAGATTCCACAAAGTAAGGGTCCAAACAGTAAATTCAATATAATACCATAATAGCTGTGCACTTGTATAAGCTAAAACACGATTTTTTTTTAAATATTTATTTAAAGATCACAAATATATTACCTTTATCGGTAGAAATTCATTTGGAGGTTTGTTTAAAAAATCCTCTATATTTTTCCTGGAAAATACGTTCGATTTCTTGGTCCTGAAGCCCAAATTTTGTCGTTTTAGGAAGGCCAACAGTTTCCCATGTTTCGAAATATCAGTTTTTTCTTCAATTTGTAGCATCGTTCGTATATCATACTGTACATTAGGGTGGGCCAAAAACAGCAAAAAAAAACGATTTAAAAAAATATATTATACATTAGTGCAAAAGAGCTGTGATTTATGTTCCCAAGTGCTATAAAAAAATTTGGGTTGTTTTACATAATTTTTAGCCGGGCCCCTAAGAAGCCAAAAGGGCCAGTTTTGTATTTTTTTGTTTTTAACTTTAGGTACCGACAAAAATTTCGATAATAGCGTCTCAAAGCTTCTTTAAATAATAATATTTACCCAGGTCCCAGAGGGTC
Source organism: Lochmaea crataegi (assembly GCA_947563755.1). Lineage (NCBI taxonomy): Eukaryota > Metazoa > Arthropoda > Insecta > Coleoptera > Chrysomelidae > Lochmaea > Lochmaea crataegi. The sequence continues at coordinate 75,301,867 of OX387422.1, read as the reverse complement.
TAAAAATGAGTATTATGCAGCGATCGCGTAAAAAGCTGGAAGCCCTAGTGATATGTGCAGCATTTCGCATTATTTGATACTTTTTATACGCTGACTATTTTGATAACAAATAAAGAGAAGAATAAATAGTTTTAAACCACCCCAGAGCTCACCGCGTGGAGGGAGCTGCACTCCGAGCTCCACCGTCCCTCCCACCCATTATACAACTTACTCTGCCTTGTGCGTATCTATTGTTTTCTAGTATTGTCCTTTATTCTCAGAATTAGGCAATATTTTTCTTGCTTCCAATTTGGCTCTGATATACCCATCTCTTGATGTTTCACCACAAACCTTCAACGACGCCTCTGTTACAATTTTGACGCATCTTTCTACTGCTTGCGTATGACATGGAAATGAGTCAATAATAATTGTTCCTTTCTCTTTAATAAGCTGTTGCAAGCAATTATCTGTACATTGCCCACAAAGTGGACGCCTTCTTTTGTCTGGTTTGTTCTCCAAAATATGCCAAGAGTACACTTTCGGAACTGGTATTCTTCACCTTTTTTTCTTCGCCCCACTTCCTATATAATTCAATAGCTTCCAGGTAGCGATGCTTACTTTTTTCTGGCACCAACCCGTGTGCTGCTGCGTCAGCAGCCTGTCGTATTTCTGGAGGGGTACAATCCATCCAACCCAAATTGTCTGATGTGGAACACCCGAAAAAATTATCAGTGATACGATTGTATTGTAATATTAATGCAATATGCCTTTAATGTATGGAGCTAATTAGCTACCTTGGACGAGCTGAATAATTGGATTTTTTTATATATACTTATAATTCAAACGAACGACTTGTGTTTAAATTTGTTATTTTCGAATACGTTTGCGTTGTTATGGAGGATGAAGTTCAGTTTGTTTGTTAATTTTCGACTGTATTTGAATATTCAATATGTAGGTGAAGTATGTAAGTTGGGGTGAATTTACTGAGATCCATTCTGCTCCCTTTCTTCTACTCAGTTCCCGAGTAAAGTATCAAAAACTAGTTGTTGCTGTAGACCTATTTTCCGGAGGAATGTTGATTATTCTCGTTTTGTGGTTTCAGTTTTCATCCTACTTGAATAACACTACTACTTCTGGCACTGGGATAAGTTCTGTTTATTAACATACTTTACTATTACACATTATAGCTACTTAAAATTACTAAATCTATATAATTATCTATCCATATAGGATAACATAATGACTACAAATAAATTAGAATGAATATTCATTACTTTCGATTACTCTTGATAACTGATTCTTTTTTTTTATTGTGTTGTCACCTGTATATTTATACTATGGTTCAAGTTCAGTTCCATGTTACTTACTATTTACTATTAAATGTTTATCTACGTGATGAACTTGACTCCGTACCTGTCGACCTCGTTACTTATATTTATGTATTTCGCGCGGAAGAAGTGAAACTTCGTAATGTGGATATGAAAATAGGAAGGGGTAGAAATTGATTTTTAGTGAAATCATATTGTTTCTTTAAGACAAACTTTATTAACATTGTTTACAATTCACAATTGATCGCATCTTTTAATTATCGTTTTCGAGTGGAGAAATATCCAAATCTATAACATTTCCAATCGTATTATGATAACTAAAGTAAATTATATGTGTATCAAATCAAACTAAAAAAACAAGTAAATGAAATAATGAATATTATAAATTAAAATAGAACAACAAGTACGTATTTCAGCTAATTTCACGACGCACGACGCACCCACTCTCTTTCTCTCTCCTACTTTCTACCTTCGTGTATCTTTCTTTCTCTCTCCCTCTTGCGTTGGAACATTGGACGATACCCGTTGCTAACGCTAGGCTACTTGTTGCTAACGCTCGCGCTGGCCTGTAACAGGTATACTACGCGCATGCGTTCGAGTGCCACGCATTCACTCTCGCGCTGTCTCTTTCTATTCCCCCTCCCCAGGAGCGTTGAACGTTTAACGCAACAGTGCTCTCATACCCCGTCCATGGTAGTGTTAAACGTTTAACGCAACCTTGGTTGACGTCGCATTAGAAGTATCACTTATTTAACAAAAAACACAACTTTTATCTTTAACAATTCCACCTTCTGGGTTCAGAAATTTCATCAAATTTGCGCAATTATTTTCTTATTATCTTGACCATGTGACAGTCATCCAAAATGGGTCAACTTTCGTTTAGCTGAAATCAGTTATGGAAAAACTGTGGTCATGACAACCATTGACATGGTAACGTATAAACAAAAACCTAAATCGTATGGTGAGGAAATGCGTGGTTGCCGAGTTGGCCACTTTCGTTTATCTGAAACCAACTGTGGAAAAACTGTTGTCATGGTAACCATTGTTGTGGTAACGAGTGAAGAAAAATCCAAATCGTATATAGTGGGGAAGTGCGTGGTTGTCGAGCTGTTCACTCAAAATAATTAAATGCTAATTCTAGGTTTGAAAGATCCTTTATTTACAACCATATATGCGATGCTGTTATTACTAACGTCATTGAAGGTTAAAAAGTGTCATATTACACTCCTCTACTTCCCGCCCTCTTAAATATTGTGATAGTTCAAATTTTTCTCATCTATTCTAGATGAATATTTTTTATATTTAAAAATATAACACATTGACAAATATTATAATACCTATTTAATGGCAAACAATAAAAACCAACAATGAACTAGAATACACCAAACAACTTATTGAAATTAATGGTTAAATTTGAATTATTATAAGCGTTTATAGAAATATTTAGGCCAGTACCAGCGCTGGTGTCTCCAACAGTTATCTCTCTCTGAATCCCACATTTTGTCGTTTTAGGAAGGCCAACAGTTAAGCCTTTCGAGTCGTCTAAATTCAAAAAAGTAGCAATTTTTTGGGAAAAATTAGCTATTGTATTGTGCCCAATTGGTTGATTTCTTATTATTCTTCCTCTAAGCTGAACAAAAAAATCTATCGATTTCTATGTTTTTCTTAAATTGATGTAGTCTCGAATGATCTTCACCCATACTGGATCAGTAATGAGAAATGATCTACTTGTATGTGATTTTTGGAATCTGGAATTTCAACCGAAATTTTTTCTTCAAAAAGTGCAACATCGAAAATTTTCATTTTCACGAATTCGTCCGTTCGACAAGCTCCAGATACGCCTATTATTAATGCTACCTAAAACAATAAGAAAAATATAATACCATATTAATGTTATCAATGAAACTAACTGTTTCTAATTAATTCCACTATTTAATTGAAAGATTTATGAAAATTATTAAAGGATATTGATAATTATTTCGATATTGACATATCATCGTCAGAATGACAGAAGTTACATTTTATGTGATACCTACTTGATGTTTAATATTTTGGCTAGACCAAATAGTAAGTGACCTATCTTGTGATAAATGTCCAGAATGTAATGCTGTCTATATTGGTCAAACAATTCGAAATTTTGAAATTAGATACAATGAACACTCACGAGCATACAGATTAAAACAGCCAGATAAATCACATTACGCAAAACACCTTCTTGACACAAAACATTCATTAACACCTAACACAGAACTAGAAGTACTGCATATTTGTGATAAGAAACAAGAACTAGATTTCCTTGAAGAACTAGAAATAAGAAGACACTTAAGAGACCCACAATATGAAGTTGTCAATGAACAGATTAATCTAGGGAGCTCTCCACTAATAAATTGTCTTGTTAAGTAACTATTGTAAAGATCAGCAGATATAGTTTTCCTTGGTTTTCTATATCATTGCACAGTTATACTGATCTTAAATGGGAAAAAGATATCCAAGATATCCCCATAGGGCTAATAATACCTAAGCTTTAATATTTGTAAAATCATATCTTCTTCTTTTCTCTATTCATATATATTAAGTCAATCACAAGATAGGTCACTTACTATTTGGTCTAGCCAAAATATTAAACATCAAGTAGGTATCACATAAAATGTAACTTCTGTCATTCTGACGATGATATGTCAATATCGAAATAATTATCAATATCCTTTAATAATTTTCATAAATCTTTCAATTAAATAGTGGAATTAATTAGAAACAGTTAGTTTCATTTATAACATTAATATGAGTAGATTCCACAAAGTAAGGGTCCAAACAGTAAATTCAATATAATACCATAATAGCTGTGCACTTGTATAAGCTAAAACACGATTTTTTTTTAAATATTTATTTAAAGATCACAAATATATTACCTTTATCGGTAGAAATTCATTTGGAGGTTTGTTTAAAAAATCCTCTATATTTTTCCTGGAAAATACGTTCGATTTCTTGGTCCTGAAGCCCAAATTTTGTCGTTTTAGGAAGGCCAACAGTTTCCCATGTTTCGAAATATCAGTTTTTTCTTCAATTTGTAGCATCGTTCGTATATCATACTGTACATTAGGGTGGGCCAAAAACAGCAAAAAAAAACGATTTAAAAAAATATATTATACATTAGTGCAAAAGAGCTGTGATTTATGTTCCCAAGTGCTATAAAAAAATTTGGGTTGTTTTACATAATTTTTAGCCGGGCCCCTAAGAAGCCAAAAGGGCCAGTTTTGTATTTTTTTGTTTTTAACTTTAGGTACCGACAAAAATTTCGATAATAGCGTCTCAAAGCTTCTTTAAATAATAATATTTACCCAGGTCCCAGAGGGTCTAAAAATGAGTATTATGCAGCGATCGCGTAAAAAGCTGGAAGCCCTAGTGATATGTGCAGCATTTCGCATTATTTGATACTTTTTATACGCTGACTATTTTGATAACAAATAAAGAGAAGAATAAATAGTTTTAAACCACCCCAGAGCTCACCGCGTGGAGGGAGCTGCACTCCGAGCTCCACCGTCCCTCCCACCCATTATACAACTTACTCTGCCTTGTGCGTATCTATTGTTTTCTAGTATTGTCCTTTATTCTCAGAATTAGGCAATATTTTTCTTGCTTCCAATTTGGCTCTGATATACCCATCTCTTGATGTTTCACCACAAACCTTCAACGACGCCTCTGTTACAATTTTGACGCATCTTTCTACTGCTTGCGTATGACATGGAAATGAGTCAATAATAATTGTTCCTTTCTCTTTAATAAGCTGTTGCAAGCAATTATCTGTACATTGCCCACAAAGTGGACGCCTTCTTTTGTCTGGTTTGTTCTCCAAAATATGCCAAGAGTACACTTTCGGAACTGGTATTCTTCACCTATTTTTCTTCGCCCCACTTCCTATATAATTCAATAGCTTCCAGGTAGCGATGCTTACTTTTTTCTGGCACCAACCCGTGTGCTGCTGCGTCAGCAGCCTGTCGTATTTCTGGAGGGGTACAATCCATCAATTCTTCATCGGAGGACATTTTTCTCAATTTATTATTCGCGAACTTAATATCCATCCTTGCCAATTATTTTATTTACAAATCCAATCATTCGTTCCCATACACCTCCTATATTTGGATCAATATCTCTAGAAGACATTTTATCGACAACATCTGATTTATTAATTTCCTGAAATGCTCTTCTGATTTTTTTATTAGCAGCAACAAAGTTCGTTCCATTATCGCAATAAATGACTTTCGGCTGTCCTCTTCTCGAAACTAGTCTAAGTATAGCTAATACAGCTGACTCGCTATTTAAACTATGGGCTATCTCTAGAGGTATCGCTCTTATTGAAAGGACACCCCATCTTTTCTCTCTTCGTCTTCTAATTTTGACATGGATTGGTCCAAAATAATCCATGCCAACGTTGTCCCTTTAGAGGCGGAGTCGGCATAGCTCTTTCATTTCTACATTTTGGCATTTAGAGAAGACAGATTTGACTGCAGCTCGGCCGTTGATCACCCAGTACTCTTGTCTAATTTCATTCAAGATGTGCTCCATTCCTCTGTGTCGATATTTTTCATGGTAGTGCCCAATGAGCAGTTTTGTAAATTGATGTTTTGGGTCTAGAATTATCGGCTTTTTAGTACTTTCGCCTATTGCTTCTGCTAAATTTGTTCTTCCGCAAAGTACTAGAATTCTATCATCATTGATCCAGGACAAAGTCCACAGAGTCTACATTTATTGACTACTGTCAACTCATTCAAATTGAGATGTACAAAATTTCTTGTGGATTTTGGAAATTTTAGTTTTATCATGCCTTCATGTTCAAGATCGAAAGGGGGCTGCGTTAGAATTTCTCCCAGACACTGCAGCTCTCTCTGTGAAAAAAGAGGTCATTCTCTAAGAAGCCAATCCAGAAAAAGTCAATCGAAAAAAGGCCGAAGTAGAACTTGTCGTCGATCGAGAAGAAGTCGATCTACAAGAGGACGCGATCGAAGAAGCCGGACGAGAAGACGATCGAAAAGTAGTATTCATAATAAAAAGTGCAGTAGACCCGGTCCGAAAACCAATAAGTCCATTAAAGGCAAACGGGGTAGAAGCCAAAGTGGAGGTTTCCTTGGTTCAGAAATCACTAAGCAAATGCTAGTATACTCATCTTTCATTTCGGTGTCATTTTTATTATCGTTAATTTAGTATTTCGATCTTCTACTGGCCAAAAACTCTCCGATTTTCTCAAAAATGCAGGTCCATGTATCCAAACATCCGATATTATCAAATTATGTGAGAGAAATTGTAGCGAAACTTGTAACATATGGATATATTTCGATTTATTTTGTTCCGAAAAGAATCTTCAGATATTGAAAATGGTACGTGCGAAACAATCATCATAACATTAAGCATTAACTTTACATTTACTTTACATTTACATTTAATCGATGATTGTCCGCACGTCACTTCTTGAGTTCGAGTTCGGTCCTGGCATTTATCACTGATACAAATGAATTGTCAGCTCTTAACAAATTAATATTTAAACAGTGGTTTATCGTGTTTTAAAACATATACTGCATTTAATATACAACATATTAGTGTACTTAACCATATACGCAAGTACGTTTTTTCGATATCCAAACGTAAACATCAATTTGAATCACCTAACCTGCAAGTTTCTTTTGGAACTATCTTGAACAAAAAGAGTCAAACCTCTACTCTTATCAATATCGATATGTTCGACGAAACTCGAAGAACAGGTCCGTATTCAAGTTCATGAGTGAACATTCGTACAAAAATATGAATATGTCAACACTATCTGCTGGGACTTCTGACTACAGGGCTTCTCAGAATAATACCTTAAAAACTTACTCAGATGTAACTTCTCAACAACACTTCCCAAAGAAAGAGCAAGCAATAATCTTTCCTGCTATAGAAAACGCAACACTTCAAGATTACCTTACACCACTAGGAACAATTATTGAACCCAAAAATATATTATTCGCTTCAAGACTATCGAACAAAAGAATTTGCATGTATCTTTCTAGTCCTAGCATAGTAGAAAAGTTCATTACTAATCACGAAGGAAAGATCAACATTAACAATGAAATTGTACAGGCCCGTAAATATTTAACACTCTCAGAAAGGCTTGTACTTTCTAACGTTTGTCCTACAATACCTCACGCTATATTAGTGAATAAATTAAGCAAACTAGGCATTACCACTCTTTCTACGATGTAATTTCTTAGAATCAGCTCAAATCTCCCCAAATTCAATCACATTTACAGTTTTAGACGTCAAGTTTTTATAACTCCACTAGTACACATTCTTCCAGAATCCTTTTTAATAAATTATGAGGATACAACCTACAGAATTTTTCTCTCCCAAGACTTACTTTGCTGTTCTTGTAAAAAGCCAGGTCACACCGCAGCAAATTGCGAAACAGCATCACACTCTCCACCTCCTATTACTAGTACCCCTACCGCACCACTTAATGAGACCACTTCCCACAACAAACAACCAATAAACATAAATACTGAAACACCTACATCCTCCGAACAAAACCCTATAATGGAAACGGATACTGACAATCAAAACTTAGCAAAACGTACATTTAAGGAAATAGAGACACCTTCTCCTCAACCAGAAGGAGAAACAAACGAAACCAAGAAAGACCCCTTCGCTAAACCGCAACCAAAAGCAAACCTAAAGAAAATCAAAACAAACAACAAAAAAGATCTTCCAATCGAAGTTCTTATGGAGCCAGTGAGAAAAATTATCAACGAACACAATCCACCCTTTATCCTCAATTTCACCCAACTATCAGATCTTTTCGCAAACGTTTACGGATCAGCCGACCCAGTAATTATCATTCAAGACTACACAACCGACCTCACAGCACTATATATATGTTAACCAAAATTTATCCGCACTTTACCCACAGGGTTATCAAAACAAGATGTATAAAAATTAAGAAAAAACTTTTAATGCACCTGCAATTAACCTATACAGATACAGAACAAGAGAGCGATTGTTCACAAACGTCAAGCTATTAAAATACTTATCCATTTTCAATTCTTTCTCATCTATTTTACAATGCAACCAAAATGGTTTCATTGATAAACTTCCAATATTACAAAAGATCATAAACGAATTTAAATCTGAACTAATTTGTTTGCAAGAAACCAACCTAAAACATAGCAATGTCCAAACATTAAATCAATTCCAAAAATTTTATAAACATCGAGATACTGCTCAAAAAGCTAGTGGATGAGTAGCAATCCTCACTAAAAATAATATTGACGCCGTGGAAATCCCTTTAAATAGTAATCTTGAAGCCATTGCCATTAAGATCCATGACAAACAAGACATACATACATCTGCAACCTATATCTTCCTCCAGGATCGAAAATAAACCAGCAGGACTCTCCTATTAGGAGATTTCAATGCTCACAACTTTCTCTGGGCTCAACATCTCAAAACACAAAGGGTCACCTTGTAGAACAAACATTAGACGACTTTAACCTTTCTGTTCTCAACGACGGCAGAGCCACAAGATTTAATATACAGACCGGAGAATCCTCATGTATTGACCTTACAATCTGCGATCCGACCCTAACTCCTTAATTAACATGGGACAGACTAGAATATACCTACAGTAGTGACCATTACCCCATTATCATATACAACAATACAAAGAATAATACCAAACAGAACTTCCATCCTGAATGGAAACTTAAAACTGCTGACTGGCAACTCTACTCCACTGTCATTGAAGAAAAAATTAAATCTTGTGCTATCCTACCTAATATAGACGAATCGTTAGAACAATTTTTAGAAACCATAAAACATGCAGCAAATATATCAATTGGAAAAACATCTTACACCAAACAACGCACTCCGGTCCCATGGTGGAATAACGATTGCGAAGCAGCTCTAAGAGCCAGCAAAAAAGCTTTTAATAGATACAAACGATATAAGACTCCGGAAAACAAACTTCAATTTTTTAACTTGCGTGCAAAATTAAGGCACATGATCAAAAGTACAAAGCGCAAATCTTGGAATAAATATGTCTCATCATTAAACCCAGATACACCAATGACAGAGGTGTGGCAGAAGGTACGCAAAATATCTGTCATTCATTCAAGTAATAATATAAAAATACTCAACATGGGAGGAACTATATTGACTGCTGACTCAACCATTGCAGATGCGCTTGCTGTAACGTATGAGAACCGTTCCAGCGATTGCAATTATACGAAAACTTTTTTAGCTCACAAAAAACTAGAAGAACAAAACCGCCTGGAAGTGACCACAGAAAATGACGATCCTATAAATGTACCGCTCACCATGTCAGAATATGAAGACGCCTTATCCAGCCTTAAAGATACTTGTCCGGGTCCTGGCCAAATTCCATCTACCTTTTTAAAACATTTTCCTTTCAATGCCCACGAACATCTTCTAAATCTCTACAATGTGATCTGGTTGCAGCACACCTTTCCAAAAGCATGGCGAGAATCTCTAATAATACCTATCAAAAACCCCGAAGCCAAAAATCAAATCCTCAATCATATCGACCAATTTCTCTTACTCCAGTGATTTGTAAGCTACTAGAAAAAATCAATAACAGAAGACTATTGTGGACATTAGAGCAACATAACTTAATAATACCTGAACAAAGTGGCTTCAGACAAGAAAGATCAACCGACAATATTATAGATCAGGAAAGTAACATCAACGAGGCATTTGCACAAAAACAAAAATGTTTAGCTGTTTTCTTCGATATCAACAAAGCATTCGATACTGCCTGGCATGATTACATTATCAAAAAACTTCTGAGCTGGAATATCACAAGTAACTGTCTACATTTTATCCAAAACTTTTTAAAAGAACGAAATTTTAGAGTATCAGCAAACGGAACCACGTCAGATTTAAAACAAACAAAAAATGGCATTCCACAAGGATCCGTAATTAGCCCCACCCTTTTTATCATAGCAATAAATGATATCATACAGGCATTAAAACCACCAATGAAAGCTCGTTTGTATGCGGATGACTTAGTTATCTATTGCAAAAGCAAGAACGTGAACAATCTAAAATCTCTTACGCAAGAATTCATATCTCATCTAGAGGAATGGTCGGAGAAAACAGGCTTCATGTTTTCTACTAACAAAACCCGTTTTATGTTATTCTCCAAAAAGAAAACAGTAAACATCCCAGATATTCATTTATATAGACAGAACATAAAAGCCGAAAAGTCAATAAACTTTTTCGGTACAACCTTTGATGAAACACTCAATCGGAATACACACATTAACAACTTAATATCTACGTGTCAAAAGAGACTTAACCTTATGAAAACACTGTGCAATAAAAACTGGGGCGCTGATCGAGACACACTTCTAACATTATACAGGACGTTAATTAGATCGAAATTGGATTACGCAGCAGTCGTATACTCGTCAGCCAACAAACGAACCCTAAAACGGTTAGATACAATACAAAATACGACATTACGGATAATAACGGGAGCCTTTCGTACATATCCAGTTGTTAAGTTAAGTTAATGAACCTTCCTTAGAAGATAGGCGTATGTACTTGAGCCTGACATATGCAGCTGAAACGATCTACAATCCGTTCAACCCTACAAGGCATAACTGATCTCCTCAAAAACTTCCCAATACTTTCACAATTAAACCTCATGCTCCCAAACCCTTTTATGCTAGAATAAAAATGTACCTTGAAAAACTAAGCTTCTCTTTTCCCAAATGTTTCCCTCGTCTGACTACATCTACTCCCCCTTGGCAAATCAAAAAACCAAAATGTATAACCACTCTTAGCTCTCTAGATAAATATTCGATTCCCAATTTCAGTATTAGATCAACCTTCAAAAAATACTAGAAAATTATACAGACTATCACCAAATCTATACCGATGCTTCGAAATCTGCAGCTGGCATTGGAGCCGCGGTGGTAACTACAAATTCAACTTATATGTTCAAATTTCCAGATACATATTCCATCTTCTCAGCCGAATTATATGCCTTATATGAAGCCTTAGCTAATATCAATTTATCTTCAAACACTCAAAACCATCTTATTCTCACAGACTCCCTCAGCTCAATAAAATCCATACAAAAAAAATTCACAAATCACCCCCTTATTTTGAAAATTAAAGAAGAACTCATAATAGCTCAACAAAACAATAAAGATATCATCTTTATGTGGATCCCATCACACGTAGGAATAGATGGCAACGAGGAAGCTGATCAAAGAGCAAAAGATGCCACGGCCAACGAAGATGCTCGAGTAGTGCAGTTTTCAGTAAGTGCGGATATTAAGTCTATAATTCAATCTAAAGTGAACAGTGTCTGTGAAGCTAAATGGAAAATAGCGGGAACTAAACTTAACGAGGTAAAAAAGTCTATTAAACCATGGTCAGTCCGGTGTTTCGGAATTCGGTCCCGCTACCTGCGGAAGGGACTACCTGCTCACAGGGATTTTGTCCAAATCCGAAAGGGTGATTTCGTAATTCGGTCCGCTGTCGAATCTAACTGGGGTTGGGGTTAGGTTTTGTTAGGTTGGTCAAATTAAACAAATAGTAGGTACATGGGACCCAATTCCGAAATCGCACTTCGAATTTTTCGTAATTCGGTCCGCTGTCGAATCTAACTGGGGTTGGGGTTAGGTTTTGTTAGGTTGGTCAAATTAAACAAATAGTAGGTACATGGGACCCAATTCCGAAATCGCACTTCGAATTTAATCCGTTACAGGTAGTCCCTTCCGCAGGTAGCGGGACCGAATTCCGGTGCTTCCGGTCAGTCCTATCAACACAGCTACGTTTAGGTCATACCCGGCTAACTCACAGTTATCTATTTGACAGAGGTCCCTAACCAAAATGTAATTATTTTGACTCAAAACTAACTATTAAGCACCTACTTATTGAATGTCCTCAACTAACACAACAGTGACAACTGGCACAACACTCCAACAATGGATTATCCGACGTATTAGGAACAAACTGCAATTTACGTAGCCTGAAGACATTTTTTAAATCAATAAATGTTATAAATTCTTTATAAAATACCAAATGTAAGTAACTATATATATGTATACACCAAATATTGCAAGCTAGTTCTAGTTTTCAGGTTAATATGAGTGATTTTGTCAATTATTAAGTTATCTTGTGATCTTTATAGTACAATTGAGGAGTTTTGAGTGATTCCGAGTTCCATTGACCCTTTGGGAGAGTTGTAACGTGAGATTCCGCGTATTTGGAAGGAATAACGTCGAATTGTGTGTTTTACGTTGTTTTAGACTCTATTGAGACTTCTTACCTGTTTTTGTCTGTATATGAGAGGTAGAGAATGGAAAATGGTCGAATTGCAAGCTAGTTCTAGTTTTCAGGTTAATTTGAGTGATTTTGTAATTTATTAAGTTACAGTTGATCCGGTGAATCTTTTCCCATGCGTCATCATTCATATACAAACGCAATAAATCAATACATTAAGTAGACTCCGTTTCACATAAGAAGAAGCCACTTGAAGTTGCAGTCGACTGCGCGAACTTGTTGGAGATCTGTGGTCAAAACCAGCGCCATATTGTAAAATTTTAAAACAGTAGCGTAACGTTTTCACATTTTTTAGGTTAACACAGAATTTGAATATTAAAAATGTATTTTTGTACAACTGCCATTGAAAGTGAAATTTTTAATGCCTGTCAAACGTGTTAAAAGAAGACGTTTACACAGTAGCGTGTTAAAAGTGAAATACTTTTTACTAATTAAAAGTGAAATACTTTTAACACTAGTGTTAAAAGAGACATAATCATTATGAGAATTATTGTTAAAACGTCAAAAAAATAATTAACTGACAACAGACGTCAAAATGTGATTTTCTTGAAATACTTTCATTTTATTATCAAAATAGGAGTTGTACAAAAAACTGTGTGTGATATTTGTGGTAAAAAATGTTACTTTTAACACTAATATCATAAATAGCTATTTTCTACAAACGTCAGTAGAAGTATAATTTTTAAGGCATGTTGTCAGTGTCTAAAATGCCATTTTATGACACTGGTGTTAAAAGTAAAATACTTTTAGCACTAATGCTAAAAGTGACATTTTATTTAGCGTTTTGTCATCATGACAAACGTA
>OX387422.1:74897793-75288213 GCA_947563755.1 Lochmaea crataegi | reverse complement strand
GGATTAAACTTAAAAGGAGACTAAGGTGAAATATTTAATTGATAGATATAGGTACCTATATATAATATATCGGATAGGTAGTTTATTGAAAGTATTTACTAAAATTTGAAAAGTTTTATTTAAGACTCACAATAATAGTTATAATATTACCTATAAAGCTTAAATTTAATTTTAGATGTCACTTCACTCGGTGCTCAAAAACCTACGAACCATCTTCAAAAATAAAACGAGAAGTACCACTTGCCCTTCAAAATTAACAGTAAAAATTCCCCGCAGGTAAATTTTTTTTAAATTTTAATTTTATTTCGAAATAATTCTGCTCGATATTGATAACGACAACAGGTAGACGCTTGAAATATTTAGCAGAATATTTATTATAGATAATCGTACGGAACCCTTCGTGCGCGAGTCCGACTCGCACTTGGCAGTTATTTTTATTGTTGATATTTGTATTATAAATAGTAATTTTCATAAAATTTTAGGTAGTGTTGATTCATGGATTATATTATAGTTTAATAAAATGTTTATTTTCTAGATTTTTTCTTAAGTGGGTCGTAGAAAAAATATACTGTTCTACTCGTGTGGATTGTCCATATCGCACTCGGACGATATGAACTTCGGGTTCTGGTAGACTTCGCGACCCTCGGAATTTTATGTTAATTTTAAATTTGTTTGATAGCTACCCTTAAATAAAGTAGATTAGAACAAAAATTTCGTTGGATCATTCAGAAATTACTTTAAAAATCACGAAGTTGGAAAAAGAGGAATCAAGCGAACAGCCATTCCAGCTTTATTTTTGCAAGGTAAGTAAGTAAATAAATACTTGAGGTCAATATTTACTACATACTATTAACTTATTTAACTTTTTTTCTTTCAGGTAGTGACACTAATGCCGACTTACAGGAATCTCCATCAAAAAAGTTTAAAAGTTTGTTAATATTGGAGGTAATGATTGTTGATAATAAAATGAAAAACAAGTTGTTTTGTATTAACAAAAAATATATTTATTTATAGATATAAACCAGCCATCGACATCTAAGAGCTGTAGTTTTGTTGATACTAAGGTGCAAGATAGTTTTGGGGAAGTGCATAGCGATGTGGAAAATGAACCTGACAACAATCAAGCTATTTACAGAACACCTCAGAAGTCACCCATTAGGGTTTCATCTGGAAGTAAGTATAGAGTACATGTATAATTTATGTACACACCTTATTTTTTAATTTATGAAAGGCATTAAGTTCAATTTTAAGTTTACTATGCCTTCTGAATTTTAATAGGACAGTTTTCAAGTAATGGTGGTAATTTGTTTTTAGGCTCGCTAAGAAGACAGAACATTTTAAATTTTTTACATGTTACACGACAAAATTCTCTGACTCCAAAAGACAAAAAACTGTATAGGAAAGTAATCGATTCCAGCAATAAACTTGCAAAACTAACCAAGAAGGTAGCTGATTATCGACAAAGACTTTCCCTTGCAAGTACATTGTCTGAAACTGGACAATTTAAAAAGTTGGCTACACATGTTAATTCTGCAACCTACACATTTATCATGTCACAAATTCGATTGCAGACCAAACATCCCAAAGGTAGAAGATTTACCGAGGAGGAGAAAATTTTGGCACTGACATTGTTTAAGAGCAGTGGAAAGGGATACAGAATGCTATCTAAAATGTTTTCTTTGCCATCAAAACGGACATTAACTGCTTTGTTGAATAAAATACCCTTAAGCCCTGGTATTAACAAAGTTATGTTTGACAGTATGAAACAGGGGATTCAAAAGATGACAGTAAAAGATAGAAACTGCATTTTAATTTTTGATGAGATGTATTTGGCTACAAATGTTCAATACAGACAAAAGTCGGATATTATCGAAGGTATAGAAGACTATGGGACAGACAGGTAATAATAATACATATACCTAATAGTTCTTTAAGAATATACAGTTATATAGAAACAGCTAAATTTTACTTAAAAAGTTCAGTAACAGACAACTTTTGTGTATGTACCTACCAACTATAAGAAAAAATAAAAGAATACCCAATCACAATTAATAAATAGAATTATCATGGGTATTCATGGAAGTAATTTTGTATACTGCATGTATAATTCTAAGAGATGAATAAACGTACTTACTTACTTACTTGCTTACTATGCTTTGTAAAATTAACATATTCCTTAATTTTATCTTCAGGTATCCTAAATTGGCCGATCACATTAATGTATTTATGGTGAAAGGAGTATACCGCCAATGGAAACAACCAATTTGTTATACCTTCAGTAATGGAGCAACAAACAGCATTACATTGAAAAAATTTATAAAAAGTATTATCACGGAACTACAGGCAATTGGGTTAAATGTAGTTGCTACAGTATGTGATCAAGGTGGACCAAATGCAGCAGCAATCAGATCATTGATTAAAAACTCCAAAGAAGTTTTCTTACGAGAAGGCACAGAGTATAAATATTTTGGGTTTTTTGTTAATAATAAAGAGATTGTGCCTTTATATGATGTCCCTCACTTATTTAAAGGCATTAGAAATAATTTGCTGAATAAAAATTTACATTTCCAAATGCCTTACAAAAATAAGGAAGAAAAAGGAGTTGCCAAATGGGAACACATTGAGCAGATTTATAATTTGGATATTGCAGAGCCTCTTCGGATATGTCCCAAATTGACAGATCAGCATGTAATAAGAAGCAAAATTTAAAAAAATGAAAGTAAAGAACTGTACTCAAGTATTCAGTCACCAAGTTGGGAGTTTGATGCTGAAAATTGTTGAGTGGAGTAAGTACTTTTCATACTATTTATTGATGATTAAAGTAATTGTATAACTGTCCAAAATTCTTAAAAAATATCTCAACTTCACGTAGAGATGGTTATATATTGAGGTACTATAGACTAAATAGTGTATTGTAATTGTGCTTTTACAAGTTAATGATAAATATTTCAGAATCAAAAAGTAATTTAGTTATCTACTAGAAGAAAATCAAGTGTACCATTTAATTGCCATATAAGCCATTCTCTTTTAGGAAGTATATTGTGTAATGACAACCTCTGTTCTATCGACACATTGATCAAAAACTCATTAAGCATCTACTTTTAATCACGTAATATAGTCAAAATCTTTTGAATACATTACCATTCTGTCTCCTAGCATTTTATGTCATGTGAACTTAGTTTTTAGTTATATTTTTTTTAGAAGCTCAAGTTAACTTGGTACCTGAAGCTGCAGACACAGGGAGATTAATACTGTTCTTGGATGAATTATTTGATTCTTTAAATTCTGGCCAGAAAACTGCTCCTTCTAGTAAGCCTTTAAAGGGAGGATTAACACTAGTATCACCACACGAATCATTTTGGAGAGATGCTATATGTTACTTGGATAAAATGAAATTTTATGACACTAAAACTAAAAAGTTTAAATCTGTACCATCACTATCAAATTTAAAATGGACTATACGTGGATTTTTATATCTAAAAAATAGGTTATTAAAGAATTCCAACAATTTTTTATTGTTGAGAGTGTTTCAACAAGATGCGTTAGAAAACTTCTTTGGAATAATTAGGAGCTATAATGCACGAGATACTTCTCCAAATGTTTCAAATGCGATATCAACATTTAAAGCTCTACTAGTAAATAATTTTATATCTTCACATTCACCAGGGGCTAACTGTGAGGAAGATTTCAGTGAGGGAGCTTTAAATAATCTTCGATTCTTTTTAACTGGAGAAGTATTACCAGGTTGTCATCCCCTTACCCCGGATATTAAAATAAATGTACCCGCGGTCTTCTCTAATTATAAACGCACTCGTGTAGGAAGCTGTACAGTTACTTACGTTGCGGGATATGTTGCTAAAAAACTTCTAAATAAAGTTACATGCAATCAGTGTCAAGCAAATATATTATTCAGACATAGTTCCCGAGACTTGGATTTTATTGAAGCCAGGACATATACTGCTTCACATTTGACAAAACCTGGAACTTTCTTCACATATTTAGTGTCTGAGTGTTTGTCAAGGTTATTCTATTTAATACCAAGAGTGTCATTTACATTTGATTTTATCAAGTTTAGTAGAAAAACTTATGAAACATACTAATTCTGCTCCAATTTATTGCTCCCAACATTCAGATTTGGGATTGCGAATGTGTAAATTTATAGTTAGGATTAGTTTATATTTTTGGTGTAAGGGGGTAAATTTAATTGCCAAAGGGAAGGATGGAAAATTCACAAGGTATTTAAAAAGCAAACCTGACAAGCACTTCATAGATCCAATAAAATTAATGGCACACAATAAATTTGTTGCAAGACAAAAACGATTACTGGTAAAAAAAAATGCTTGATGATTGTTACTGTTTTATTTGTAATCCATTCGGTGTATTTTCATCCTACGCTTCTATCATTGCTATGTACACGGTATCTTCAAATGCTGATGCACTAACCTTTCTCTTGTCCGGTTACATTTGAAGTTCCCTTCTTTTTGAATTTCTTGCGTTCAGAGCGGCTAAAAATATGGGACTGGAGAATGCATCAATTACTCCTTCAAATTTTTCTTGTACTTGTTTTACCGTAACGTTCCACATAGTTTTAATCACATTTTCTTTATAATTTTCTCCATTACCTTTCCACACGTTGAAAGTCCTATCTTTTAAAACAGATGCTCCCATTTCATTGGAAATTGATTCATTTAGTTCATAGTTTCTTTCAATACAAAACGTAAGAAATTATTTCCATACCTAGTTTTTTGTTTTCACTGTATTATGAGGCTCAGTATTCTGATTGGTAGAAAATTTCACGAAAAAAATAATCAAGTGTTATTTGGTATATTAAATTTGTGTTTTACTATCAAATATTTTTAAACTATTTAATGAATGATATTAATAAAAGATACTCTTATCATAGTTCATAGTTTCTTCAATACAAAACGTAAGAAATTATTTCCATACCTAGTTTTTTGTTTTCACTGTATTATGAGGCTCAGTATTCTGATTGGTAGAAAATTTCACGAAAAAAATAATCAAGTGTTATTTGGTATATTAAATTTGTGTTTTACTATCAAATATTTTTAAACTATTTAATGAATGATATTAATAAAAGATACTCTTATCATAATTTGTGTTTTGATTGATTCCAAATTTTTTCCCATTTGGAGGCTTAGCAACCTTTTCATTACTAATGATTTTCTCAATTTTCCATGCAATATTGTTCGATATTTTGTAAAAATAGTTTATTTTTGAGATTTGTTGAAAATTGTCAATTTTTACATGTTTATTGTGTAAATACGTTTATAACGTTCTAACGATAAGCCAAACATGTAAATACTGACAATTTTTGACGAATTTAAAAATAAACAACTAACCACAGGTGCAATTAACCAGTACTTTATTTAAATTTGCCGCCATTTGATCTATTTAAATTCAGCGCCAATTCTTCTCATTGTTATCAGTGGCCTGATATTACTTAAACGTTTATCCATATTTTTCATTTAGTACGCGGCCGGTCGCAGGCGTCGCAGGCGTCGCTAAAAACTGTCTCCCACTCTCTAACATGCGAGTTGCATTACTATGTGGGGGTTTATTGTGATATTGGGTAATAGTTGTTCCTGAACCCACCTCATAAAGTTTGAAGGGTTCATGTCATCATGGTAATCTCCACTTTTAGAACCTAAAAAAAATAATAAATTTCATCGAGGCTTACGTTAACAATATGTCCTATGAGAAATAGTTAATTGTGTTTGTCTTATTTGACTGTTGGAATTATCTTTTGTTAGATATTGTTTTAAAACCCAATGATACACTACTTGTTTGTAAGTGACAATAGTATTAATTTTCTTTTATAGAATTAAGATCACCACGTTTAAAAATTATATTTCTCTAAATTAAGTTGAAACAGGTTATATCTGATATAAGTGAAGTCTTTACAAATATATGGGACAACAGTTACTTACAAAATATCACTTTTCGATAAGTATATATAATTAATACAAACCTGAACGAAAAATTCATAGGGCATTAGGGATAAATCCCTTTTTTCCACCTGCATGCACAATCACAAGTCTCCTTCCTTTTGAGATTGGCTTTTTCAAACCTTTCTCTGATATATCGTACCATCCCTTGGATTGCACATGGGAGCTGTGAATGTATGTTTCATCGGTATACACAATATTCCATCCTTCGGTTCTATATTTAATAATATTTTCTAAGAAAGTAATTCTCTTATGGCTAATATCATGCGATTCCATAATCACCTTCCTGTTATCTTTTGTGCACTGCCATCTACAACAGATACAACATTTTCAAATAAATAGTTATGCATGTTACCTTTTAATATTTTCAATTTTACAATGCCTATTGTAGCTTTATTTTAATTTTTGTTCTGAATTTGTTCTACCCATTTCACAATTTTCCTCATTCTCAACATTATTTTCCCTTCAAACACTCCAATTACTAATAAAAACTACTTACCTAAAGCCCATACTTTTTAACAGCCGCCACAAAGAAGTTTTACTTATAGTGAACTCAGGTAAAACAATATGAACTTTCTGCAGAATGCCTAGAAAAAATAAATATGTATATTTTAATAAAAAATTATTTATCTATTAAACTATTAAAAGTAATTCTAGCCCTAGCGTAAAAACTCATACTAAAAGTAAACTGACAAAAGTTTCTTGTAATTAATTTCAGTACCTCTATTATACTTTAATCAAACTTACATGTTAAAGTAGTAGCTCTTTTCTCCAGGATGTAAAAATTATAAATGATATCCCGAATCCTTTGCAATTCTCCAAAATTTAGTGCTTCCAGTACTTTTTTTCCTAGATCTATTTATTCGAGGAGATCTAAGGGATGTAGATGCTCCACTTTCAATAGCTGAGGATTCATTTTTAATTCTGGTGTAAGTACTTCTACTCACCTCAGTAGCTTTTAAAGTTCGCTCTCTGCAATTTAAAAATATAATTATTATAAAAAATCAGCAATAGGTACATATTTTCACTGTAAAACTAAATGTATTTATTTGGCTTTTCCGACAAATGAAATCCAGATCAAGATATATATTTTACAAATCAAAGAAATGTATATTGTATAAAATTTAGTCGTGCTGTAAATATACAAAGACATATTGTTTTTCTGTGTATGAGATAATTATTTATTAATAGGCATTAGTATTAGAACCATATAAATAAGTGCAGCAGACCCATATAAATTACTTAGCAGAATTCATTTATTTTTGAAATAATGTATACTTTTTATACATTTTATAACAATCTGAATGCCAGGAGTAATATATTAAGATTATTATACTTTTTTATTTTACTTACCGATGATTTTTTGAAGGAATTTGAATTCCATGTTCGGCTTCGGACTCCATAAAAGTTGCAACGTTTTTAAGAATCTGTCGGCCTTGACTGTGGATAATTTTTCCTTTAACACCAACAAATTTTTTAGGAGGCATGGTTTCAGATCAAATAAAACACACAACACTCACAGATAAACTAGCTAAACGTCTTAAAATATTCAAAAATCAAAAATATTCGACAGTAGGATTGCTTCAAACACAACCTCAAATGTCAATAATAAAATGGTTGTCGGCATGAAAATCGTTGGAAACGCCTATGGCATGAAACGGTCGTGACAAGGTTTCAAGGCCGATTTTGATTCCTGCGCAACAGGAAATGCGAACTTCAAGTGGCTTCTTCTTACGTGAAACGGAGTCTTAAAGGATTATTTGCATAGATTAACAACAATAGACAGCCTAAGTCTGACGTCACAGAGATGGGCGGAGCTTATACCGACTCCAAACAATTTTGTTGATAATGGTAAATCCCCATAAGCAATTTTTTATTTAGTGTTTTCGTGGTTTATGTGATAAAATAAGACTTTTCAGTTAGATATATTGTTGAAGGAACGTGCTATTTAAGTGGTTTTTATTCGTTTTTGTCCAGGTGAGTTAATTTAACATATTAATTCTGCTTTAAAACTTATTGAGGTTATGTCTATTTTATTTTTGTAGTACCTTTTTGTTTGTTTTATTTTCAGATCCTTTTGTTGTTGAGAAAATAATGGCTTTTAAACATGCCCTAAAACTTTCCAGCATCAATGCTTTTGTAGATGACAACAAAATGATAAAAAGGGGTGAAAACGCCTTAGAATCCATGATTAAAGTACTATTTTAATCATGTTAGAATCCAGTCATGTGAAGAAAATGGACTTTGACTCTGATTTGCAGATTATCAGAGGGGAAGTATTTGCTAGTATGAAAGACAAAAGCTATAAGGTATCTATAGGTATGATAACATTTGCCTTTGTTAATGTAATATGGAATTAATTCAGTTACAATTTTATTGTAGTGCTGGAAAAGAATGGTGATATTAGAGAAGCCACCTGCACTTGTCCCAGAGGCATAAAATGCCATCACATTGCGGCGTTGGCACTTTTTGGGCATTACAATATATCTGTAACAGATAAAGCATGTGCATGGAACGCACCACCTAAACCGAAGGTTGGGCCAGTGAAATGTGCAGAAGAGCTTTACCCACCAAAGCCCTATACAGCTCTTGAAGGTGGGGTACCAGAAGCATCAATCAACAGATTGAAGGAAAGGCTACGCAGCTTTGGAAATACTGTTGGTTTTACCTGGCTATTGAATGAGGAGTCAATAGATTTGCTGGAAAATAGATTTCCGGTAATTGAAGAAATAATTTCTTCCAAGGACTTCTTGGAGGCCACAGATAAAGTGTCTGTGTTCAAAGAAAAATGTGCTGTAGATGATCAGTTAATAAAAGAGATCTCTGCGACCACTATTGGTCAGGTGTCTAATGAAAAATGGTACCTTGTGAGAAAATTTCGATTGACTGCTAGCAACTTTGGTGATATTATTGCAGCGTGCAGGAGAAACAGATTCCCAGTGAGTTTGTTCAAGACACTCTTAGGTGAGTAATAAATTATAAATATATTACATTCTTTTGTCATAGATGTTATCAATAATTTGCTTATTGCTGCTTTAATATGAATAATTTTTTTTCATTTTGAGTAGTCTTTTCAAAAACAGTATTTTATGTAGCATTTCCTTACTTTCATTTAATTTGACATACATTTTTTATTATAATTAATTCATTATTTTTCCAGGTGAATACAATTTGGATGGTATCAAAGCAATCCAGCGGGGTAGAACTCATGAAAAAGATGCTCTAGACAATTTGAAGCAGAATTATGGTTTAAATGTTCGACTGACTGGAGTATGGCTTACAAATTCCGGACTTCTTGGTGCTAGCCCTGATGGAATAATTGATGAAGAAGAAGCCATTGTGGAAGTAAAATGCCCATATTCTTTTAGAAATGATCAGTTGTCCGAAAAATTGAAGAATTTCAATAAATATATAATTTTTTATGACGATGAGGGTAATTTGATCTTAAATACAAGTCACAATTATTATCACCAAATTCAAGGAGCTTTACATATTTTAAAAAAGAAAAAATGTTACTTATGTATTTATACCTTGAAAGAAACAGTTGTGACAACTGTAGGGTTTGACGACTCATGGAAAGAAAACATTTTACTCATGGAAAATTTCTATATAGAACAATACTTACCAAAGTTGTTAGAAAATTAATTAAAAATTTGTGACGTGTTTTTAGGTTATTCTACAGAGTTAGCAGATAGAGAGTATACACTTGGAAAAATCTTTATTATTTACTTTAGACTGAAAAGCCACTGTATAAAAAGTTTTGTTTGCTGAGGAAATCAGGAAATTAGTGAGGTTTTTTTTAATATATGTTTGTCAATAAAGATGTATTTAAACACTTTAGCTATTTTAAATTGATGTATTGAATGTACTATAGTTGAGTGACAATTTTTTTTCTGAAGATGTTACACTAAACTTGTAAAATAAACTAAAACACTGCTTGTGGCTTAATACTTTATTTGATGATTGTAAATACTGTAGCATGCTGACAAAAAATAAAATTATATTTGTTTACTCCTATTTATTTAACGGTAATACCATTTTTATACAATTTTAGATAAAAGGATTAAAAGTGGGTGAATAAGTATATAATACAATAATAAAAATACAATAAAAATGCACGAAATAATACATTATACAACATATAACAAGAAACAAATGAAATACAATACAAAATATAAAAAACAAAATATTACAATAAAAATTACCTATAATAAAAATGAAAATAAAGTTAAAAATTTAAGGTTTTTGTTTCTTTTTACAAAGTAGACTATGAAAAATGTTGGTTGGATTTACAGGCTTTTATTAAATTAGAAAAACAGAAAATTCTTATTATTACTTTTAACAAGAATTGTATTAGAGCAAGTCATTTATAAATTAAGTAAAATATAAATTTTTTAAATAAAAATTATGTCATCCTTCAATAATACTCCTCAACTTCTTTAATTGGGGGATATTGCAAGTTTGTGAGGGCTGCACACAGTTGAAAAATGATTGAAATTTGTGATATGTAATATGATGGAACTTGCTGCAGAATATTAAAGCACTTTATTCTCCTGATGACCCGTTCCACATGAATTGTAGCCTTTGCGGTGCGGTGCAATCCAAAATTATCCTGCAATTTTTAAAATTCGTAAAAAGAATATAGGGAGGCAGGCCAGATTCCGTTGTCTCGATGGTATAGTTCTCATCAAATTCTTGAAAAGGACTTCATGTAGAGCATACATCCACGTCATTATAATATTGGTCACTGTAGCTGTACTACAACTAAATCTAATACTCAAATATTCATGTGGAAGATTAAGCCTTAGCTTCATTAAGGTCATAAACAGCTGATCAATTTTAGGAATGTTCTGAACATTCCATCCAGCATAATATTTCAATTTAATGCTGTCCATTAGTTCAAAAAGAACCATGAACAGCTCATTGGTTGGAATACCAGTATACATTAAAACGTGAGCATTATTTTTCTTCACAATTTCATAGCTGAACCCTGTTGATAACTTTTCCAGCTTCTCGGTTAATTCAACCACCTGCTGCCTCAAAAAGTAATTCTCAGCATCTTGAAATGCAGATGACGGATTCAGGAGTGAAGCATCAAGTTTTATTTGAGTCACTTCATGATCTTGTTTTGAAGACCCCGGCAGTAGTTCGGTTGGAGGTCCTGGTAGTGGCTCAGTTGAAGACCCCGGCAGTGGTTCGTTTGAAGGTCCTGGTAGTGGTTCGGTTGAAGGTCCTGGTAGTGGCTCACTTGAAGGTCCTGGTAGTGGCTCGGTCACAAGGTTTTTTACAGTTCGCTTCCTAAAAAAAGTGCTTGATTAGACTAATGGACTTTCTGCAACAAAATGCTTACCTTTTTTCTGGTGATTTTATATTAAACTTCTTCTGAATATTGAAATCAAATAAAGTTGGTCCATTCTTTTTTTCTTTATTTAAAAAGTGACAATCACACACTTTTGCAAATTCACTTCGATCTCTATCTTTTCTTCTGTAAATAAATAAATGTAAACATAAATCTTTGAAAAGTGAATGTTATAATTCTTTTACCTTATGAGAGAAATCCATCTATTCCTCTCGGTCTTGTTTTTTGGGAACCGAAACTTACATGGATGTTTTGAACTGTAATGTTTACAGTCCGGAACAAAGCACATACCCATTCTGAAGCAGTGCTAGATCTTAAAAGCCTGAAAATTAATTTAATTATACTCTACAACTCATAACTATTAGTAGATGACAGAAATTAACAACAAAAATAAAATAGACATAACCTCAATAATTTTTAAAGCAGAATTAAAGTGTTAAATTAACTCACCTGGACAAAAACGAATAAAAACCTCTTAAATAGCACGTTCCTTCAACAATATATCTAACTGAAAATTCTTATTTTATTACATAAACCACGAAAACACTAAATAAAAAATTGCTTATGGGGATTTACCATTATCAACAAAATTGTTTGGAGTCGGTATAAGCTCCGCCCATCTCTGTGACGTCAGGACTTAGGCTGTCTATTGTCAACATAATCGAAATAATAGGTGTGTTCTTTTTGACTGAGATCTCAGTTAATCTCAGCTCACATCGGTAATGTGCGCGTTCTTTTCGATTTACTCACTTCGAAGTGAGCTGAGATTTTTCCTCCCCCTTCACCGATGCTGAATGTGATGTAAGGGGGTATCAGTTGGACTTGAGTCGGAAATAAAGTGGAGGGGATGAAGAAATCTTTGATTTTGTTTACATATAAACACACATAACCTAATTTTCTTTTGTTACAAATTATCAATTGAAAGAGAAATAATTATGGATACAATAACATTATTAGATGCTGATACGAATCTATCGTATAACTTAAATTTATCTATTGAAGATGCACAGAGGGCGAAGGAAGGTAACAACTAACAATAATCTATATTATTCTTTCTCATATTCCCTATAGTTGTATAATTAAGTATGCATTATTTCTTAGATCTACAATTTGCGGAAGCCCTATTGCGACACGCAAAAATAAATTTTAAAGGAACGATACTTGATGAAACTAAGACTATTTCAGATGCGGAGCCTGAAGCATCTACTTCCTCGGAGAACTCGTGTAAGTTTTCTTTGTAATGAAATATGTACAGATACAAAAATACTTTTTTTTTCTAGTGCATGAAAAAAAATGTGGAGCTATGGCGATACATTAAATTTATTAGATTGTGTGGAAGCTCATTATGAGGATATGCACAATCCCAAGAAAAAGAAAAACTTTTGGGTTGTGGTGAGCACTCAACTGGAGAGCCTCCAAACTAGTGTAAGAAAACAGTTTTAAAATTAAGGTAGGTATTGGTTTACTTACAAGGTTTATTTTCAGATGACACCAGGTGAATGCTTAAAAAAGTGGCAGAATCTGGTTCGCACTTATAAAGTGTGTAAGGATACAAAAGGAAAAACAGGTAGGGGACCCACACGATTTGGTTTTTTTACCAAGATGGATGGGTTTTTGGGAAGCCAACCCAGTAATTGTAGTCCTCATTCCATTGATGTACAAATGCTGGGTGAGGCTTCAACAAGTGGATTTCAGCAGGAAGAGAACACTAAATTGGAAAAAGAAAATGTAGCCATAGAACCCACGACTGCTGTACAATCCCACAAAAAGCGTAGAAATGTAACCTTAGAATATTTCGAAGAAAAAAAAAAGTATTTAAAAAAAAAGGAAGAGTATCGTGAAAAAAAATTGAAATTATTGGAAGAGCATGCTCAAAAAAAAATTGAGCTTGAGGAAAGGAAGGTTAAGGCAATAGAAAACCTAGTAGCACTTAATTTGCCAAATAATCTGCATTTGGGATGATTTTTTTATGTAACTTGCCAAACGTGAAATATTATTTTAGTTTTATTTATTTTTTAGAGTATTGTTTGTTTATTTTAGAATGTTTTTTTATTTAACATGCAAAAAATGAAATATTTATTTTTATTTGTTTTTTAAGATAGTTATTTGTTTTTTAAAGTATTATTTTTTTTATTTTAGAATGTTTTTTATTTAAGATGCCATTTATTTATTTATTTATTTGTTTTTTGGGGTATTATTGGTTTATTGAGAAAAGTCTGATTTTGTCTATTTTATACCTATATATTTAATGATAAAAATTTTTATTTAATGAAACAAGATTATTTTTCAAGAATTTATTTATATAAATACACCTAATTTTTTCACTAATCTTGCATAAACAATTGTTCAAATATTTCTTGTCTCTTATCCACACTCCTATGAAACTCAGCATTATAATCATCTAAGATTGGGTTATTACTTCCAGCATCATCTGTTTCTTCAACACATTCAATTTCCAAATCATCAAAATTGATGCAAATGTTGTGTAAAACACAAGCTGCCACAATGCATTCCACAACAAAGTGTAAATTTGTGTTTTCGAACATTTTCAGTCTTCGAAATCTACCTTTCAAGAGCCCAAAAGCATTTTCAATTACTATTCTTGTGGAAGAATGAATGTAATTAAACCTTTTCTGCGAATTGGTTAAAGAACCATTATCTTTAAATGGTGGCACCAACCATGCAAGGTTGGGATATGCGGAATCCCCAAGTAAGAACGTACTATTCTCTGTTAGTAGTTTTGCAGTACGTTCATATAGAGCAGACCTCTTCAATAATCTAGCATCATGGATAGACCCAGCCTCTCCACAGAATACATCTATAAAACGTTTTTTATCATCAACAGTTCCTTGAAGAAGTATACTGTGGTCTCCTTTTCTATTGCAATATACCTGAAAAAATTTGTATGTCAAAAAATGGATCTTTACAGGCTATGACAATTTTGTTTTGAAAATCCAATCATTTTGACCATATTTTGTTTTCTGCAACATTCCAAAAGTTGGCCAAAACTGATTCAATTTTTCAAATTAAACATGTTTTGGTGTAATAATTTACATGGGCATCCCTTATTGGCCTCTTAATATTTATATGGCAGCCATCAATTGCTCCAATAACACCATTTATGCCATGCTTCTCTTTAAAACCATCCACAACAGCAACTGCTTTCTCTGCATCTGGCCACTCAATATATTCCTGGGAGTGATTTACCAGAAATTTGATAACCCTTCTGATAGTTGTGAAGGCAGCACTCTTAGAACAAGAGAATAATTCAGCTATCTGCCTAAATGTTATAGTATTAGCAAGATAGCTAAGTGTCATCAAAAATGCTTTATCAGGCGATATTTTCTCTCTTCCTTCTGGATGGCTTGGTAAATATTTGGATGAAGCAAGTTTTTCTGAAACACACAATGCAAATCATAGATATTTTTATTGTATATTCAAACAGTAGGCGTTGCCACTAAGAAGGCTATTTATAGAGTGCTTAATGAATAGATACTAAAGGTGGATTCATGCAACATCACTTTATTTAACTTATCTTAATTTAACTTATGATTTTCACTTAAGAAAGCTGACCTAGTTCATGCATCATAACTTTAGCTATTACTTAGTAGCCAAGGCGCATGCGCAAAAGATCCTAATTATTATGTTTTGAGAATGACAGACCCGGATTGTTTGTGTTCTGTAATGAATGGGAATGTTGAGGAAAAAAAAATTATTACTATCTGCTTCTGCATTGGTCATCCCTAAAAGGAGGATACGCAGATTTGGGGTGAAGCCTTTTTTCAAAAGGAGGCCTTTATTCGGACAATATGAGAAAATGTTTGTCTATTTCATCAGTCATCGGCATTTATGTCTGGTGTTCTATGACCCTATGTTTCCGCACATGCGCATACGCAAAATTACTGAAGAATCTTAAGTGAAAAGATAAAATTTGTCGAACTTCTTAAGATAAATTAAGTAATTGTTTGAATGCTTGTGTTATTTGTGGATACTTCATCTTATTAAGATAAGTTAAGTTAAATTAAGTGATGTTGCATGAATCCACCTTTACTGGTACAATATTCACATGTTTCTCTGCTCATTCGAAATGTTTCTCTAAACTGGATGTCATCATATTGTGGTACTGTGGTCTCTACATATTGAATGATTTTTGCTAGTTTTCTTCTAGGTTTTGTCATATTCTTGTTCTATAGAAGAATCACTTGAGCTAGATTCACTATCTGAGGTTGCAATTAACTCATCTTCATCGTCGTCACCAAATAAAACTTCTAATAATGGATTGTCAGCCATAATAAAACTATTTTCTTTGGAACTACCAAAATTAAAATAAAACGTGGTTATCGAAGATATTCAGATTCCAAATAGGTTATGTTTATGTTTTATGTCTCTTATTCACGCATGCGTCGGCAAATCGCGCGTTTCAATTGAGTGGTTCGTTCTTTTTGATGCTTACTCACTTCACTTTATCTCAGATCACTTTAACTGAAGTCAGCTGAGATCTCAGTCAAAAAGAACACACCTAATATGACCGAGTGATTTCATCAATATACATCAATTTTAGTGTCTGTATCAGTGTTGTCAATGTGAGGATAATTATCCCATTTTTAGACAATTTCGCTAACCGAATAGTTTTTCCAGTGTTTTACAGAAAGGATAATATATAAAACAGCTATTGTTTTTGGGGATTTTCAATATTGACTAGGGTCGCAGACTTTTATTTAGACAACACTGTGTCCTTTTGGTAATTTTGACAAATTCTGATAATTTGAATTGTAAGTTCGGATTATATTTATTTTTACATCGGCAACACTGGACTGCATTCTATTTGATATCAGCTGTTATTTTATAATCTGCTTCTATATTTTTATACGTTATTATTTGCTTCATAAATTACAGGACAATCAGTCTTTATTAAGACTAATTTGATAATTAACATAGTAAGGTATGTACAATAATTATAATTAATAAACATAACCTAGAACAACACACAATAACCAGTCATTTAATATTCATCAGGCCTAATAATGTTTGTTTTTCTTTCAGTTCAATTTTCCTCAACAAAATGTACACAAAATCAAGGAAAACAGTCCACAGTGAAGCTCGCAATATTATTAAAAACGTTGTGGAATTTTTTGATAGACAGAAAGCTGCTGGTGTGTGGTCACAGCCACAGAATTAGCTGCAGCAGTAGATTACTCTGGCGGTCCAGTCACCTTAAGAAAGCACTTGAAAAATATTGGATTTCAGTATAAAAAATGCCACAATAAAAGAAAAACTTTGATGGAACGTAATGATATTGTAGCTTGGCGGGCTCGTTATTTAAGAAGGTTGATGGATACTGATGCTCTGGGTCACAACAAGAAGCCAATAACTTATTTGGATGAAACTTATATCCATCCATCATATGGCTTTAGTAAATGCTGGCAATCGGAAGACGAACCTGGAGTCTATACATCCAACAGAGCTGGTCAACGGTACATAATAGTACACGCTGGTGGACGTTATGGGTTTGTGAAGAATGGACTACTAATTTTCAAGTCAAAAAGCAAATCGGGGGATTATCATGATGACATGAACCATACAAATTTTATGAACTGGTTAGAAACACAACTAATACCAAACTTACCTCCTAATGCTATTGTGATTATGGAAAAGGAAAAGAAAAAAACTGAGGGATCTGTGTCATTTTTTAAATTCCCGATCAAAGACAGTAACCAATTAAAATAATGGGTAAAGCGCTCCGAAAATATCAAATTGGATTATAACTACCCTGAGGAATTGAAACTTGAATAATTTTCGTTCCAGAGTATCCAGCTAGCTGTATATTTGAGTCATGCCTTCACTCGCTTGCTGTGTTAGTGGTTGCTATAAAAGCATTGTTTTCCCAATCCTGCCAAGAACAGTAAAGCATTTTTTGACAAATGGATAAATTTATGTGAAAATAGAAGGTTGAAGGAGAAGATGACATCCAAAAACATTTATGATAGTGTAGAGTGTGTGCCTTACACTTTTTACCTGAAGATTTTGGTCCAAATAAAGTTCTGAAAAGAGGAGTTTGCCCGTCGGTCAATTTACCAGGTAAATCCATAATAATTAAAGAAAAAAAATAACAACTGACTAGCATACATTTATTCAATTGTTTATATTTTCTAGAATCTTTAGAACCAGTAACTGATGATGTTCCTTCCTCAATAATTGAAGCTCAACGATCACAAATTGGTACTGAATCTGTAAAGTCCTAGGACTTTAAAGTTACAGGAAGCTTTAAATGCTCAGTTTGCAAAACTGAAAGCTAAAAAAGCACAAGAATTCTGTGCTATTAATGAGGCTAGTTGAACCCGAGCTGAAATTATCAACATATGAGGCTCAAGATTCTACTGATGTTGCACTAGCAGACTTGACTGCAAAAGAGTGAGTGATTAATTAATTGATTTATTAATAGGTGTTTAAACAAAGAAATTTTCACAGAAATGGTAGATATTATATAGGCAAATATTTTGATTTATTAAAAAACATGGAAAATTATTGCTCAAAAATGCATTTATAAATTTTTATATTATTTACGTTTTGACTGTCTAGTCTAGTTCTATTAGAATATTGTCTAAAATAGGGTTGAAAATTTAACATTGAAAAATGCTATCTATATGCAATGTATATTACATATTCATATTATTATTAATTGCTAATGATATTATTTCTTACTTTAGAAAGATCTGATTTACTTGCTGAGGTGAATGTATCAAGGATTAAATACCTAACACCAAAAGTCAGATGTATCTATCAAAGAGCCACCCAATTCAAAAAAGAGCTACCCAGCTGCTACAGAGCTACTCTGTTGCTGAAAAAAAGGTTGTATGCTGCTGAAACCCTTAAAAAATCAGAACTTTTTGAATAATGTGTATCCAGTATGGGTCGCATTCCCAAACGATTTTTTGAAAATCAAATTGAAAATGTTGATAAAAAACTAAATGGAAGAAGATACACACTGGAAGACAAGGTATTGGCATTAGCTTTATACAAACAAAGTGGATCTGGGTACAGATTCTTGTCTAAGCTATTTGCATTGCTGTCATGGAAAACAGTCATGAAACTCCTATATAGAATTCCAATTCAACCTGGTATACATGACGAAGTTTTTGCAGTTCTCAAAGCTGAAACTAAAAATTTTAAAAATCAACTAGATAAACATTGTATTTTAATGTTTGATGAAATAAGCGTACAACCAAATCTGCACCCAAATTGGTATGAGGGAAACGTTATTGAAAATCTAGAATTTAAGCAAACACCAGAGATAGCGAATCATACTCAGGTAATACTGTTTGGACACCTCACATGTTTTGGATAAGATTACTTCAAACCAAGCACTGATTAACTAAGAAGAAACAACTAATTTCCGTGTAATTTGATGTTTGTCGGAGCATATAGCCCGGAAAGTAGTTGCTGCTTCTTAGTTAAGCAGACATTGGTTTGAAATGAAACTTTCTCAAACTATATGTAAGGTGTTATTTTCATAAATCTATAGTTACAGTATTAAAATATATCTAATAACTTTTTAACTATAGTAAAATGTTATCTAAGTAATTCTTCTTTCCTTTTAGGTATTTGTGCTAAGAGGAATAAGGCGTAAATGGAAGCAGCCAATTTATTACAACTTTTTAAATGGTGCAACCAAAAGTTATGAATTATGATTTAGTCAATATTTTCAATCAATACAAAAATAAGTAATATATCCACTTAGTAAGTGATTCTGTACCTCAGACAGGAACTCTATTTACTATTTCCCAAAGATTTCAGATTTCAAATACGCCGAAGGCGTAGCATGTTCTTCATGAACAAAATTGCTTTCTACTCACAAAAAAAAAACTTTTTTTCTATGACCTCTGACCTGATGCCGGTGGTTAACCTTGAAGAGAGTTTCTCATGACTTTATTTACTAGGGTCAAGGTTGTTGAGGAAATAAAAGAAGATATTCCTGACAGTTGATTGATTGCTGACACTTTTTGGTTCTGTTTGTAACCTTAAAAATTGAGCTCAAGCCCAAATAAGAATAAAGTCATAAAATTTAATTAATTAAAAAAAAAGTGCAAGATTGTGAATTAATTTGTCTATTTGGTTACATAAGTTTCGGTTGCTCCGGTGACAACCTTAGGCCTTCGACGTCGCTCAGAACGGAGGTAGGGGTGGATCCCTCTTATTGATCTTCCGGACAAAATAGTAGACAACTTGTGTGGGCGCCAACTGAGTTTTCCACTTTGGCCTAGCACGACGAATTTCCCCCGATAACCCAGTAAAACAAGGGATGAAAATAAAAGGCAAACCTCAGCTTATGTTCCTTATAATAACTAAAATAAAATACCTGATATCCTTAAGGGATATTTTACAATTATTAGCTAATGCCCCCCCACTTAAAGAAAAATAGTGAGAACCTCTGTCACACATAATAAAAAAAACAAATGATTAGCAATTAAAGTCCAACATATCCCAGTTAATTGATCTTACGTAGTGGGAAATTAATATGGCTGTTCGAGTGTACCAATACAGATTCAATACAAACTTTCAATTATATGTTACCTGAAAAGTAGTGTAAAGTTTATAAAAAAAAACAATTCCATATAAGGCGACACCGTAGTCAAGG
Source organism: Lochmaea crataegi (assembly GCA_947563755.1). Lineage (NCBI taxonomy): Eukaryota > Metazoa > Arthropoda > Insecta > Coleoptera > Chrysomelidae > Lochmaea > Lochmaea crataegi. Next base: position 75,268,253 of record OX387422.1, on the reverse strand, counting down.
CGTTGGTACCAAGGCAGAGACGCATGCGCAAGTGGATAAAATTATGAAAATTAGATTGTGAAAATTTACCGCAAAATATTAATTTCCACCATTACAAATGCATAATAAAATAAATCAGTAGAAACTACCTAGCTAATGTATATACATATTGGCGTAAAGCCTAAAGTAAAAATAAGTAAATAAACCAGAAAAAACCCCGATACCAGGTTACCCTCAATGTGGTCTTCTTCAAGAAGTTGTTGAAGAGTAGCAGCAAACTGCAGAAGACATCAACATCGATCTACCAGGTAAACTCCAAACATCCCGAAGTGTGTATCTGGCCCCACAGGTGAAGTGTGTATAATCTGGCCCCACAGGTGAAGTGTGTATCTTGAGGATGGTAAGTATACCCTGGCCCCACCGGTGAACCCTTAAAAATTAAAACAGGTATCAGCTAAAAACTGAGCCTATACAGGAACCAATCAAACACCTCGACAAGTTAAGCTTGCCTCGGCCTATGCCAGAAGTAACGTACAAACCAAAATCAACCCCAAATTAACTTAATCAAACCCACAAAGTAGTCATAAGGTCTACTTACAATCAACAGTGTCAGTAACAGTATACTACACTGAATTTAAATCAAATAATAAGAATGCGATAGGCATCTAAAATAAACTGTTTTTGGTCGTAACCAGGGTAAGTTCGAAGAACCACCCACGAATTATAGTATTCGTTAGACTAAAACGGGCAAAGAAAACAAAATATACACAGGGTAACAGAATAGACTGTCTTAATCAAAAATTTACAATCAACAGGTAGTATTTTACCACCAACTGTTTTAACTACAAAAACTACAGACATACCTTTTCCAAAAAGGGTCCAATACTCAAAATTTTCCTCTTATTGGGCGGCTACCAACAAATAACGAACCAACAACAGCATGTGGCACGCCTTCAATTTCAAAACTTCACGTTGGCGATTTCCTTTAAATAGTGATAAATACATAGTGATGCGAAAACAGTAAGTAGAGAAAATACTTACAATCGTTTTAGTGCAATATATCCCCTATAAGGGTTTGTGAAAACGGCTTCCAGAACAGGACGGAATTCTTCAACAATACGAACTCCCGTAGAACCAAAATACTAGCCGTATATTCCACAACTCATTCAGAACGAGAACCTATAAATCCCAGCAGGAGATGACTATCCAGTCAATCATAAAATTCAGATTCAAGCTCCATGCATTTTTGGAAACCAACTATCAAGTAGGAGCACACACCGGAAAGAAGGGTGACTGACACTTCCTCAACGTCAATACAGAATACTACCATAAAGAAACCTACCCGAAACATACATCCGAACTACACTGCTCACTACACCGAGCGTGTTCCGCACAGATCAAGTCACAAAGTGCTACACTTCTATGTAAGTCATGACGAACGAACGCTTTTATCCAAAGACACAGCTGTCACGGTCCAAATGTCAATGTCATCCTACAAATAAACACTTGTAAACATTGGAGATAAATGATAAAGTCAATGTATTAAAACTTATTCAAATAAATTTGAGTAAACATAGTACCACAATACCAAACCAACGTAAACAAAGCAAGATCAAACACTCGGATTTAACATACAAAACACATGGCGATAACAGCTAATATATTATAAGTAGATGTTCCGAAAATATTCGAATGCCATCTTACATAGAAGATTTCTAACTAGTATGTATTTGCTTAAGCCAAAATATGGTAGATAAATGAAGAAAATATACCTTTAACTCAAAAGTAAAGTATGTCTTTATAGATCAGTAAGTTGTAACAAACCTAATTACTACTTTAAATGTTTTAGACTTCAAGTCAAGGAGTCAGTAATAATTTATAACTGAACCCTAATAAACTTTAGCGTTTATCAAGCTGCAGCGGACAAAGTATTTGGACTACTGTGGCTACACCCCAAAGTTGATATAATCAAAGCCAGAAACAAAATCAGTAGTCCCACGGTAACTAAAAACTAAAGTAAAATCCACAAGAGAGAAAACCCCTTACTACCCTTAATTATGAATTATAATATAACAAACAAAAAGAAACAACTAACATGAATATATCTATACGGACATTTACCAAGTAGGCACTAGTTTTATTCTTTACCTTACCTAGCGACAAAATATAAAATTGTTGTCAAGATGTGAAGACAGGTATGGTTACAGCCTGCACCACTTCACCGGAAGGAAGATGGCAGAGTAGTCCCTAAAACTCTGGGCTGACAGAAGCTATTTAACTACTGAAGTACTTTCGTAGTGGAAAAATGATATTAGTTGATATTAGAAACATAGAGACAATATCGGTCAGGTAATTACTATATACAAATACTTAATATATACAATAGACGTAGTGACAAATTCAACCTTTACATGTTTACATTTTGTAAGTTTTTGATAAAGCTGTTTATATAAAAATTAAAATAAGGTTGTGCTCAATTTAGAATAGAGATGATGGCAATCACTAAGAATAATTGAAACAATGATTTCAAATCATTGCATAGATTACAAAGATTCAATAGCAATCACTCATTTTTACATTACAATTCTGATTATATATATTTTAGTAGCAATATAAATACAAAATATGACAATCCGCCATCTTAGCTAAAACACCGATCACAAACGTGTGACGTCAACCTTTTGTGTATCGTTCAAACTTTTATCGTATTTTCTGGTTTTGCATCGTTTAAATGATATTTACTCGTTATAGAATTCATGACTATTATACAAAATAATTAAAATTAGTAATCAAATGAACTTTTAATTTGCAAACTGTGAAATATTTTTGAAGTATTTACAGATGTGTGATGTCATAGAGACGCCATTACTATTCTAACGTTTTTCGCGAAATTTGAATTGTGTTTTAAAAACGTGAATTTCTCCTTTAAAACCTTTATTTTTTAAAAAACAAATTTTTTTTGGATAAAGCTTATGGGTGCAAACATCGTGGAGCAGTTTTTCAAAATCAGTCATCATGCCTATTCATTTTTATTTTCATATTGTGAAGCTTGGGGAAAGCAAGACCTGCCCTAATAGCACACATTGTACTAGGGACGTCCCTATTTGGTACTATTCATGGCCGAACGTCCCGGACCTGAAATCGTTGTCCATAGGACGTCCCATCCAGTACACTTTTCATCATTTCCACGAATGTCATTCCTATGGATGTCCCGAGGGAGATTCAAAAGAGAATGTCTCGTCAGAGATGTACATAGGACGTCCTAATCGGTACATCTCATATAATGTCCCAGTGAAGACGTCCATGGAATGCCTGCAATAGTACATATTTTTCAAAGTCCTAATAGCAACATCCTATGGATGTCCTAATTGGTACTTCTCATATGAGGTCCTCTTGAGGATGTTCATGGTATATCCCGAATAGTACATTTAAAAAAAGTCCTAATAACAACATCCTATGGACGTCCCTATTGGTACATCTCATATGCTGTCTCTGCGAGGATGTTCATGGCATGTCCCGAATAGTATATATTTTTAAAAGTCCCAATAACAACCTCCTATGGACGTCCCAATTGGTACATCTCATATGATGTCCCATTGAGGATGTTCATAACACGTCCCAAATAATAGATTTGAAAAAAAGCCTAAGAACAACATCCTATAGACGTCCCAAATGAAACATTTTGTATACTTCCCAAGGGAGGACGTCCATGGAATGTCCCTTATAGGTACAAGTAGATTTGTTTTGGGTTGGTACTTAGGATTTCCTGAAAGTTCGGTTGGCAATGTTGTTTTTACTATCGCTGACGTGTCGTATCGCGCCAACGCCAACCGCTAATTGAGTGTTATAAAGGTATGGACGTTGAGTATATCGTGCCCCCAATATTATTTATTGCAGCATTTTGCAGTAATATTTGTAACTTTGTGAAAATTGTGCAGTGATCCAACTCTCTTGGATGCTGGATGATGAAATAGTTCACGTTCGAAGGTTTGTACATGTTTTATATCATTTTGTTAAATGTAAGGTTAGGTTAGTTGTTATAAGTGATTACGATTTTGTGAATTATAGTGTATAATTTCATTCTACTTTAATTTTCAATTGATTTAATTATATAATAGTATGAATAACAAAAGAAAACTGAACATATCAAAACGCCATAGAAATAGAATAGTTAAAAGGTATTCTCAAGCCCTGAATTTAGAAAATGTACCAGTAACTGATCTATTTGTTCCATTAAGTTCAGATACATCTAATATTGGGATAGTGTCCACACGCGAAGTAGAGGAGTCTAATGCATTGAGCCTAAACATTACAAGTACATCAGGTACAAGTAGTCAATCACATCAAATTTCAATTCCTGAGAGAGATGTATCAATTGATGGCAATGAGTTGATAGTCAATTCGAATATTGGGAGACCTGCTGATTTCAATGATCTAAAACCAATACGAGAAGTAACAAGTACTTCAAATCATAACCTCTCTGATCTATTATCTAACTGGGCTACTTCACGAAAAATCCCCCATAATGCAGTGACAAATTTGTTGAGTATTCTCAAAACATTTCCAGCATTGAAAGACTTGCCTGCAGATGCTCGCACTCTCTTGCATTGTCCCCGACAACTTTCATTCAAAAATATTTTTCCTGGACAGTATTATCATTTCGGTTTGGAAAAATCTGTCTTAAAATTATTGCAGAAAACTGATGCTAAAAATTTCAATGAGGTAGAAATATGTGTTAATATAGATGGGCTACCATTGGCAAAAAGTTCTGGTAGCCAGATTTATCCCATACTTTGTAATTTGTATGTGAACCCTAAAGAAGTAGGAATGATCGGTATATATCATGGTTTTGAAAAGCCAAGAGATGCCAATGAGTTTTTGAGTGAGTTCATAAATGAAGCTGTCAGTTTAATTAACAGTGGTATACTTTATAATAATCATTTATATTCTTTCAAAATAAAAGCATTCATTTGTGATGTACCTGCCAAAAGTTTTATCACTTACACCACAGGACATATGGGCTATTATAGCTGTTCAAAATGTCACATAAAAGGACAATATCGTGAAAATAGAATATGTTTTGCCGATATGGACAATTTACTAAAAAGAACTGATGCAGGATTTAGACAAAAAGTTAATGAAAAACATCATGTTGGTACATCTCTTTTAGAAAAGTTACCCAATTTTAATATGATCTCTGGCGTTGTCTTAGACTATATGCATTTGATTTGTTTAGGAACTGTTAGAAAACTCTTATATCTTTGGTGTTTTGATACAAAATCTGGCAGTAAATTATCTCAAAGAGATATGTCAAGAATTTCACAATCCTTAGAAAGACAAAGGAAAAACATACCTATTGAATTTTCAAGAAAACCTAGAACACTTTCTGAAGTGAAGCGTTGGAAAGCAACAGAATTTCGACAGTTTCTTTTTTATACTGGTCCTGTGATTTTGAAGTCTATTTTATCACCAGATAAATACAAAAATTTTATGTCTTTGTTTGTGGGATCTATCATTTTACAAACTCTAAATACATTTCCAATAAGGATAATGCTATGATGAAATATTTTGTGGATAGTTTTCAAATTTTATATGGACCCAAAAATGTATCTCATAATATACATAATATGCTTCACATAGCTGATGATGTTGAATTTATGGGGGTATTGGACAGCTTTAGTGCATTTCCCTTTGAAAATAAACTTCAACAGTTGAAACGTCTTGTACGAAAAGGCGATAATCCATTATCCCAAATAGTGAAAAGGTTACATGAAATAGAACACTGTGAAATTTCCGAAAACTCGGAAAATATTCAGTGTTTTAAAGCCAAACAACATGATCTGGGTCCCCTCCTTCCTGGAACCAACTCTCCTCAGTTTTTGGAATATAAATTCAATAATTTTACCTTAACCATTTCTGAACCTAACAACTGTTGCTGTTTGAGTAATGGAAAAATAATAATAATAAAAAACTTTGCATCCCAAAATAATCTACCTGTAATAATTGGTTATGAGTATCTAACAAAAAATGATTTATTCAAAAATCCATGTAAATCTTCAAATCTTGATATATATGTTGTGAGTAACCCTGGACCTATTCAAATATTTTCATTACAAGATATTTCCCACAAATGTGTTAAATTAGATTATGGAATAAGTGAATTCACTATTTTCCCACTACTTCGTTTAGATTGAAGATTTGAATTGTACTTCAAAATAAAAACAATCTAGTAAAAATATAATAAAATAAATAATATATCCTCATTCCATTAATAATACAGAAGAATAATAATATTTGGTTTTTAATTAAACTTACTTTTTGTTAAATTATTTACATATATATTTTTGTTTGACTTTTGATGCTGCACATGATATATTTCAGGATTCTCCACTATTTGAAGTAACCAAGTAGGTACCAGGTTTTCATACCTTGTTTCGTTTTTCATTATAATTAAAAAAATATGTCAGCTACATGGACAATAATAAAATTCATCTCAGACAACTCTGTAGAAGCTGTTCCAACTTCATGGGATGCAGATGGCAAATGTGCTTGGCCAAATTATACAAGGGAACGTATAATGAAGGCAATAAGAACTTGTGAACCCCCTATGTCCTGTTGGGATCACCATGATATCAATCCATTCAGGAATGCCACATATAGTATGTAAATGTAATAATATTTTGGCACAATGTTTTACACATTAATATTTTTTCAGATAATTATATTACTGCCAGACAAAAATCTATGCGGGCTGAAGAAACGAGAGGAAAAGAGAGTATCGAAAAAAAAAATGTCATCATCAGAATCTGATTATGAACAATCTGATGATTCATCCTCAGATAAACATACTAATGTGGAGGTTATTCCTAAATTCCCACAAATTGAAATACAAAGAGCAGGTATGTTTGTTATCCATATTATATCAGATCAGACAAAAAAAACACTCTTCCATTATTACTTCAGTCCTGGTGTGTTACACTCTTAGTGATTCAATGATTTGATTGAATAGTTGAGGAAAAAGGATATTTTTTCATCATCTCCATTATGTAAATAATTAGTAAACCTATGAAAACAATTTTTTTCCAATTTCAGATAAAATAGAGCAAGAATCACCAAATAACCTTGGGTGAGTACATATTTTCAATTCAACTTGCTGTAAGAAAGACACTACCCAACTATTATTTTTAAAAACAAAAATTATTCTAGAGATACTAATAATGAAAACCATTATACACTGTGTCCGTAAAGTATGGAACAAATTCATTTTTAGCTAAACAGACCATTTTAAGGAATAATCCTGAAACACGTCGATTTTTGATTTTAATTTACCGTATTTTAAAATAATAATCTAATATACAGGGTGAATTACTTTCGAGTAATGACGTCACCGTCATTTTTTTTAAATGGAACACCCCCATTTTGTCTCAATTTTCGGATTACTCTAGCCTAGCTGATTCCAAAAATGTATCACATGTTGATTCCAATTGGTACAGGGTGGACAAAAATACAATAGTTTTGTGTGTGCTCATAAAGTAACGCGTAACATTCTTTATTAGTTAAATTAGCAATATTATCAAAAATACTCATTTAAACTAATTGCCGCTAGACAATAAGTATTTTTGATAATATTGTTAATTTAACTAATAAAGAATGTTACGCGTTACTTTATGAGCACACACAAAACTATTGTATTTTTGTCCACCCTGTACCAATTGAAATCAACATGTGATACATTTTTGGAATCAGCTCAGCTAGTGTAATCCGAAAATTGGGACAAAATGGGGGTGTTCCATTTAAAAAAAATGACGGTGACGTCATTACTCGAAAGTAATTCACCCTGTATATTAGATTATTATTTTAAAGTACGGTAAATTAAAATCAAAAATCGACGTGTTTCAGGATTATTTCTTAAAATGGTCTGTTTAGCTAAAAATGAATTTGTTCCATACTTTACGGACACAGTGTATAAAAATATATATATAGAAACTTTTACTTATAGGTATTAGAGTTAGTTTTTTTATTTACCATTTGACTAATAAAGTCCATTTTTTTATATTTATACAAAAAACAAAACCTATATTTAGTGAAAAAAGTGGTTCCTTATTGCACTCATTTTACTTCAGCGTTTTGTGATCATGACAAACAAATATTTTCAAAATGTTTTGTTTTTTGCATGACCCGTAGAAAAAAAAATTATGCAACTTGTGCAAAAGTGTTGTCCAACTCGATCTGATGGCGTTGTTGGACAATTTTACATTGTGTGCAATAAACACTCACTTTTTGTATAAATAACTATTTCCATCAAAATTGCATAATCAATTTTTGAGATGGTTTTGAACAAAACCTTTTTTTATTTCATAACTCTGAATACAAAAAACGATTTTGGAAGTTAACAGCAAATAATATAGAAGTGTTGTAGATAATGCATTTTCATAAAATTTTAAGTAAATAAATAAATTTTCTGGTAATTTTGTCTTTACCAACTACTCATAATTTTCCTGACTGCAAATTTTTTTCCAAAATTATGAAGTTTTTGTTTCTTGCAGAAATTCGGAAAATACCAGTGCATCTAGGTCTAGCAACACAATAATGGAAAAAGAACTATCATCTGGTCCTCTATTTGTTGAAAAATCTACTTGTTGTGCAATTTACAAGCACGAAGCTGCTAGTACTAATGGTATAATACCTTATACACAAGTTTGGTTGTTATTATTAATTGTCTTTTTATATTCACAGGGTTTCTTAAGCAAATAATCCGGAAATTAACAATTATGGAGATGGATATATGTGATATTAAAAAAATATTAGATAGAACCCCTGCTACTATCCCCGAAACAGAATATGTTTGGGCAGAATTCGATATTCCATTCACCACTTTAGAAGGCTTGACTTCCTTCGAAGAATATCTTAGCAATGAGGAAAACATGAAAAAATCGGTAAGTAGATTTGGTTATTAAATCAGAATATCAAAGAAGCATTCAAATAAAAATCTAGGGATATCAAAAAATGGTAACAATTAAGTCGTTATAGCTGCAAAACTTCTCACAAGATCCGAATGGATTGAAATAATAATGATAATGTGTATTGAATTTTGAATTGCAGATATCTGAATTAGCCATAATTGGGGGCGATAGATTGGCAGCGGAATTCAGGGTTGGACTGAAAAAGAAAAAGATATTTTCGAAAATGTACATATCTGACCTCCTAATAAGTAAGTATGTGCCACTCTTTTTCATTTTTCAGTTGTTGAATTTCAAGGAAAGTTTCAATAAAAAAATATATATATATAGGAAATAGTTCGTTGCCGATACTAGTTAGATCTAACTATTATTGTGGGGGATGCGGCAATGTGAATAAGTTTAGTTTGTTCTGAGCTTTCGGTAATTTATTATCACCATTATCAAAGAACTACAAAAGATACATTTATAGATATTTCAAACAGGTATAAATAAATTCAGTTTAAAAGTAAAACATTAATTACTTACAACTAAGCGGGGTTAATCACAATATCTATATAATTTTGTCTTTACCAACTACTCATAATTTTCCTGACTGCAAATTTTTTTCCAAAATTATGAAGTTTTTGTTTCTTGCAGAAATTCGGAAAATACCAGTGCATCTAGGTCTAGCAACACAATAATGGAAAAAGAACTATCATCTGGTCCTCTATTTGTTGAAAAATCTACTTGTTGTGCAATTTACAAGCACGAAGCTGCTAGTACTAATGGTATAATACCTTATACACAAGTTTGGTTGTTATTATTAATTGTCTTTTTATATTCACAGGGTTTCTTAAGCAAATAATCCGGAAATTAACAATTATGGAGATGGATATATGTGATATTAAAAAAATATTAGATAGAACCCCTGCTACTATCCCCGAAACAGAATATGTTTGGGCAGAATTCGATATTCCATTCACCACTTTAGAAGGCTTGACTTCCTTCGAAGAATATCTTAGCAATGAGGAAAACATGAAAAAATCGGTAAGTAGATTTGGTTATTAAATCAGAATATCAAAGAAGCATTCAAATAAAAATCTAGGGATATCAAAAAATGGTAACAATTAAGTCGTTATAGCTGCAAAACTTCTCACAAGATCCGAATGGATTGAAATAATAATGATAATGTGTATTGAATTTTGAATTGCAGATATCTGAATTAGCCATAATTGGGGGCGATAGATTGGCAGCGGAATTCAGGGTTGGACTGAAAAAGAAAAAGATATTTTCGAAAATGTACATATCTGACCTCCTAATAAGTAAGTATGTGCCACTCTTTTTCATTTTTCAGTTGTTGAATTTCAAGGAAAGTTTCAATAAAAAAATATATATATATAGGAAATAGTTCGTTGCCGATACTAGTTAGATCTAACTATTATTGTGGGGGATGCGGCAATGTGAATAAGTTTAGTTTGTTCTGAGCTTTCGGTAATTTATTATCACCATTATCAAAGAACTACAAAAGATACATTTATAGATATTTCAAACAGGTATAAATAAATTCAGTTTAAAAGTAAAACATTAATTACTTACAACTAAGCGGGGTTAATCACAATATCTATATATAATATGTATAATATAAAATATATAAATATAAAATAGGAATATATATTAATTTATTGTTTGTTTTGGCATTCAACTGTAGAACTAAAAAAAAACTATATGTTGCAGGATCAGGTCAACAAAATGTAAAAACTTCCTCATCATCCATAAAAGAAATGGAAGATGGCATAAAAAATTATTTAAGGAGAGCAGCTGAAAGGGCCGTAGCCGAAGAAAAGAGAGCTATTAAACAGTGAATGTCTTTTTATAATGAAATATTCCATTCAGAGATTGAGATTAATTTTAACATTATTTTGTTTTAGAGATCTGTTGTTTTTGTTGCAATAAATTTTATTTTAACGCAATTTCTTTTTCTTTTTAGGAAAAAAATATCCTGCATGAAAAGGGGAACATTCTAGAATAACTGTTAAATGAAAAGATTTTCTGAAAATTGGAGAAATCCATGATAAAATTGGGGTTATTTTTGTAACATCCTTCACAAAACAACTACTTCCTTGAATTAAATTTGATAGATATTGGGAACGTGAAATATATATTTTCGTCGACAAAAATGGACGTTTGATGGACTTCCGTCGGGACGTTCGATGGACATCCCTCGGGTCTATCGATGGTAGTCCGTCAGGACATTCGATGGACATCCCTCGGGTCTATCGATGGACATCCCTCGGGTCTATCGATGGACGTCCATCGGGACGATCGATGGACGCCCAGTAGCATTCATAAGGACGTTCGGATCATATAGTTAAGGACCTCCAATGCCCTTCTAATAGATGTTCTTGCTGCTCAAGGATTTAGGTCCTTGAATGACGTACTAGGGACATCCTGAAAGGACGTCCCTAATTAGTCCACAAGTGGGACATTTGTGCGTCGCAAAGACGTCCTATGGACGTACACGGTACCAAATTTGAACGTCCTATGGACGTTCTGAATGTCCCAGTAGGACGTCCATTGGTTATAATTGTGCTATTAGGGTGTAGAGGTCTTTAAAGGAATAACAAATAATGACAAAAGTTGTTGATAATAAACGTATTTGCTTTTTCTTGGTTTATTTCATAGTATAGGTACTCAAACAATTTAATGAACCTTAATCCTATTTAATACTTGTTGAGGTAAACTGTAAAATAAACCCATAATATAAGAAATGTATTTCATACTTTTTATTTTTTAGATCTAATGAGTAACTTTTACTGAGAAAATAAGAAAATCACCTGTATTATTTTATTTAAAAAAATTTATAATAAATTTTTTCAAAATATTTGTTGAAATACATCTTTTGTTGATAAATTGACCTGGTTAATAAAAATAGTCGCACAAAGTTTAAACGGCTTTTTGAAACAACCTATTCTACTTTTGTGTCAAAATAAAATAACAGGTTGTTTCAAAAAGTGTTTAAACTTTGTGCGACTGTTTTTATTTGTTTATTTACGAAAAAACAACCCACCATTATTTGCTTGGTTTGCCATCTAGTAGTAACTAGTGAACTGTGACTGATCATGCATGTTTCCTCCTTAATTTTTCCCGTTAGTGAATAGTAACATTCCACCACAATAGATAGCTCAACAAAAATTAGTGGCTCCAGACTTGAGTACAGAATATTCCATTCTTCCCCGTATATAAAGTATTTATCTATGATCAACATGTAAGTCTCTTTTTCCATGAATGGTGTCCCATGTATTTGCAAAATCGCCGGTTCCCCCTTCCGTCACATTCGCAGCGACATCGGTCGGCAGAGCCACAAACACCCGACTTCGATCAGAAACATACTAGAAGACGCACACGAAAGATACAAGTCAAAGTTTAAACTCATACCTATACAACCAGTATGACACAATGTTGTTAACGTATCAAAAGTGGAAAAATGAAACATTTTAGAAAAAATTGCACTTTTTTACCTTCAGCTGTTTAGAAGTTATAAGCAGGTTAATTAGGTGAAAATATAAATGTACCTACACCCGATATATTTATTATATTTATACAAATGTTATTTCATACGAAATTACTCCAGGTATAACTTCAAAAAATATTTTAACCGTCTACTAAAAGAAGAGTGATATACGCCTATGGATTACGAATGTTTTATTATTTTAATACTCTCTCATTCATAAAAATAAACTTTACAGTATTGATCCACTAATTACATTTTTAACAATAATTGTTGTACACTTAGTACGATGTACATACACTTTTTAACATACAGGGTGTTACTATATTCGACCGACAAACGCTCTACCACAGAGAGCTCTCGTTATTTGATAAATTTTGATATAGGAACATTAACCCCTAAAGGGCTTAGTTACCGAAATACAGGATGTTAAAAGTTTGAATTCAAAATTTGCCATAAATCAAAAACGCCTTTAAATTTTTTTTTCAAATTTGGTCACCAATATGCTCTTTAAGAAAGTAATATTTTGACATAAAGTAACTTTTGAGAAATTTAACCAGTGGCGCGATATCAGGGTTAGTGGCAACTTTCATCCTCTCATTTTTTTTAAATTCTTTGTTCATTTTTAGTTAACAAAGCAATAACATTTTATGGAGCTAAAATGAATGGTTTTGTAGAAATTTGCTTCTAAACAAAAGTCTTAGTACTAGTACTTAGTTAATTTGTAACTACTCAATATTTCTAAATTCTAATTTTGCAGGCAGGTGTCAAATTTTTAATAGTTCATTTGTTTGACCAGATCTTGGTAGATGAAACGATACAGTTTTAAACTAGTTTTTAAATTAATTTTGTTGTTGCAAAATGAATTTTTCATTTGAAGAATTGACCGATATGTTAATAATCTACGGGGAAGTTCAAAAAAATGGTAGAATGGCAACTCGTTCATACCAAGAAAGATTCCACAATCGTCACATCATTCTACATTTGGAAGTATTTAAAGAAACTGGAAACTTGATAATTGAGAGAAGTAATGCCGGAAGGTCACGAACAACAATAAGCTGTGCGCCTGGAAGAGGCAATATATTAAATAATATTTCTGAAACGCCATCTTTCAGTACACGAACTCTAGGCCGTGCTTTAAGAGTGGACAATTGTACTGTATGGAAAGTTTTAAAAGAACAAATGTTGCATCCTCACAAATTCACCAGGGTTCAAGCATTAGAACCTAGAGATTTTCCGGTACGTATGGCATTTTCAAATTGATATGTCCAAAAGTGTCATAAAAATCTAAATTTCCCAAAATATGTGTTGTATACAGACGAGGCCAAATTTAACAGGGAAGGAATTTTTAATTCCAGAAACAGTCACGTTTGGGATCAAGAAAATCCGCACTCTCTGTTCGTGAACGTGGATTTCAACATACATTTTTAGTGAATATGTGGGTGGGTATGGTTGGGGATTGGTCGGGCCTTACCTTCTGCCAAATAAATTAAATGGAGATATTTATACGCGGTTTCTGGAAGCAGTGTTAGATGAATTATTGGAAAATGTAACGTTAAATATTAGACAACACAAGGGGTTTCAGTACGAAGGGGCATCTGTTCATTTTGCTGCTAGTGCTAGAAATTTCTTAAACAGACATCTTAGGGAAAAATGGATTGGCCGAGGCGGACCCTAAATTTGGCCTCCAAGATTACCCGACTTAAACCCGATCGATTTTTTTTTATCTGGTGCTACATGAAGTCCTTAGTATACGAAACCATCGTCGAAACTGAAGAAGATCTGATAGCTAGAATTCAAGCTGCGGCAGAACTCATTCAGTCCAATCCGGAGTTATTCTCAAATACACGTTTTTCAATGAGAAAACGGTGTAGAACGTGCTTCCAAGTAAACGGCCGACAGTTTGAACAACTATTGTAGTTTTCTAATTGTTGTAATACGTTTGTTTAAATTTAATTTTGATAGTTTTTGCGTTATTTGATTTTTATTTTCATTAAATTGCAGCAACTGGGCTCAGAAATCAAACCCATAAACAGCATGTATTCCTTTTTCAACTATTTACGCTCAGTCATTATTCGGAATCAAATCAATAGTATGGTTTAAAGCAAATACTTACTTGTTTATCAAAACGCCGACGGGCAAATTACATTACAATTAATCATAATTTGTAAATTATTATCTCTAAGTACCTACCTACTTGCAGACTTTTGTTCATAAGCAAATTTCTACAAAACTGTTCATTTTAGCTCCATAAAAGGTTATTCCTTTTTTAACTAAAAATGAACAAAGAATTTAAAAAAAATATTTGTTCGTGGCGTAAAAAATAAGGGGATAAAAGTTGCCACTAAACCCGATAGCGCGCCACTGGTTAAATTTCTCGAAAGTTACTTTATGTCAAAATATTACATTATTAAAGAGCATATTGGTCACCAAATTTGAAAAAAAAATTCAAGGCGTTTTTGATTTATGACAACTTTTGAATTTTGATTTCAAACTTTTAACACCCTGTATTTCGGTAACTAAGCCCTTTAGGGTTTAATGTTCCTATATCAAAATTCATCAATTAACGAGAGATTTCTGGGGTAGAGCGTTGTCGAATATAGTAACACCCTGTGTATCTGAATCAGTAAATTTTTCTTGTAGCAGAGGGATTAAATGGTCAACAAAAAGCAAACAGTGGCGGATTTACCACCAGGCTGAGTAGGCTGGAGCCTAGGGCGGCAAATTTGGAATTTTTTATGTCTCACAAAAATAAATATAAACGTAGAGTCCAATCATGGGACTGCAGACAGAAGTAAAAACACCAATAAATGAATCCCTTTTAAACATTTTATCGTAAGCCCATCGTAAATGGAATTTTTTACAAAAGAATACACATATATGCACAGTGTACGTGACGATGATTTATGAAACACTATATACGCTTCATTGTTAATTGTGTTGCATAACCAAAAGTATTGTGTGTTGCATAAAAGCGTGACGAATGACCAATTTATTGTGTGTTTCATAAAAGCGTGACGAAGACGAAAAATCCATGTTTTTTCTTCACCAAAAGAAAAGGTCAACGCGTTTAAAGAAGTTTTCACTTAAAAAAAAATCTTATTTATATACCTAAATGCTGTTAGCTCCACACAAACAATTCAATAATATGTAGGGGAGCGTGGGGCACGGATGACTTCATAAATATGTCTTTGCTACTCCCATATGCTTTAATTCCATCATTAGAAATGCAGGAACTGTACTCGTATCCATTACGACATTCACCAATTTTGATAAACCGGAATCTGGATCATTTAAAAGATCTTCCTGCGGAAACAGAATTTGCAAAACGTTTTATGATAACTTGTATTTAGCAATTCGCATAGCTCTAGCAACAGCAGTTGAGAAAAACCTACTTTGCTGGAAACTAGTGAGAAATTGTCCAAGAAAACCAAAACGACTTAGCTTTGTTTTACAAAAAATGTACAAAATACTATTGTGATACTTTCATATACCTGCTGTTATGGAATTTGATCGACATTATCAGCCGGATTCTTACTAGATAATGAATTATATTGACCAGAGCCTAGCTGCAGATAGGCTCCCACCAATCAGAGTGTATATATTTTGTGCAATGTAAATTATTCCCTTCCCCTTCTCGAAAAAATATCAAAGAATTTGTATTCCACATGAAGTTTTCCAGAAAGGGGAAGGGAATATACCATGCGTGGCTCCGCAATGCGGACTTTGCCTAGGCTTCGCTTCTTGTTAGCTGGTGTATTCTTTGGTTATATAAAGGAAATCTTTTTAGGGTTTTTAGTTTGTCCAAATACCAAAGGTGAGGAGTTACACCGACTGTTAGGCAATGGTATACCGCTTGATATAGCACAAAAGAATAATCTCGAATTAATATACTATTAGCGGACTGTATGATAATTTAGTCTCACCTTTTGCACCGGCAGGTTTGTATATCCCTAAATCTTCGGTGAAATAGCTATAGGGTAATATATACAATGTAAGAGGATTGCAATGTTTGTATCATCATTCTTGATATTTGTCCCGATGCTCTCAAATAAATATTTAGCGATTGCTTGAATGTCTTCCAGTTTTCGTTCACGTTGCCCGTCATTTTTAAAGGCTTTGGTAAATTAAATCCGGATATTATTATTTTTGGCGGTTGTTCTTCCACGTGGCACGCGTACGACGGTCGTTCAAGACAATTTTAACCAATTGACAATAATTACCTTATACAATCTGGAACCTTTACTGACTGCGCCATGTATTGTTTTGTATTTTAAATAATATACTTGTATGAGAGTTTGATAGTTTTTTATTTTTATCTCAACAATGTTGTTATGTTACAATCAACTTTCCGACTTGTCCGACTTGACCAGTGTTTCCACTTTAAAATCTTCCTTTCCCCACGCCTCAATTGAGATTTCCCCTTCTCAGGACTTTTTTCCCCTCAAAAATTATTCTGCTATAGTTAGCTATGTACAATTACGAGTACAATGTAGGTAAAATACGATTTTGCGTTTATTGTGTCTCCAAGTAATACTATAACCCCTCAGAGGTGACGAGTCTGGACCAATGGGAGGAAGAGGAGGGCAGGGCGCGGGAAGAAGGAATGTAGGGGATGGATGGAGGGTGCTGCAGATAAATTTAGGGAAATGCAGGATAGCGCATGATATATTGGATCAAGTGATTTTTAGGAGGGAAGTGGATGTGGTGTGTGGATCTGAGGTGAATGCTAGATATGTGGGAAAACAAGGATGGATTATGGATGATACAGGAGAGGCAGGAATAAGAGTGGTGGGAGATGGACTGAGGGCGGATGAAGTGAGGAAAGGAAACGGATGGGTGGTAGTGCGAATGGGAGACATGGTGGTGTACAGTGTGTATATAAGCCCAAATGTCAGCCTTGAAGAATATTAGAGGAGCATCACAAGATTGGAGGACGATCTGAGGCTGTCAAAAGGGAAAAGGAGGATAATTAGGAGAATGGTGACAGGGGACTTCAATGCTGAAAATACTGCATGTGGGGGGAAGAAAACGGATAGGAGAGGGGAGATCCTGGAGGAAGTGTTGACATCCAACGGGCTGGCGGTGCTGAATGACGGACTACTGCCCACCTTCGTGAGGGGTGACGGGGGTTCGTCATTCATTGATATAACAGCATGTGATGAATGGCTGGGGGAAAGAGTGAGTAGTTGGAAGGTGCTGGAGGATGAGGAAAGCTTGAGCTTACATAGGTATGTGGAGATGGATATAAGGAAGGGGAAAAGGGATTTATCGGGAGAGTGGGGATGGAGGTGGACGAAGGCCGAGGCAGAGAGTATGAGGAAGAAAGTAAGAGAGGAGATAGAAAGGGGACTTGGACATGATGTAGATAAATTGTACGATGTGATACAGGGCTGTAAAAGAGAGGGGAAAAGGGGCAATAGGCGTGAGCGAAGGGCTAATTACTGGTGGAATGAGGAAATAGAGGAGCTGTGGAGGGAGTGTAAGAAAGAACGAAGACGGATGCTGAGGGCAAGAGGTAGGATAGAGGGAAAAGGGGGATACAAAGAGAAGAAGAAGGAACTGGAGCGAAGGGTGGAGAGGGAAAAAAGAGGGAAGTGGGAAGAGTTACTGGGGTACCTGGAAAACAATCCACGGGGAAAGGCATATGAGATAGCGGTGAAGAGGATGGGTGGAAATAGGAGCGAGGTGCTAGAGGAAGATTGGGAGAAGGAGGTTATAGGCAAATTGTTCACAGGGGGAGAAGGAGTTGGAGGCAGGATTCGAGACGTCCAGGATACTAGGAGGGTAGGAAAAATGAGGGGGATAAGGCCGGTGGAGAAGTGGGAAGTACAAGGAAGGGGGAAGGAACATTAAAGTAAGGAAAGCCCCGGGGATAGATGGCCTGAGGGGTGATATGTTGAAGAGGATGTTGGATGACAATGGGGAGTACTTCTGCGAGCTTTTCAACAGGGTGCTAAGGGAGGAAGAGTTTCCAGAAGGATGGAAGGTGGCTAGGGTGATATTACTTAAGAAGGCGGGTAGAGAGGGGAAGAGGGCGGGGGACTACAGGCCCATCAGTCTGCTGTGTGGTATGGGTAAATTGATGGAGGGGATAATAAAGGATAGGATTGAGGAGGAAGTTGGTAGGAATGGGGGTTTTAGGGAAAACCAGCACGGGTTTGCGAAGGGAAAATCATGCATCTCGGCGCTGGGCAGGGTGATGGGCTTGGTTGAAAGGGCTAGGGAGGGCAGCTGGAGGAACAAGAAATTGGCCCTACTCGTGTTCTTCGACGTCGGAAACGCGTTCAACAGTGTCAGCAAACGGGCAGTGTTGTGCGCGTTGCTGAGGCTAAGAGTGGGGAAGGGTTTGGTTAACCTAGTGGAAGACTACCTGACGGGACGTGTGATAGTAGACACTAGAGGGAGGAGGTATGATACGGAGGCTGGAGTGCCCCAGGGCTCGGTTCTTGGACCGACGCTATGGAAGTGTGTGTTTGATGAGGTTTGTGGGATAGTATGTGAAGAGGGATGTGAGATTACGGTGTATGCGGACGATGTGTGTCTGGTATGTACGGCAAAAGGAGAGGCGGAGATAGAAAGAAAGGCGGAGAGAATGTGTAGGAAGATTGTGGAGAAGATAGAGCGGTGCGGACTAGAAGTGGCGGAAGATAAGACGGTGGGGTTGCTAGTGAAGGGACGGAGCAAGACAAGGGAAGTGGGGGTGATGGTGAAGGGAAGGAGAATTCGCATGGAGGAGTGTGTGAAATACCTAGGGGTGTGGTTGGATAGTCAGTTATCCATCCGAACACACATGTTGAAGGCGGCAGAGAAGGGGAAAGTGAGGGCAGCATGGCTGGGGAGATTGATGAGTAATGTGAAGGGGCCGGGAGAGTGGAAGAGGAGGATCATTGGTAGGAAGGTAGAGCAGAGTTTGCTGTACGGTGCGGAGGTGTGGGGTGAAAGAGCGGGAGTAAATGCGAGGGTTAGGCCACTCCTGCGGGTGCAGAGAGGTATATTGCTAAGGGTAGTGCAGGGGTACAGGACAGTGGGTGGACTGGCAGCAGCGGTGCTGGCAAGGACCTACCCATTGGACTTGATGGCTAGAGCCAGGAATAAACGCTGGAGGGGTGCGACCAGAGAGGAAGTACAAGAATGGATGGAGGAGGAAATGGAGAGAAGGTGGGAGGAGTATGAGGGCGCGCTAAAAGGAGCGATTGGGAATAGGAGAGATTGGATGGATCGGAAATTCGGGGAGGTGAACTACTTCTTGACACAGGTGTTCACTGGACATGGGTCGAGAGTAGGGTACCTCCACAAGATTGGAAAAAGAGAGACTGGAGTGTGCGAGAGGTGTGGAGTGGAGGATGATGTGGGGCATGTGTTCAGATGCTGGCGGAACGAGGAAGTGCTGAAGAAGTTTGAGAGGAAACTAGGGGAGGCGGTGTATTGGGAGAATATGGTGGAGATAATGTTGAGGGGGGAGGAGGAATGGATGGAGGTAAGTGGCGTAGTAGAGAGCATGGTCAGGGGGAGAGAACGACTCGATATGGCATGAGAGGTAGGAGTGGAAGTTAGGGAGAAGACGACGATGTGAGCGGAGAGTGTGCGAGGGTCCGCCGCCCGTCTCGAAGTATGCTAGGGTAGTGATTCCGAGGCGGGGGTAACGGCGAGTTTGAGGTGGGTTTGGTTGGTGGGCATCTCCTTGGGGATGAGTCCAACACTGTTTGGGTCCTGGACCCATTCGAACATGAGTTTCCCATCTCGGCCCGAAAAAAAAAAAAAAAAAAAAAAAAAAAAGTAATACTAACCTACAGAAAGAAATATTATTGCGAAGGTTGTAATATAATAGATATTTTGTGAAAAATGGATCGGTGCATGGCTAATTAATATTTCTACTACAAAATCGGTAAGTTTGTGCTTCCATTTTTATATTGGTCAGTGTTTAATTAAATGCTTAGTGAAATCTAGGTTAGGGTTTTGGGTTATGAATTTATTTTATTTCTAAGCTAATAATTGGCAGGCAAAGACGGTATACCATCATACAGTCTACGGTCTAATGCTCCCTCGAGCATTGTGTGCTAAGAAATAATGTTGCCAACTGGTTTCTTGATTTGGGTTGGGGAAAAAAATTGCCTGACATTGCTACAGGAAGTAAAATTTGATTGAACCGCGATTACTAAAACTTTTCAATTATTTCGCGCTAATACAGAACCTCAGCCTGAAACGAGTTTCGAGTCCAGTAATTTTGTCGAGGAACAGAAGGAACAACTATATCCTCAAACTTCGCCCGACATGGAAGTTGAAGATGAACAATTGGTAGGTAATTGTTATTTCACATAATCACATAATATAATCAGTTTCCATTTTACTTGAGTTTTTATGTAATTAAAAAATGTATTGTTTTGCTTATTTTGTAATTTACCTATCTAAGTGAGTTTTATAAATTAACTCATTACCTATCTTGTATTTTGTAGGTTGACTACTGTGCTGAAGATGAAGAAGGATACAATACTGAAAATGAAAAGAAAAAGCAGTCGACTAGTTCAAAGTCTACAGTAAAAGGTGTGAAAAAAGTATTCAAGTTCAGGCTTGATTGGCTTAAGCTACCAGAGTTCAAAGCATGGTTGATAAAGGGAAATAGTGATGACAATGCAATTTGTAAGGTGTGCAATGTGGTTATGAAGGAGGGAAAATCAGAGCTCAAAAAGCATGGTGTTGGAAAAGTTCACCAAAAAAATATGGAGGCTTTGCTTCAGTCTCATACATTTCAACCCAGTATTACAACATTTGTTTCAAAAAATACAAAGCTGAAGAACACTGAAGCTGCCATTTGTTCATATATTGTCGAAAACAATCTTCCTATTGTTGAACCATCTGTTGAACCTTTGATTGAATTGATTAAATCTTTACCAGAGAAGGCAATCACATCGCAAATCTCTTCAGGCAAACAAAAAGCTTCTAATGTCATTAGGAATGGTTTGCGCCCATTTTTTTATGAAAAACTTGTTAGTGAACTGAACCAGCATTTGTTTTCCGTTTATATTGACGAAACAACTGATGTTATCGTCAAAAAGCAACTAGCGATACTAGTCAGCTACTGCCATAATTTTGAAACGAAAGTAGATGTGATCGACGTAGTAGATTGCCCAGACGGGACCGCTGTGGCTTTGTACACACAAATGATTAACACGCTGAAGGAAAACAATGTGCCTCTGTAAAACTGGATAGGCTTTTGTGCTGACACGACTGCAGCCTGATGGGACAGCATAACTCTGTGTCTCAACTAATCAAAGTAAACTATCCTCAAGTATTTGTGTCAAAATGCACATGCCATATGATACATCTGGTGGCGAGTAACGCATGCACCAAATTAAGCAACTCTTTAGAAGATTTGTGCCGCAATGTGTACAATCATTTTGGGAGAAGCCCTAAAAATTCTGCTGCTTTCAAAGAGTTTCAAACCTTCCATGAAGTCAAACCTCATAAAATATTGAGAGCTTCTCAAACCAGGTGGTTGTCGCTTCAAGCATGCGTGCGAAGAATTTTAGAACAGTGGGATCCATTGATGAGTTACTGGAGAATATTAAGCTTTGAAGATCCAACACATGCGAACGGCCACACTCTCCAAACCTTGGAGAACCCTTTGATAAAATGCCAAATGCATTTTGTAGACTACACTCTTGGACTGTTAAATGATTTTAATTGCATGTTTCAAGCTGATTATCCTAAATTCTCAGAATTAAAGACTCACTCTGAGGAATTAATCAAGACATTGGCCTTAAATTTCATGAATAGAAATTATGTCAAACCTTAGACAAGAGAAACTTGTCTAAGTGTCAAACAAACCCCTGCTCACTTGACAATTGACAGACCGTCATTGCCAACCTGGTTAAGTGAAACAGTATTACCACACTACATCACCGGTTTAGGCGAGATTCTCTATCGGACCGAACCATGAGAGTTTAGCCGAGTACGATAATTACGCACTTTTTCAACCGAAGCGTCTTTTAATTCAGAACTTTTTACACTTTTTTAAACTGATTTCTGTACGATAATTCGGTCCAAGTCAAAAAGGTTTTAAACTTTTTACACTCGATTAAAATCGAATTAACCCAGTTACCCTGTCATAAGTGACATTTGAGATGTGTTTATATAACCTCATTTTTAAATTAAAATTTGATTTTGGTGTCCATATATTAGGTTTTTGTTTAATAAAAGTTGAAACCAAAAAACTATTTGTAACGATTGTTAATTATTTAACGTTTATTGAGGTTATGTATCTAATACTAGGTTTAAAATAATTTGCACTACTGAAGTGTCCCATAACTTATTTTTCTACTCCTATACTATAAGTTGTTAATTAAATACCAATTTTCAGTTTCATAATGATACTCATTATAACACTGGTTTTCATTATGAAACTGAAAAATTGACCAATAGAAAATCTAGATTTTTAAATAACCAAGTAGGCAATCCCCAAGGTCCATAAAGTACTTTAGGGACCTCGGGCAGACCCAATATTTCCTGTAGAATGTTTGACAGTTTCTAAGAGATTCGTGTTTTATGACAGTTTCTATCTTTTGCGTTAGTCAAAAAGGTAGATACCTTCTGTGTTATTTAAATATGTTGCTTTCTTTTATGTAGGCTGCAATTATTGGATGCCTTTCAATTATTACGATGAACCAGGATTATTTAGGTTACCATTGAAACATGTAGTATGCATGTAGTCATCAAAACCATCTTTATTTAGTACTGTCATGTCAAAATGTCAGTGTTCATCTTACATTCAGTAGTTACATCGGACATACAGGATACATCTATCAAATGTCAGTGTTCATCTTACATACAGTAGTTACATTTGACATACAGGATCTAGGTTAGGTTTATGATGAGTGGGTCTATAAGGCCCTCCACTGCGACTCGCAAGAGTCTATTGTGGCTCACAACTATTCAGATTTCACCAAACAAATTCAGCTTCTTAACAAAGCCGATTAGTTTATTTGGTGAGTGATATTTCAGGTCCGAGGGCGAGAGAGAATCCCTGCCAAATATCAGATACCTGATTCGATCCGCGGCGAGGCAGGCACAAATTATATGCTCTGCTGATTCATCATCTTCCAGACAAAGACGGCAGGTCGGATCTTCCGACAGTCCAAGTTTTAGCATATGATGATTCAGATGACAGTGGCCTGTTAAAAGACCTGTCAGACAACGTAGGTCATGCCTGTTATAGTCTAACATTTGTTTGGAGACATTCTTCGAAGGATGTATGAAAGCCTTTGAATGAACCAATCCTGGTAAATTATGCCAGAAGTCTAAAGCTCTTCTTGCCGTCCAGGTATTCAGTGTTTGTTTGGCAAAACTTATTGCGATGCCATTTATAGGTTCTGGTCCGATAGAAACACGTACGGCACCCTCCCTTGCAAGAGAGTCTGCCTTCTCGTTTCCTTCCATGCCAGAATGGCCAGGGATCCAGACCAGCAATACTTTATTGAGTTCTCCTATTGAGGAGAGTTTTCTTTGGCAGTCTAAAACCAATTTCGACGTTACACGGTGAGAGCTAAGTGCTTTTAAAGCCGCTTGGCTGTCCGAGAAAATTTTTATTGTTCTATGTTGGCTTGCTCCAATCTCTCCACACATGAAACAATGGCGTAAATTTCCGCCTGAAATACGGTTGCATAGGATTCTAGAGAGGTTGAGATTTCTGTCCTAGGTCTGCGCCCGTATACACCTGCACCAGAGCCTGAGGGTGTTTTTGAACCGTCTGTGTACCAACAGCTGTCTGCTCTTAATAGTTCATCCTTACGGAGGACCCATTCATCTCTATTTGGAATTAGGACGGTATAAGGCAGGTCGTAGTTTACTGTTGGAGGCATTATGTCAGAGGTCATTCCCAGAATACTGTTACTTTCAGTGTCCACTAGCTTCGTTCTGTATAAGCCTGATTTGTGCATTTAGAAATATGCACAATTCTGTATGTTGTCCATCTAGCCTCTCTTTCCAAAAATATATGGAGAGCAGGTAGGTCCAGAAGGATTTTCATGGCTGCTGACGGTGTGGAGCTTATAGCACTAGTAATTGCCAGGCAAGCCTGTCTCTGTAAACCAGAGAGCTTTGCTTGGGCCGTTCGCTTTAAAGCTTTTGGCCACCAGGCAATAGCTCCATATGTGATCATTGGTCTAACGATCATCACATATATCCAATAGATTTGTTTGGGTCCCAAGCCCCAAGATTTTCCACAGATCCTACGACATGTCCACAAGGATAGTCTGGCCTTATGGATAACTTTTTCCAATTAAGCGTTCCAAGTAAGTTTCATATCTAGGATAATCCCCAAATATTTTACTTCCGCTGCAAATGGAATAACCTCACCATTGTAGGAAAGTGGTGGAAGATCCTCCAACTTTCTTTTCCCAGTGAAGGGAACTATTACAGTTTTACCAGGGTTAAGAGACATCTTTTCCCCCTCTGACACCAACTGTGGACATCGTCCAACGTCTTTCGGAGGATAATGTATGCTACCCTTCCTGACCTGGTGCTTGCCAAGATGACAAGGTCGTCTTCATACGCTTGCAGTTCTACCCCTCTTCTTTCGACCATAGTAGGGGAGATAGTACTCCGCCTTGTGGGCAGCCCCTGGAAACCTTAAAGCTAATGGTCTCGTCCTGGAGAGATGTAGTGGCTGTCCTATTAGTGAGCATGGCATATATCCAACCGGTAATGGTTGGTTTGATGCCCTTTTCAGTCAAAAGCTGAACCAATGGAGGTCGATAGTGCATTGTCAAATGCTCCTTCAATGTCAAGAAATATGGCCACCGCAATCTCCTTGTTGTTAAGGGATTGTGTGATTTTTTCAACAAGGTTGTGTAACGCTAAATCTGTTGATTTGCCAGTTTGATAAGCATATTGGTGGATGCTCAGGGGGAATTATATAAAGCTACCCGCCTGATGTAGCAATCCAGTGCTTTTTCAAGTCCTTTAAGCAGGAAAGATGTTAGGCTAATTGGTCTGACCGATTTAGGGTGTGGGTCTGTGCGGCCCACTTTCGGTATATATACCACCCTAGCCGCCAACCAACTGGGTGGTATGTAATTCCACGCCAGACTAGCTCTATACAGTTTAATGAGGATGGGTAAAAGTAATTCCAGTCCGTTTTGCAGCAGAGCTGGAAATATTCCATCCTCACCGGGAGATTTGAAAGGCTGAAAATATTTGATTACCCATTCAACTGCCGGTGCTGTGATAATTTCCTTGGCGACCTCCCAATCGATCTTTTTTGGCCGCCTTGCGCCCTCAAAGAACGGAGGTCGACTGTTATCCAGAGTCAAACTTCCAGGAAAGTGATTTTTAATCAAAAGCTCTAACGTTTCTTTTCTAGAGGTCGTGAAAGTGCCATCAGGTCGCTTCATCGACCCAATCTCGGCAATCGACTCTTTAGAGAGAATCTTGTAGTACTACGAGGTATATCAGCAATACTCTCACAGAACGTTTTCCAAGACTCCCGCTTTGCCTTTCAGATTTCTTTATTGTAACTTGTTAGAGTAGTTCTGTAAAGCTCCCAGTTGCCTGACTCTTTAGCTCGGTTAAATAGTCGTCGAACTTCTTTTCTTCGCTTTTCTAGGCATTTGTTCCACCAAGTAGAGTTGCGATTATCTCTTTTAGTCTTGAGTGGACAGTTTTCATGATAGGAGGAGATCACTGCTTTGCGAAGTTTTTCCGCTGCAGTATCTATCCCATCACAACTATTAATTGTGGTGAAACCATCCTCAATGTACAGTTGAAGGGAATTTTGATATCCACTCCAATCAGTAGCTTTTGAGTCGCGATATTCCACTACTGGCCTCTGGCCTATTTCAATGTTGAATTGAATATGTCTATGATCTGAACCCGAAGGTTCAGTAGATACAGCCCAATGCTGTATCTTATTGCTCAGAAAGTTTGAGCTGATAGTTAAATCTAATACCTCTGATCTGTTTCTAGTTACAAAGGTTGGTTCGGAGCCCTTATTAATTACAGATAGCCCTTCCCCTAGTATATAATCAAAGAGTAACTCACCTCTGCGATTTATATTCGTGCTGCCCCACGATGTATGGTGTGAATTGGCGTCACAGCCCATGACTAACTGAAGTCTGTTTTTCTTGCCATAGTCGATTAATCGCCGTATAGCAAGAGGGGGTACAGTATCCATGTCTCCTGGGCAGTATGCAGAGCAGGCGACTATGTTTGTCATACCATTCTTCTCCGGTGAGTACATCTGGATGGCTACTACATCTGGAGTGCAAAGGCCTGTAAACAAAAAATAATTAATATTTTTCCTGATGAGTAGACATGCTCTAGGTTTCACCCCAGGGCAGACTATTACCTCACCAGGAATATTTGCTGAGACCTGTTACTCGGTCTCTGTTTCCTGTCCATGGTTCTTGCAGGAAGGCAAGGTCGATTAATTCGTCCTTGAACCTTTTGCCAAGGATATAAGAAGCGGCCTTGGCATGCTGTAAGTTTGCCTGTAAACAATTGAATGTGGCAGAGTGTTGAGTGCCGTAGGCAAACTTATATCTCCTCAAATATTGGAAGGATCAGTCGGTGGGTCAATTAAGACGCCACCATCTGCTCCTGCCAATGATGAGGCTGTGTTTGGTGCAGACGACGAAGTTTGATCACCTTTCGTCGCCGGCCCAGCTGGTTTTTTTGGTGCCTTTGTCGAGTCCATGACGGTCTTCGATTTCAGGACACGAGGTCCAGTCTCTTTTGCCGGTTTCCTAGAAGAGACGATAGCCGTCTTCATCTTGGGAAATCCAGCTTTCCCAGCTTTTGGTTGGCTGGTGCCTTGGCTACGTGCCGGCGGTGCACTACCCCTAAGCTTGTGAAGAGTTTTGGTTCTCCTCACTGCCACATGGAGTTTTCCGCTCGGCCCCGGACCCTGGATTTTCTCAGATCCTTTCGAGAGACCCGGTTTTGCTGCCTGTTGGGAGGAAGACCGGGTTTTAGGGCGGAAAACCAGCTGCCCAAAACCCAGGTAAGGTTTAAAACCCACCCTCTCCAGCTCGGCCATAGATCCATCGTCAATGGCGAAGGTCCATGTTTGGCCAGGGCCTGTAACTTCCTTGTGTAGAATAGTCCACTCCAAGGTTAACAGACCATGGTTCATTTTCCTCAGCCTAGTGAGGACCTGTTCATAGGTTAGTCTACGACTGCCCTCACCAGGTATGTAAGCCACACAGATGTGTGGCTTTGGAAGTTGGTCACCCAAGACGTATCTCGGGGAGGCACCATCCCATGGTTGAAGGGTATTGACTACTCCAGTCAACCACGAAACACTCTCCTGATCTTAACAGGTGACCTGCAGCCATCCAGGCCGGAATGTACAGCTCTGGAACTGCACTTGTGGACCACCTTCCGGAATATCCTCTACAGCGGCCATAATAGCGTACTGAAGAGATTCCAGTTGGTTGGTCGTTATGGAGGTTGTCGGATGTTCAAGGTGTAATATTCCCACCTTGATGCCGGATACAGCCTGTCCATAAGAGGGTTTTTGTAAGTCAATTTTATCTGACGTTATAACTGATTCAGCCGAGTAGGGCTTTTTTGCCACTTGTCCGGGTGAGTCATCATTAGAGCGTAAGCGCTTGCTTGAACCAGCCACAGAGGGTAGTCATCAAAACCATCTTTATTTAGTACTGTCAACTGTCATGTCAAAATGTCAGTGTTCATCTTACATACAGTAGTTACATTGGACATATATTCATATAACAGCCTTTTTGGTGTGCGTCATCGTTTGTGACGTATATCCGGGTTTTGGGTATGTCGATATTTAATTTGTTATTTTGACATATAGTTAAACTTTAATTTGATAAATAAAATCATCAGGATCGTATTCAGCCATATTCGAAAAGGCTATGAAATTAATAATACTTGGGATATGAAAACACTGCAAAATAAAACAAATTGTATATTTAATTTGTAGAGATCAGGATGCCGGTAATAAATTATACATACTTGTTAAATACTTATTGCTTTATTTAATTTATCGTCAAAAAGGAACATAATGCGTGCCCAACAATGCATAAAGTTCTTCCCTCTTGATGACAATTGACATTCCCTCTCAAAGGCATTATTCACTTCCGCCAAAATGTCTTGTCAACCGATACCACTTCCGCTAAAATGTCTTGTCAACCGATACCACAGAACACTACCTGAACACTGCGTAAAGCCGGTTTTACACTAAACTATGAATGAGGCCAAGTTTACAATGGACATAGATAAGCAATATGACTACAGATCGGCCTTTCCTGACATTCAGATCGGCCTCGATCTGGGGGCATATTCGCTGCTAAACAAAAATGCCTACCACTTGTTAATAACATCATCATATAAATCTAAAAGTTACATAAGTAATCTTAACAAAAATGCATAAAACAGTATTCAAAAATACCAAATTCTTACTAAAAGCTGAAAGTTACTCAAAACTTGAAACAAATTCTCATAACATAAGATATCATAATTCAAAATAAGGCATAAGTATGCTAATCATAAAGTTGGTAAATAAATTTAGCATAAGTGATAAATCGTAAACATAAATGCATAACACCTAAACAAAATCGTCATATAAACCTAAAAGTTACTCAAAACTCTAAACAAATTCTCATAACATAAGCATAATAGTTCAACATAAGACATAAATTAGTCATAATCATAAAGTTGGTGAATAAATTTAACATAAGTCGTAAATCGTAAACATAAATGCATAACACCTAAACAAAATCGTCATATAAACCTAAAAGTTACTCAAAACTCTAAACAAATTCTCAGAACATAAGCATAATAGTTCAACATAAGACATAAATTAGTCATAATCATAAAGTTGGTGAATAAATTTAGCATAAGTCGTAAATCATAAACATAAATCATAAGGTAAGTAAGTCGTAGGTGAGTTTAGGGGTACGGAAACAAAACATCAATCAGACTTTAACCACATGTGCATGTTCTCTGGGGAGCAAATACCCTCAAAAGGTCTCTGTGTTACCTGAAAATGTTCAACATCAACCACTACATACCTGTCATTATCAAGCACCTTCTTTACTTCATAAGGCCCCCTAAATTTTGGCAGCAGTTTTTTATTAATTCCAGGTACATAATCTCCCTCGCGATATTAATGAGGAGGTCGATGTCGTTTGTCGAAATATTCTTTATTGTAATTTTGTACTTGTTCATTTTGTAGTTTAGCTTTTTGTCTTAAGTCAGTTAAATCCCTAACCTCTTCATTTTTATTCTCAACGTACGTTCTTAAGTTTTCATTTGGGTCTTTCTGATTAGTACCAAATAAAAGTTTTGCAGGGGAGGTTGCTATAGATCTACAATAAGAATTATTGATAGCAATCTCTACTATAGGTAACTGTTTATCCCATTTATTTTTTAGATCGGTTAATTTTGCTAAAATAGGTGTAAGGTCTCGATTAGTCCGTTAGATTTTGGTGAATGAGTAGCGATTTTGACATGAACAATAATATTTTTCTTTAAATAGTCACTAAATTCTGTTGGAATAAAAGACGAACCTCTATCTGAAATTATTCTTACTGGTCGACTATAGTTATTAAAATAATCATCTAATTTGTGTATGACTTCAATGGTTTTAGTAGTTTTAACACTATACAATTTTACAAATTTAGTAAAAGCATCTATTAATTCGAATACGTAGCGTTTGCCTGTAGGAGTCTTTTCTAATGGTCCATATTTCTCGGCTCTGCTTGTAACATTACTAACTGCTGATGTAAATGGTTTGGGTCGCTCTCCAATAGTGTGTCGGTTTCTTCTTTCATTATTAAGTCGTTCAAAGGAAATTAAATCATGATAAACATCGTCGATATTGATATGGGTTTTTGTCATAATCATAGAGGCTAATTAACGAGAAGCTAATCCAATTGCAAGTTGCTCCTTCTGTTCTTCAAAACATAAATTTAATGATTTGCAAAGGTGAACTTTATCATGAAAATAAGCACTGATGTCCTCTTTGGCTGTTTGTGTCCTGGAAGTCATGTTTTTCCAAAGGTGTGTCAAACTTTTACCTTGTACAAATGTGTTACTGAACTCCCGTCTAAAATCGTCCCAACCATGAATAATATGTTGTCTAGATTGGTACCAGGCTTTCGCTGCTCCCAATAAATGTGTGCGAGCAGTTTCCAATTTGTATTCTGTAGGCCACTTATGTAAAGTAGCAGTGCTTTCGATGCTATCTAGCCACTCTTGGCTTTTTGATAAGTTTTCAGCATTAAAAGTCAAAATGGATTTAGAAAAATCTGGTATTACTTGATAAGCTGGACTATTGCTATTGTTAACATTAACCTGAGATTGGTTGCTGTTGTTGCTAATATTTTGTTGCAACATTTGTAGCATGGTTGCATTTTGTTGCATTTTGTTGCATAAGGCTATTCATAGAAGTAATTAGAGCATAAATGTCAACCACTTGTTGCGGAGCTGTTTGAATTTCCATTCGTCTACTTACAAATTCTTCGAATACATTTTCATCGATCTTATGGCTTGGTGGAAGCTACCATCATCATTGTTAGCGTTAGCCATCTTGTATCGGAGTCCTCACGTCACAAACTAAAAACTTTTCTTTAAAATCACAGCACACGCGTTCTTTAAACAGCTGATCCCACTTCTGAGATTGTAGAGATCAGGATGCCAGTAATAAATTATACATACTTGTTAAATACTTATTGCTTTATTTAATTTATCGTCAAAAAGGAACATAATGCGTGCCCAACAATCAATGAACTATGAATTAGTTCATTGCCAACAATGCATAAAGTTCTTCCCTCTTGATGACAATAGACAGCCTAAGTGCTTACGTCACAACTGTGGGCGGAGCCTGGACTGGTTCCAAACAAACTCTCTTTCAATGTAGAAGCACAACACAACCCCACTTAGCATTGCAACTGGGATATGATAAATTGAGATGAAGTTACGATGCGGCCAGTCACGAGCGGCGCTGCAATCGAATAAGCTACGGCTACATTGATGCATCTCGCAGCATGTTATTGGCGCTACCAACTGTCAATTGAATTTTTGAGGCAATAACACCAATCAGATAAACTCTTCTGATGCGCGAACGCTGCATATGAAGTTGACTTTTTTGGCGCTGTTTGTAGTTTGTGTTTTGGTTCGGCCATTGTTTATTGTTTGCTTGTTGTGTTCTGTTATTGCTGTTGTGCTATTTGATTCTTTTTTTAAATCTATTATTTTTAATTGCTTCTTTGTGTATAAAGATGGAAACCACCACTCACAAAAACAAAAAAAAATGCTGCATCCCAGGATGTACTGACACCGCAAGTAGTCAGTATCGTTTCCCGAATCCCAAAAACGAATTCAATATGTTACAAACGTGGTTAAATGTAATACAAAGTGAAAGAGTAAGTAACATGACTGCAGAAGACATTTACAAAAATATGCGTGTTTGCGAAAGACATTTCAGTGAGGAAGATAAAGTTGAAGTAGGAAAAAGAGGTGTGAAGAGAACAGCGATTCCGGCTTTATTTTTATTAGGTAAGATAATTTTGAACTACCATAAAGTTGGGGATCCAAAATATAATTTTGAATACTGATAATTTGTTTTAAACAACAAATTTTTAAGCTGCATTCAATGATCTACAAACATCTCTCATTTCAGCTGCTGATACTCCTGACCATGATGCCAGGATGCTCCTGGAAATACCTTCTAAACGAAGGTTGGTTGATGCAATAGGTAATGTTATAACGGTAACATAATTTGATTTTTTTTACAATAGCTCAATTTCAGATATCGATCAGCCATCCTGTAGCTTTCACATGGATGAAAATTTGAAAAATCCTGATGAAGTTGTTCCTACTACAAATATTTGTGAGGATCAAATTCAGAAAAAGGAACTATTATTCACACCCAAAAGTAAGTTGTTAATCTGTAAATTTTCTATAATCCATCATTTCTTTCTACCACCAAGTTTTACTTAACTATAAGTACAAAAGTTAG
Organism: Lochmaea crataegi; assembly: GCA_947563755.1. Classification (NCBI taxonomy): domain Eukaryota; kingdom Metazoa; phylum Arthropoda; class Insecta; order Coleoptera; family Chrysomelidae; genus Lochmaea; species Lochmaea crataegi. Next base: position 75,235,840 of record OX387422.1, on the reverse strand, counting down.
TTTGCATTATTCAACCAATTATCTTTATAATTGCCATAACTTAACTAATACTAGGTACCATTGGTTGTTTTAGATGACAGATCAAGTATTTTGAAAACGATCAATGTGACTAGGCAGAAAAGGTGACACCTAAAAAAAACTTATGTATGCCAAAGTACTCAACGCTAGCAATAGACTTGCCAAATTGAGGTGTAGGATGAATACTTATCAGCAAAGACTGTCAGCAGCAAAACAATTGGCAGAAAGTACAGCTTTTGAAAAATTATCAGAAAAAGTTAACTATTTAACCCAGACTTTCATAATGTCACAGATTAGAACGCAACAACAATGCTCTAGAGGTAGACGGTTCACAGAAGAAGAGAAGATTTTAGCATTGACACTATGGAAGGGCAGTGGAAAAGGGTATCGGCTATTATTATATTATTTTATATTTTTTCTGTCATTCAAATATCAATTACCAGTAATAATAAAGAATATTTTCGAAATCACCTCGTGTTTTTAACCTCAAATATCTCAAACCGCTATATAATTAATTGAAGACTTTTTAAATTTTACCGCCAACCTTCAAATGGTGATGCGGCCAGTCACGAGTGGCGCTAGTAACTGTATCCCCACTTCTTAACATGGGAGTTGCAATGCTAGGTGGGGTTGTGTTGTGTGTAGAAGTCCCATAAGGAATTTTTATTCAGTGTTTTCAACGCTATAAAGGCAAAATAAGACATCTAGTTTCCATATTGTGTTAGAGGAACGAGCCTTTTAAGTGTTTTTGTATAGGTTTTTGCCAAGGTGAGTTAATTTAATTACTAAATTAAGTTGAAAACTTTTTGAGGTTATGTTGGCTATTTTATTTTATTTGAAACCATCTAAACTGTATTCTGTATTCTTAATTTAATATATTCTATTATTTTCAGATGGCTTCAAAACATGTCTTAAAGCTTTCAAGCATCAATGATTTCTTAGGCGATAACAAAATTATATGAAGGGTGAAAATGCTCTAGAATCCAATCACGTAAAGAAAATGGAATTTGATTCTGATTTGATGATCATAAGGGGAGAAGTGCTAGCTAGCATGAAAAATAAATTGTATGATGTCGTTATAGGTATGACATTGCCTTTTTCAATATTATACAGTGAACTAAAATGTATTAATGATTTTTTTAGATTTAGAAACGAGTGGCGAAATGAAGTCAGCAACATGCACTTGCCCACGAGGTATACAATGCCATCATATTGCCACTTTTTGGGCATTATCACATCTCCGTAACAGATAAAATATGTTCATGGAATGTACCTTCTGCTTCTAACCCCAAATTGGAGCCTGTGAAGTCTGCTGAAGAGCTTTTTCCGCCAAGGCCATATACAGCGATTGAAGGTGGAGTGCCAGAAGAATCCATCCGTAGACTCAAGCAGGAGCTATCCACATTTGGAAATACTGTTTGATTGACTTGGTTACTAAATAATCAAGAATCGAGTGAAGAATCTTCTACTACAGGTTGTAATTTCCCAGTAATTGAAGAAATAATTTCTTCCCAAGAATTTTTGGAGGCTACGGATAAAGTAGTCTTTAAAGAAAAATGTATAATTGATGACCAATTAATACAAGACATTGCTGCTGCCACCACCGGTCAGGTTTCAAATGAGAAGTGGTATATTGCAAGGAAGTTTCGATTAACTGCTAGCAACTTTGGACCCATCATTTCAGCTTGTAAGAGAAACAGGTTCCCAGCCAGTTTGTTTAAGACACTTTTAGGTGAGTGAAAAATCTGTTGCTTATATTTAAGTTGAATTCATATGAGAATTTCTTATACAATGTCTTAAGCTTATTTGAACCTTCAATTCCAAACAATGCCAGTTAAGAATAGAGCAAATGTATTTTTGATGGGAAAGTTCCAGCAGCAGTCGAGTTCAACGAGACCCTAACTTATTTCTTAGCGTTATCATTTAGCAAATATCTATATAAGATTAATTTCATTTTAATCACCTGAAAATAAATAATATATCGAATGAAAGTTTAATTCTTTTCAGGTCAATATAATCTAGATGGCATTAAAGCAATCCAATGGGGTGGAACGCATGAAAAAGATGCCCTAGAATATTTAAAACAATATTACAATTTAAATGTTCAACCTACAGGAGTATGGCTTACAACCTCGGGTTTCCTTGGTGCTAGTCCTGATGGATTAATTGATGAAGAGGAAGCAATTGTTGAAGTGAAATGTCCATATTCGTTTAGAAATGATGATTTGTCCGAAAACTTAAAAAATAATGATAAATATATTATTTTCTATAAGGATGATGGGAGACTGATGATAAATATGACTCATAATTATTATCATCAGATGCAAGGTATCTTACATATTGCAAAAAGGAAAAAATGTTACTTATGCATATGGACATTGAAAGAAGTGGTTGTTGCTGTTATAGAGTATGGCGATGCATGGAAAGCAAATCTTTTACTCTTAGAAGATTTTTACTTACAGCAATAATTGCCAAAATTGTTGGAAAACTGATAAATACCATTTTGCTTAAATAAATAACTTTTATTATGTTTAGTACATGTTGGTAGATTCATATCTAGTATTAGGTACAATGTAATGCATGTTTATTTGTATAAACATATTTTTGAAAAATATAAATTACAATTTTCCCTCGATAGTGAACTAGCATTTTCCTACGATTTCAACATGCTATTTTTTTGTATCTTTAATGGAAAACCTAATATTTTAAAAAACAGAAATTAAATTCTTTACTATCTTTGACAGTTTTGACTTTAACAACGCATGACGACAAATTGAACAAAACAGAATGTTATATCGTCATATTACTGCGAAAACTCACTAACCAACATTAGTGATTAAAGATTTTTCGCATTACTCTTTCTAAATTTTATTTCGTTGCTGACTTTTAGCATGTACAGAAAACCCTGCATTAATAGGTTTATACAGTTAGTGACTTTCAAAAATGAAAGATACATTGAAATTGTATAGTAAAAAGCAGTTAGTGGCTTTTTAAATAAAGTGTTACTTAGTGACTTTTTGCAGTAATATGAAGATATGCTAACGAATGAAATAACATATTTCCGCATCATCAAGTTTTATTTGAGCTTGAGTTCGAGTCACCTCTTGATCTTGACTACAGGACTGTGTCGAAGGTCCTGGTAGTGGCTCGTTATCTTCTTCATTACAATGTACCTGTTTTGAAGGTCCTGGTATTGATTTGGTGTCTAGTACAGTTCTTGTTCTGAAAAAAGGCTAAGTTGAAGAATGAGCAGGTCCAACTACATGAAAATTATCTAAAGATGGGCACAGACCTGCATACATGTGTGTCGAACAAGTGCATACACATTTGTTCGTCATACAAGTCTGCGACGAAGATTTACCCACAGACCTGCATACTTGCTCGTCGAACAAGTCGATGTGAAAGTCCGCGATAAGCAATGAGAAATAATATATTTTATTAACAGCGGTGTACTCTGTAATTTGGTATTAAGAAACTGACAGAAAACAAACTAAACCCAAACACGTGAGACACTGATTTGAAAATGTGTGCGAGGGATGTGTGACATTTGCCCACACACCAGCAGACTTGTTCGCACACACATGTTTGCGCGCTCTTGTATTTCGGTCGGCCCCGTAGACTTGTTCGTCATACATGTGTGCGCGAACTTCCCCACAGACCGGCATACTTATATGACGAACAAGTGTGTACGCACTTGTTCGACACACATGTATGCATCTGTATGTCCGTGCCCATCTTAATGAATAAAAGTTATCTGTATGGAATTAACAAGCTTTTCACAGCAAATAACATACCTTTTTTCTGGAGATTTTATTTTACATTTCTTCTCAACATTAAACTCGAACAATGTTGGCCTGTTCTTCCGCTCTTTGTCCACAAAATGGCAATCACAAACTCTCGCAAACTGAGTGGGTTGTTTATCTTTTCGCCTGTGAGTAAATAAAATATTTCAATAAAACATTCTTTAAAAATGATATTAATTACTCTTTCTTTACCTTATAAGAGAAATCCATTTGTTTCTCTCAGCCTGGTTTGTTGGAAACCGAACAAATTTGCAGGTTTGCTTTGCACTGTAATGCTTGCAACCTGGCGCAAAGCACATTACCATAGTGTCTTAAAAGCCCTAAAAATATATTCAGTTAAAGTCACAAACTAAATAATAATATACATAGTAGAAATTATCCAAAAACCTATCACCAAAACATAACCAACATAACCTCAAAAAGTTTTCAATTTAATTTAGTAATTAAATTAACTCACCTTGGCAAAAACCTATACAAAAACACTTAAAAGGCTCGTTCCTCTAGCACAATATGGAAACTAGATGTCTTATTTTGCCTTTATAACGTTGAAAACACTGAATACAAAATTCCTTATGGGACTTTTACATTGAAAGAGAGTTTGTTTTATGGAGGGTAGAAGGAAGGAGCTGTTGAAGCAAACCCAATAACACAGAAATACTCTATTAAAAGACTTTTATGTTTAAAGAAAAATTATAATAATGACAACTATTAAAATTATATATGACAAGTATCAATTTGTATATTATAAACAAGTACATAACAACTAGTAAACTAGAAGGAAAAACCTAGAAAATGATAATATTTCAACACTTTCCCTCATTAAGTGGTTTTTCTCTTCACTAAGTTAGTTTAATCCTATATTTGTACAAAGCTGTACTAATCTAGGTTTTGGAAGAGCTTTGGTCATCATATCAGCCAACTGATGCTCAGTATGTACTTTCTTAACGACAATTTCTCCTTCTGATACCAATTCCCGTACAAAAAAGTGCCTTGTTCGAATATGTTTGGTACGTCTATTGAATTCGGGATTTTGAGCTAACCTCAATGCTGGTTCATTGTCAATATGAAGTTCTGGTACAGCTGATAAGTTAGTTATTTCTGTCAAGAGACGTTTAATCCAAACTATTTCGCGAGCAGCCTAACTTGCAGCAACTATTTCTGATTCGGTTGTGGAAATTGCTACTGAAGTTTGTTTTTGGCTTAACCATGATACCGCACCTGCAGCATAAATACAAACAATTCCTGATGTTGATCTACCAGTGAGTGTATCACCACCATGATCAGCATCACTGTATATTCTTATGATTCCTTGCAGATGGTGTGGTTTATAAGTGATTCCATAATCCAATGTTCCTTGAAGGTATCTAAATATACGTTTCACCTTAATAACATCTTCTTTACTGGGATGTTCCAACGATATAGAAACAACTCCTAGTGCATAAGATATATCTGGTCTCGTAGATACCATAAGGTACATTAATGAACCAACAGCTTCTCTATAAGGAAAATTTAGAGATTCATCTTGATCTTTCCCTGATTGAGAATAGTCCTTAATAATAGGTGTTGAAACTGGTCTGCAATTTTCCATGCCAAACTTTTCTAAAATTTTCTTAGTATAGGACTTTTGGTGTATTTTTATTGAACCATTGTCTTTGGTAGATATCTCTATACCTAGAAAATATAAAGCAGGCTTGAGGGTAATTTTGAATTCAGATTTCAGTTTTTCAACAAAATCTGCAGTATGCTCAGGATGATTAGAAGCTAACAGGCCATCATCTACATAAAGAGCAAGTAAAAGTTTGATTTTTCGATGTAGCTTTATAAAAAGACAAGGATCAGCTTCGCTCATTATAAATCCATATTCCTTTAGAAATTTAACAAAACGTTGATTCCAGCACCTAGGCGCCTGTTTTAACCCATATAGGCTCTTGTGTAATCTGCAAACCTTTTGAGAGTTATCATTGAATCCTTCAGGTTGACGCATGTATATTGTTTCATCTAGCTCTCCATAAAGAAAAGCAGTTGATACATCGAACTGAGTGAGTTTCAACTTTTCATTTGCTGCAACACTAAGTAAAAGTCTTATAGTGCTAGATCTCGCAACTGGACTAAATGTTTGATCATAATCTACGCCTTCTTTTTGAGCAAAACCTTTTATGACTAGTCGAGCTTTATACTTATCAATGGAGCCGTCGGGATTCGTCTTTACTTTATAAACCCATTTACATGGAAGTGGTTTAATTCCTTCCGAGAGTTCTTCCAAAGTCCACATTTGGTTTTCTTGTAAAGATTCCATCTCTATCTGCATTGCCTTTTGCCATTCTTCCTTCTCAGAGCTGTTTATAGCTTCTCTGTATGAAGATGGTTCTGAAGGTTCAGTTATATTTGCTAAAGAAGTCATTACAAAGTCTTCAAAACGTTGTGGAGGTTTTATTAATGCTCTATTTCGTAGATTTCTTGTTTCATCTATTTGCGGTTCTGAATTTTCTATTTCACCATCATCATTATCTTCGTCTTGACTTATAAATTCTGTTTTCTTCAAGATTTCTTCTGTTTGAATATCATTATCCTTAACATCTCGATTTTCTTCATTTTTCTGTCGAACAAATTCTAATTTGAAATTACTTTTAATTTGGAGAATGTTCTCTTGGAAAGTTACATCACGTGACCTGATTAATTTATTATTTTCTCTACACCATATGCGATACCCATCTACACCATCATAGCCAATTAAAATACCTTTCATGGCCTTTTTATCCATTTTCTTTCTTTGTTGTTTAGGTATATGAGCATAGCATGTAGTTCCAATAATTCTAAGATGCTTAATGCTTGGTTTCTTCCCAGTCCATAATTGTATTGGTGATTTTCCTTCTATTCTAGAAGAAACACTGAGATTGAGAATATATTTAGCTGTATTTATCATCTCAGCCCACAATCCTTGAGGAATTTCTTCATGGGAGTGCATAAGAGCTCTAGCTGTTTCTACCAGCGTTCTATTTTCTCTTTCTGAAGAACCATTTTGTTGCGGTGTATACGGCATAGTAAAGCGTTGTTTTACTCCATACTTAGCTAAAATCTCTTTAACTTCTTTATTATCAAACTCTCCTCCATTGTCACAAAGCAGTTCTTGCACTGTATGACCTGCAGCTCTTATCTGAAGCAACATTTCTTGCAGCTTAGAAGAAACTTCTGACTTATGTTTGATAAAAAATACTTCACGAAAACAAATAAAATCGTCTTTAAATAAAACGTAGTATCTAAACCCTGACATAGAATTTAAAAATGGACCACATACATCCGTATGAATACGTTCTCCAGGTAGAGTTGCATGTTCTCTTGTACCAAATTTTCTTCGATTGGCTTTTCCAAACACACATCCTTCACATATTTCGCTATCGAGATATACTTTGATTCCAAATTCTCTTTCTATTAAGTTTTTCACATGTCTTCTGTTTTGATGACCTAGTCTTTCGTGAAATAACCGTAGTTGTGATTGATTTGATATGTTATTCAATTCAGGTAATTTCGTAATAGTGTTTATATTTAGTTTAAATAATCCGGAATTTTGGCTTCTGTAACCTTCAAGAACAACTATATTATCAATTTTTAGAAAACATTTTGTGGCTCTGGAGATAAATTGACTATTTGGTTTTTTATCTTGAGCAGCGAGAACGGAAAACAAATTTTTCTTGATTTTTGGTACAAGCCAAACATCACTAAGAATTAGTGTGTTTTTTTTATTATTGACCAATGTTTCAAAAATTATTGTTCCTCTTCCTAGGGCTTCAATTGATTCACCACTTGCAGTTATCACTTGATGAGCTGTTGTGAAAGGTTCATAAGTATCAAATAATTCTGGACAAAATGTAATGTGATTTGTAGCACCATTATCTACATACCAGTTACGAACCACTTCTTCTGAATTAAAACATTCATTTGAACAGACTAGAATGACGTTAGCTTTTGAATTTGTAGTACTTGGCTTAGGGGGTTTGTCATCAGCACGCCATTTGGGACACATTTTAACTTTATGACCTTTTTCTTTACAATATTTGCAATACCAATTCTTGAACTTATTTTTATTTGGATATGAAGACGTACCAGTAAAAAGAACTTCTTGATTCGCCTTATTTTTATCTTTTTCATTCAAGGCTTTCTCAATAACACACAATTGATTCGTAAGGTTGTCTATTGTTCTATTATTTTTGGATATTAACATCCAACTAGATCTAAATGAGAAATAATTGTCTGGTAATGTTCCTAAAACTTTACAAATTAGCAACACTTCTGGTAGTTCAATTGCATTTTCTTTTTGAACTGCTAATTTCATTTCATTCCAAAGATTTTTAAGCTTAGACATATGTGTAGCTACATCGTCATTTGGTTCTTTTTCAAAGCTAAAGAATTCTAAACAGAGATCATAAACTTTTTCTTCTGTTGCACCATCAAATAGTCTATGTAATTCTTGCCATATTTCTTTTGCTGTTGAAAATCTCATAATTTTCTTTAAAGTATCTTCGGTCATATTGGTTGTTAGGATAATCATTGCACTGCTTTCTACTTTTCTGTACTCTTTCAACTCTTTTTTGTACTTGATACCTTCTGCCTCCGTAGCATTTTCTGCTAAAGTTGTAGGTTCTTTTAGTGTACCTTCTACAATTTCTAGAGCTCCAATAATACCTCTTAGTAATATGCCAATTTTAAATTTCCACGTAGACCAATTTGATTTACCTTCTAAAAGTCCAATTTGTACTTTTGTATAATCCATTTTGTCAACTAAATCTGTGACGACAAAAATTGGGGTATATTTATTTATTGCGTTCCTGGGCCCATAACCTGTTGAAGCAAACCCAATAACACAGAAATACTCTATTAAAAGACTTTTATGTTTAAAGAAAAATTATAATAATGACAACTATTAAAATTATATATGACAAGTATCAATTTGTATATTATAAACAAGTACATAACAACTAGTAAACTAGAAGTAAAAACCTAGAAAATGATAATATTTCAACAGGAGCACCATCTCAATGTATTAAAAAGTGTCCATCGAAAGGAAGCAAATTAAGATGGCGCCATAGTAGCAAGTGGAAGGATTTTAAAAACGGCGCCATGAATTATTAGAGTAAGATACAAACTTAAAAAAGGAAACACTACGTAAATAATTGAGATTTTAAATACTGCATATTTTTCAACTACACAAGTCACGAAAAATACTAAATTTTTCAATCCAGCACACTTCACTCAGTTTATAACCCTAAATTCACATCATTTCCATTAGCTACACGAGCGCCATTTCGGTGAATCTTCGAATTATAATTTGCTGTTTACAGGTGGACACTTTTTCAAGTTATCCCACATATAAGATGGTGCTCCTTCCTTCTACCCTCCATAGTTTGTTTGGAACCAGTCCAGGCTCCGCCCACAGTTGTGACGTCAGACTTAGGCTGTCTATTGACATTCCCTCCCAAAGGCGTTATTCACTTCCGCCAAAATGTCTTGTCAACCGATACCACTTCCGCTAAAATGTATTGTCAACCGATACCATAGAACACTACCTGAAAACTGCGTAAAGCCGGTTTTACACTAAACTATGAATGAGGCCAAGTTTACAATGGACATAGATAAGCAATATGACTACAAATTTACATATTAAAATAATTTATTATTGGTAAATATAGTCCTGCATTTGAATAAATAAAATGCTAACAATAAGATCAATATTCACTTTTCATCAATAATAATTTACCGTAAACAACAAAGTACAGACCTGACGAGAACTGTCAGTTGGACATTGGAAAAATACGTAAGACCCGAAAGGAACGTCTGCATAGTATTTTGAACGATGTAATTTCGCCCGATTGATAGGTCGCGTTTGCGCGTAATCTAAACATCAACTAATCAAATTTTTGTAAGTCAAAGATTAGGGTTAACGTTTGTACTACGTTTAAACGGTTCATTATTGTGATATGTTGATTAGGATTAATCACAGACCTGCCTTTTTTTCCATTTCTTCCAACGTAATGCGTTAGAAAGACATTAGAGACTTTTAGCTTGTCTTAAATTTCTCACGTATCCGTATCGAACTGCGCATGTGTAGACCCGTTACGTCTCAGCCGATACGATGCGTTGAACGTATTGTTACGTCCCCTACTCCGTATACGTAAACGTATCCGTATCCCGACCAAAATCAGTATTCTGTGCTATTAGTGCTATTTTACAGGTCTTCTTTTTCTTTGATATTGGTCTGGTTTAATTATAACCCAATATATTTTGGTCATGCGAAATATGCATAAAAAATAGGTCGTCCAAATCATCTTCGTCCTCGTCTAGCAGCAATGGATTATTTAATATCGCCCCCATATTACGTTTTTACAAAAATATAAAAAGAAAACTAAAAAAGTTTTGAGGTTATACAATTAAAAACAGAACGAAACGATACGTTTTCTGCTAAAAAGGTTTTATTGACAATTTCTTTACGTCAACGTAACTCCAATACGGATGCGGATACGTGTAAAAACTTATGACAAGCTAAAAGTGTCTATTAACAATCAATGACGCACACCAAGAAGGGTATTATATGAACTTTACATCTATCAAATGTCAGTGTTCATCTTACATACAGTAGTTACATTTGACATACAGGATCTAACACCTTCCACTTTTTAAAAGAAATGGCGAACGACGAAGAGTTTTCATACACACCACTTGAAATCGCTGAAAAGGCGAAAAATGATAAATTTTATGGTCAATTTATGGATTGGAGAGTAGCAAGAGAAGTATAAAGAGAAGCAATGTTGTTGAATTTAAATTCAAATTTTTTGTTCGTAGAAAAAATAGTGTAAGCAACTCTCATGTGATGGTTATTAATACTCTCGCATTAACCATACGAAACTCGCCTTCGGCTCGTTTTGTATCCCGGTTAATGCTTGTGTATTAATAACCATCATTACATGATCGTTGCATAATATACTATTAAAACTTTTGACACCACGTGATCAAAAAAACTGAACTATTTGCACTTTAACCGGTGTGAATTATCGTAGACTCCGTTTCACCATTGTCTAAAAAAGTCTTTTTTAGACAATGGTTTCACATAAGAAGAAGCCACTTGAAGTTCGCATTTCCTGTTGCGCAGGAATCAAAATCGGCCTTGAAACTGTATAGCCTCCATGCTTGAAAACTTGTCACGACCGTTTCATGCCATAGGCGTTTCTATAATGACCAGAAATTGGAATACATGGAGTTCGATCTCCTTGTATAGCCTCTTAGAACATAAAACTAACAGGAAGGAGCATTTACCAAATAAGTTTGCGTCCAAATAGGAGGTTGCAAATGGCAGATAGTCGTTTCCGTTTTGACAGTGGCGTACTGTTTGTATAGGGTATGTAAAATTTTAAAATTGTAGCTTATTGAAATGTATTAAATAATTATATTGTTTTACTTAAAATTCAAAATTTTTTGTTATTTGTAGATACTGAACAAATTTTAATTAAAAATTATATTTTAGGTGAGCTAATCTGAACATGTATATACCTATATAAATTATTGTTTAAAAATTACCATTAGGTATTTGTAATAAGCAAATTTCAATAAAAAATGTTTAATAAATTAAGTCTCATTGTCATTCAGTAAATGAGTTTCTGCTACAATTTTAAAATTATGTGATTATAAAAATAAAACTGTTGGAGTCTTAACAAATATATTTATTGGCCTTTAAACAAAGTTAGTTTGTTATACATATTTCTAATTTTTTCTACAGCAATAGCACTTTTACATATAAAATTTATGCGGCATGTTAAATATGAATTGATAATGCATTTGACTAACAAAACCTTATGGTTTTCTAACGGGCTTTGGTCATGCATTATCATTTGTGCGAATACATTCTTTTTCATTACACATTCTACTGTTTTTAAGGCTACAATTTCTTTAACAACATTTTTTTGGACTTTTAAAAATTTTTCACTTTGTATACATATATTTATTAAGTCTTGACTTGGGTAACTTAAACCTCCCCTTGATTTTTGGTATATTAGAGAGTCTAAAAAGTCCTCCCTATCACCATACAATTGAGAAATGCAAAGTTCACATTGCAATTTTTTCCCTAACTTAAATGCAACAAAACCTGATATGTATGTGATAACTTGCAAACTATAGGGAGATGAGTCATAGTTAAAGGCATAGTTATGGTCATTGAAAAAAGTTGTAACTATTTTATCATAAAGTGTGTCCTCAGTAGGATTGGATACTGATTCATTGATTATTTGTTCGGGAGGTTTTTTATGAGAGCTTATATTCAATATATTTATTTGTTCCAAGGGCACACAATTTCCAGCTCCCCTGTCCCTAACTTCTGCATGGATTATTATTTTTTTATATGCTGCAGTAAACTGTCTGCTTGTTGGGTTATTATTATAACCACCTTGTGATCTAATTGCGCCAAAAAATAACTCAATGTGGTCTTGATTTAATTTATAAAAAGGAATAAATTTTAAAATGTTTTTTTCAACATATTCTTCATATATTCCCAGCAATGTTGCAAAGCCCATTAGGATTCCAATAAAACCGGCTTTTCGTGTTGAATTTATAACAGGCGTCCCATCGCAAAATTTAAGGTTTATTATATACTCTTTAAAATTTATACAAAATGATTTAATATTAGCAATGTTGTTCTTACATGCAGCCTGTTTATAGTCAAAGTCTGTTACTTCATGTGAATTTAATATGTCAAATGCATTATTAACTAACAATATAAATTCAGCAGTTGGGCCACAATTTTTGAATTCACTCAATTCAAGCTGATTTTTACAATAAAGAAGTGCTTCTGACACTGATCGGCTTAACAACTGAGTGGCTAATTTCACCTTCATTTTTTGTTTAAAAAAATTAATATGTTGCCTTCTCAGTTTATTGCCCAGGTGAAGACCCGCTCGTTCTTGTAATTCATTCAATGAAAAAATATCCCAATGGTATCTTCCACGCTTCATTGATGCAAACCACCATGAATACCAAAGCTTCCCTAGCTATTTCCATACTATCCCCTTGCAAACATTGTCCTACATCCACATAACCATAGTACTTGTCACCAATATGCTCCAAGTGTTGTCTAACTGCCATTTCATCAAAAACGAGAGAGCAAATCAATGCATTTTTATTGGAATGCTTAACTTTTAGTTTTAAAAACTCTACTGTTTCGGAAGTGAAACCAGGCTTAGCATTTACTGAGGAGTACCATTTTGATAAAGTTTTTGGATGAGGCAAACTATTATGAAATTTTTCTCTCGCATAATTGTATGCCTTTGGAGAAAAAAAGTGTAAAGTTACTGCAAAAGCCCTTACAGAATGTTCAAATGTTCTTTTTACTTTTTTATTTTGAGTTTTTCGAAACAGTCTTTGAATAATGTCTGTATTCGAATCAAAATGTTGTATGATAATGTTTTCTTGTTCCTCCAAAATCATATTTTTTTTCTTTAATTCGCAAGTCATACAAGGAAATAATTTTTTTCTTCTGTCGCCATGATTCCTTCTGAAGCTTCCGTATTTTATTACTCTTCAAAACATCTTTTTTTTGCAATTCACTGATTTTCCTCTTCAAGAAAATTTTACGTGGCGTGTCGTCTGCCTTTTTATTTAAAGAATCTTCTGTAACAGGAGTAGGTGAGGGAGAGCAACGTGTTACAGAAGGGCCAGGTAGAGCCAGTAAAACTTCATCTTGCTTATTTTCTTCACATTGTACACCCGTTACAGATCTTGTATGAAGGGGATATGAAGTCCTTTCCTACAATAAAAAAATAATACTCATAATTTTATACTATAAACATTACTTGGTAAATTTTACTTAAAGCATCAATTACTTGCCTAATATGTCATTACAGTAAATCATTGATTATCTGAAATGTCAGTCATCCAAATGACAAGAAAATTGTACGAGTTTTCAAAAATAAATAGACAAGAAATTAAATATGTACATTATGTACATTCTTGTAGATATACAACAAACAAAAACAATGCTCACTTACATATTTTAGTCGGTCAACTTCAATTGTAGGGACGGCATTCGGAAGCAGTCTGACCTTTAGCTGAGATGTTCAATCAAAGAGTTCTTCAGCAAAATGATGTGAACACAGGACACTTGATCTTTTTGGTGTAAAACCAGGTTTCTTCACAAAGTTAATCCAGGACTTTCTTCTATCAGTACCTTTAGGAAAACTAAATAAATCATTAGTAGAGATATTTATTTTTTTATCAACTTGAGTTATTTGCGCAATAATTATAATCAGATTTCCCTATACTTTCTGTATATTCATGTTACTGTATTTGTTGACCTGTCTTATGTCATCATTTGATATTGTGAGATCAATAAATTCTATTCTAACAATTATTACGTTTATTGGCTAGTTTATTTAAAGAAATAAATCAGCTTAGTCTAAAAAAATATGGTACGCCTATGGTTCACTATTGAATTTTTTTTCGATTTTTTTAAAAGTACATGTAAATTAATTGAGCGTAAACAAAAATACTCACCTATGAAATGTAATTTTATATTTTCTATTTTTCGTGGTCTTGGTATAACCACAAGCTGCACAACTAACCATTATTTGTCTTTACACCTTAAACACTAATATTTACTATAATAAACACTTAAAACTATAAACTGTCCTGGGTCCGGTGAACTATACGGAGACACGAAATCTTCACTAATTTTGCGAAAAAACAATAGTACTCACCTATTTTCAAGATTATCCGTCGAAAAATTTGCGGATTATACAGAATTTACAGAGAAAAATCCAAAAAAAGATTTTTTTTGTCACTTGAACCATCACTTTTTGACTAGATATTTTATACAAAAAACAGTCTAAAAAAAAAAGGAAAGTGATCAACAATATGTATTCTCGCTAATTATGAAAAAATTCTGTTAGTTTCCTCATAACATCATTTAAATTAACACTTTTATAAATATATATTTGTAAGGCAACAAATTTGTATGTAATTAATTTTAATGACAGAATTGACAGATATCTTTCCGTAAAACGTAACCAAAACCATAAATCTAAATATTCGTTCTTTAAAATTTGTTTTTCATTTTTTAATGTAAATGAGAAAATTTTAAATTTTTAGGCCATTATAAAAAATAAAATTGTTTGTGCCTATCATTCAATTTTTAAATAAATATCACGTTTGTTTCTCTTTATTTTATACTTTATAAACCATGAAACCAAAACTTGAAAATTTATATCAATAGCCTATACTATACAGATATATGCAACCTACAAAACATAAAACAGAATAATACAATACTTTGTAGCATGGTTGCCAGCTGTGATCTGCTACTTGAGAATCGTGGTCTTTTTCTACAGTATTATTAAGATGCGAAATCAAAAATTTCATTAAACTATATTTTTTTATTGAATTAATTTAACCCAAACCCAAAAAAACATTTATATATGATGATATCCTTACATTACGTATTTTAAGAAGGGGAAATGAATTTAATCATTGCATTCACCCTTTCCTTCTTGAAAAATATCCTATACTTTGTAACGCACATTATAAGTTATTGAAGAAGGGGAAGGGAATATAATCATTGGATTCACCCTTCCCCTTCTTGAATAAATTGATGTGCGCGTTACAAAGTATAGGATATTTTTCATGAAGGAGAAATATAGAAGAAAAATATCCTATACTTTGTAGCGCGCACATCAACTTATTCAAGAAGGGGAAGGATGAATCCAATGATTATATTCCCTTCCCCTTCTTGAATAAATTATAATGTGAAAAATATCCTATACTTTGTAACGCACACATCAACTTATTCAAAAAGGGGAAGGGTGAATCCAATGATTATATTCCCTCCCCCTTCTTGAATGACTTATTAATGTGCGTTACAAAGTATTGGATATTTTGAAAAATATCCAATACTTTGTAAGGGGAAAGGTGAATGCAATGATTATAATTCATTCCATTTATTAAAAAACTTGAGGTATGCTTACAAAATATCCATATATACAATAATGTTTAATTTTCTTTTGACCATTGATAATAATGTTATCTACATAATATTTGAGGAAGGAAAGGAAGAATATCATGATACTTACGTAATCGATTACAACTGGCAACCATGCTATATATGAACAGAATGTATTAGAGATTTCAATTTTGTTTTATGCCCATCAAAAAATGAATGTTGGTAACAGTGTTCGCGCGCAAAGATAACTAGATGTAAACCAAGTTTGTTAGTCTTGTCAAATTGAGATACCAAAATTTAAATTTGAATACTTAAAATGGAGATAACAAGTACGAGGGAGTTATTTAATGTAGTGAATAAGGACGACGAAGGGTTAGTAGAATATTTGCAACAGCATAACATGATTCGCCGCTCATTAAGATGCGTAAATAGGAGTTGTCGCAGGATGTGTGTGTTAAAAAGAAAAAATGGATGTAACTCTTTAAACCATACATTCAGGTGCCAAAAATGTCGAACATACTATTCAGTTTTGAAAAACTCATTCTTTGAGCAGATGAATCTGCCAGTGAGGACAGTTTTGGAGGTAATTTGGTACTGGTCGTGTGAGGTGAAAACGACCAGTGTCTATTACCAAACTGGCGGTATTTCTAAAAAATCTATCATACAAGTAAATAGATTTATTAGAGATATTGCCAGTTGGATGCTGCTGGAGGATGAAGAAGAGCTTCCATTAGGTATGTATACTTTTTTTTATTGAATAATTCAAATATATCTAATTTAATAAACTTTTAGGGGGACCAGGACACATAGTCCAAATAGATGAAAGTGTTGTTTCCAAAAGGAAATATAACAGAGGCAGGATGGTTCCCGAAGTATGGGTTTTGGGGATGATAGACACCCTCACCAAAGAATATGTCATTATATATTTGAAGAATAGGAAGGCGGAGACTCTCATCCCTTTAATTACCAAATATGTAAAGCAGGGCACCGAAATTTGGACAGACCAGTGGAGGGCATATTCCAATTTAAAGAACCATGGCTTTAACCATAAAACAGTGAACCATTCAAAACACTTCAAAGACCCTACCACTGGCACCTGCACAAATAGGGTTGAGGGTCTCTGGGCAGTATTCAAAGGATATTGTAGAAGGTTGGGGGTTATGTCATCCCCATTTCTATCAGAATACGTGGACCAGTTTATGTGGGAAAAAAATATGGTGGCAATGCTGAGAACAGAATGAGAAGCATCACTTCACAATTTTCCAAAAAATATGTATTATAAAGTTTTTATTTATTCAATTATATGTATATACATTTTTTTATGTCATTTTCTTAATTGATACTTATTTCCATTTAAATCAATAAACTTCCTTCTGTAAAGACAGTAAGAGTAATACCTACTTCGTCTTTCAAATATTAATTTTTGATAATCATCACCAAGAAGTCTATCTCCATTAAAATACTTATACAGATCCAGCAGTTTATTCATCTTCTTTGATTTTTAGGTTCTGGTAGATTTCGCGACCCTCGGAATTTTATGTTAATTTTAAATTTGTTTGATAGCTACCCTTAAATAAAGTAGATTAGAACAAAAATTTCGTTGGATCATTCATAAATTACTTTAAAAATCACGAATTTTGTTCAAATAATGATACTTTTTCAACACTATTTAATGCTATTTACGATGAATATTTTCACTTTAAACTGTAAAGGTTATTATCTTTAACTAAATATAAGTCTGTTTCACAAAAAAACCCGAAGAAAATACTTAAATTTCGCCAATTTTCAGAAATATTTTGAAATATATTATTTTCACTCGACACTTATAGGTTATATAGGTTATGTCTACGATTACAAATCATAATTGTTCTGTGATCAGGTGATAGCTAAGCGGCGTTGTCAAATGGTGTTTATTTTCTTTTAGTTGAATTAATTTTGCATTTTAATAGATTACAGGAATATATAAAAATATAAAATGATTTGCATTTATAATCATATAAATTAAAATATTAAGCATCCTTAGAATATAATGTTCATCTTAGATTTGCTTTATTTCTTACATTAAATGTAATAGTTTATAACAAACTTTAATTTATACATTATTCAATTATGTAGGTTTGGTTAGGTTAGGTTAGGTTTGGTTAGGTTAGGTTTGGTTAGGTTAGGTTAGGTTTGGTTAGGTTTGGTTAGGTTAGGTTAGGTTTGGTTAGGTTTGGTTAGGTTTGGTTAGGTTAGGTTAGGTTTGGTTTAGGTTTGGTTGGGTTAGGTTACGTTTGGTTAGGTTAGGTCTCAACACGTCATACTGTTACGGGTTCAAAGAACTAGGTATATCAAAAACAACTAATATTTATCAAAGCGTTTAATAATTAACCTTTCAGTAGAAAAAAAAAATAAAATAAAATAACAATATTAAAATCACTAAAATCAGCTCATTAGTCTATAAAGACAAGACCAAAGAGAAGAAGTGTGTCAGCCTGGTATCAATCCAAATTAAATGTGGTGACCTTGACCTTCTTTTAATTTTATTAATAACTAATATGTAAAAGGCCACTTTCCTCAAGAAGGTCAACTGTCAGAGGAATCTGGTTTTTTTGGGTTTTTTGTATGGGTGATGTATGGTCGTTAAAAGTTTTGGGAGAAACAATCGAAAATCTTCGGATATCTGGGCCATCCATATCCCATTTTTATTAAGGAGCCTTCAATTTTATGTCTGGGAGACATACTCCATTTCCAGAGGATTAGTGAGGATTCTTGAATAAAAAAAATTAACCTCATACATTTCAGGCCACATTCCACCAAAGGTTTGTACCTATATATTGAAAGTTACATGAATTCTAATGCGATCACTAACATTATTTTAGGCCTTCTATCTAAGCTTACTTCTACCTGTGCTTACTTCTCTCTATATGCTTACTTTCATTCTTGTTCAGTGTGCATGTCACTGATGAAATCTTGCATGATACCAAGCCACACCTAGCTTCCCCTATTGCTCGTCTAAGATCTGCCGAGCTCTGGATGCTGTCTGATACTACCATCGAACTGTACAAGTAAGATCTTTCCAATAATATTATAAGAAATTCCACACTTTGGAGCTGTGCTCTCACTCCCTGGATCCTAGAAAAATAGAAAACTATAAATCATTGAAACACTTGATCTAATATTATTTATGTAACATGGAGCTTATTAGTATAGAAATTTAATACCTTTAACTTACCTGTAAACCATCTTCAAAATAGTGTAAGGCGAATAGTACGTACTAGTCGTTTCAAGGGTCTTTGTTACCCCTTTATTGTATATTGCCCCTTTGTGAGGAGATACTAAAATCAATAAGAATTGTTGAATAAATGCTACATTTTGTTTGAAAATAAATATATTTTTGTTACCTGTCTTATACACGATAAATAAACTGGACTCCAGGCACAGGTAGCAATACTTTCTACTATCGTTAAGATTACATTAGCCATAATCAAAAGTCTAATCTATATAGGTACATACATATTTATTAGCTGCCCCTTCTCGAATAAATTACATATAATTTGTATTTCACATGAATTATGAAAAAATTCATGTTGAAGTCAAGTATTTAACTATTTTTCAAATAAAATATTTGTCCAAATAGTGGTTATGGTGAAAAAATATTGTTTTTTGGATTTTTCTCTATAAATTCTGAATCTTCTACAAATTTTTCAGTAAAAAACCTTGTGTAAAGCATTTCCAAGCCATAACGAGTTACGGAAATGAGAACTGGCAACATTGTTCAATCCACCATCTGATATCTAGACATAATTGTCAAAAATTGTCAAAATTTAAAAAACTGTCGGATTTTTAGTACTTTCTATCGCGATTTTCTCTTTCAAAAGTACATGATCCAAGAATTTTTTTCTTTTAAAATGTTCTATAGAAATAGGGCTTTCTAATAAGAAAAAAATGGTGGCAAAATTCCGAGGGTCGCAAACCTTACCGGACCCCTATTTTTATTCATATGAAGAGCTGTTCTTAGTAAATCCGGATCTACTCCATTCGCATATCCATATGCGGCTATATAAAGTCTATCCCTATAATTTAGTGATCCAAATAATGTTTTTTCCCTTGATAATTTGGCCATTCCAAGTGGCGCACAATCGAAAATATCTGCCACTTCATTAAATGCTACGGCAATTTCTCTTTTATTTGGGTTCATATTGAAATAAGTAAATTATAAACGTTTGTATAACCTACAAAACAATTCAAAAATAGTTGGCTTTGCACTCAAGCAGTGTGACCAACATTTTCTTTTCGAGATAAAGAGCAAACTAAAAAACAGTAAGAGAAAGAAATATATTTACTACAAATTTGGTATATATTTGTGGTTATCGCCGATTTTTTACGGGCGTTACATACTACTGCTTACGCAAGAGCTTGTCTGTCATTTGTCATTTAAATTAATTGTTTTCATCCAAATTTGCAGCCTCTCACATATATATTTATAAAAGTGGTAATTTGAATAATATTATGAGGAAACTAACTGAATTTTTTTCATAATCAACAAGAATACATATTGTTGATCACTTTCCTGTACAATTCCATACATTTAGACTGTTTTTTGTATAAAATATCTAGTCAAAAAGTGATGGTTCAAGTGACAAAAAAAGATCTTTTTTTGGATTTTTCTCTGTAAATTCTGTATAACCCGCAAATTTTTCGACGGATAATCTTCAAAATAGGTGAGTACTATCGATTTTTCGTAAAATCAGTCAAAAACTCGTGTCTCCGTATAGTTCACCGGACCCACTGTCCTATGTCCTATACAAACAATATTGTCTACGAGCAATGGAAAAACGATTATAGAATAATACTTTCGTAAATTTTTCACTCAACGCTATTTTCACCAAAAAAACAACATAAACAATCTACGTCATTCAACGTCAACTACACAAATGAGTCAGGCTACATTCGTAATCAATTCGCTGGCCAAGTGGCACTTTGGCACGAAAGCTAAGCAAATCTATTTCAGTGAGATCGTTCACAACGCAATTTGGCGTCAGAGTTGAAGTTGAAGTCGTCGAAATTTCTTGCAAGCTGCAAACTTTCACTTCGACTTGCACTTCGTGCCGGCTATGGGACATGCGCATTAATTTTTGTTATTTGTTTTTTGATATATCTGACATCTGTCTTATAGTCCATCACTACTAAACTCCAGTATATACTGCTATAAAAAATGAATCCAAATCCAAATTATATATTATAACCTCAGACTGAAGTAAATACAGACAGAATCATGCTTCGACCATATGTTGAAGGAATCCTGACAATTATTTAGGAACGAACGCGCTTGCGTTAAAGTCGACTTTGAAGTTATTGTGAATGGCAAATTTCGTGCCGACTTGCGTGCCAAAGTGCCACTTGGCCAGCGAATTGATTACGAATGTAGCCTCATCATTAGGATGTTGCAAATGGCGACTTCCGTCGCACTTTCTTATACGGGTAATGAATGACAAGACTCCTTCCTGTTAGTTTTATGTTCTAAGTATAGCCTCCATGCTTGAAAACTTGTCACGACCGTTTCATGCCATAGGCGTTTCCAACGATTTTCATGCCGACAACCATTTTATTATTGACATTTGAGGTTGTGTTTACTGTCGAATATTTTTGATTTTTGAATATTTTAAGACGTTTACCTAGTTTATCTGTGAGTGTTGTGTGTTTTATTTGATCTAAAACCATGCCTCCCAAAAAATTTGTTGGTGTTAAAGGAAAAATTATCCACAGTCAAGGCCGACAGATTCTTAAAAACGTTGCAACTTTTATGGAGTCCGAAGCCGAACATGGAATTCAAATTCCTTTAAAAAATCATCGGTAAGTAAAATAAAAAAGTATAATAATCTAATATATTACTCCTGGCATTCAGATTGTTATAAAATGTATAAAAAGTATACATTACTTCAAAAATAAATGAATTCTGCTAAGTAATTTATATGGTTCTAATACTACTGCCTATTAATAAATAATTATCTCATACACAGAAAAACAATATGTCTTTGTATATTTACAGCACGACTAAATTTTATACAATATACATTTCTTTGATTTGTAAAATATATATCTTGATCTGGATTTCATTTGTTGGAAAAGCCAAATAAATACATTTAGTTTTACAGTGAAAATATGTACCTATTGCTGATTTTTAATAATAATTATATTTTTAAATTGCAGAGAGTGAACTTTAAAAGCTACTGAGGTGAGTAGAAGTACTTACACCAGAATTAAAAATGAATCCTCAGCTATTGAAAGTGGAGCATCTACATCCCTTAGATCTCCTCGAATAAATAGATCTAGGAAAAAAAAGGTACTGGAAGCACTAAATTTTGGAGAATTGCAAAGGATTCGGGATATCATTTATAATTTTTACATCCTGGAGAAAAGAGCTCCTACTTTAACATGTAAGTTTGATTAAAGTATAATAAAGGTACTGAAATTAATTACAAGAAACTTTTGTCAGTTTACTTTTAGTATGAGTTTTTACGCTAGGGCTAGAATTACTTTTAATAGTTTAATAGATAAATAATTTTTTATTAAAATATACATATTTATTTTTTCTAGGCATTCTGCAGAAAGTTCTTATTGTTTTACCTGAGTTCACTATAAGTAAAACTTCTTTGTGGCGGCTGTTAAAAAGTATGGGCTTTAGGTAAGTAGTTTTTATTAGTTATTGGAGTGAAATATTTCCTGAAAATACCAGGGAAATACAAAATTACAAAACCATCACATATGCTGGTAATATTTCTAATAATATTTCAAAGATAATATCTTGTTCAACAAATACAGCAATTTCTTTTAAAACAGAAAACAATGTAAGTAAAAAATTGTTAAATGTAAAAACAAAAATACCCCCATTAAAAAAGTCTGGAGTATATAAACTTAAATGTCCAGAATGTAATGCTGTCTATATTGGTCAAACAATTCGAAATTTTGAAATTAGATACAATGAACACTCACGAGCATACAGATTAAAACAGCCAGATAAATCACATTACGCAAAACACCTTCTTGACACAAAACATTCATTAACACCTAACACAGAACTAGAAGTACTGCATATTTGTGATAAGAAACAAGAACTAGATTTCCTTGAAGAACTAGAAATAAGAAGACACTTAAGAGACCCACAATATGAAGTTGTCAATGAACAGATTAATCTAGGGAGCTCTCCACTAATAAATTGTCTTCTTAAGTAACTATTGTAAAGATCAGCAGATATAGTTTTCCTTGGTTTTCTATATCATTGCACAGTTATACTGATATTAAATGGGAAAAAGATATCCAAGATATCCCCATAGGGCTAATAATACCTAAGCTTTAATATTTGTAAAATCATATCTTCTTCTTTTCTCTATTCATATATATTAAGTCAATCACAAGATAGGTCACTTACTATTTGGTCTAGCCAAAATATTAAACATCAAGTAGGTATCACATAAAATGTAACTTCTGTCATTCTGACGATGATATGTCAATATCGAAATAATTATCAATATCCTTTAATAATTTTCATAAATCTTTCAATTAAATAGTGGAATTAATTAGAAACAGTTAGT
Source organism: Lochmaea crataegi (assembly GCA_947563755.1). Taxonomy (NCBI): domain Eukaryota; kingdom Metazoa; phylum Arthropoda; class Insecta; order Coleoptera; family Chrysomelidae; genus Lochmaea; species Lochmaea crataegi. The sequence goes on along the minus strand of OX387422.1, from coordinate 75,212,474 downwards.
TTCATTTATAACATTAATTTAGTTATTGGAGTGTTTGAAGGGAAAATAATGTTGAGAATGAGGAAAATTGTGAAATGGGTAGAACAAATTCAGAACAAAAATTAAAATAAAGCTACAATAGGCATTGTAAAATTGAAAATATTAAAAGGTAACATGCATAACTATTTATTTGAAAATATTGTATCTGTTGTAGATGGCAGTGCACAAAAGATAACAGGAAGGTGATTATGGAATCGCATGATATTCGCCATAAGAGAATTACTTTCTTAGAAAATATTATTAAATATAGAACCGAAGGATGGAATATTGTGTATACCGATGAAACAAACATTCACAGCTCCCATGTGCAATCCAAGGGATGGTACGATATATCAGAGAAAGGTTTGAAAAAGCCAATCTCAAAAGGAAGGAGACTTGTGATTGCGCATGCAGGTGGAGAAAAGGGATTTATCCCTAATGCCCTATTAATTTTTCGTTCAGGTTTGTATTAATTATATATACTTATCGAAAAGTGATATTTTGTAAGTAACTATTGTCCCATATATTTGTAAAGACTTCACTTATATCAGATATAACCTGTTTCAACTTAATTTAGAGAAATATAATTTTTAAACGTGGTGATCTTAATTATATAAAAGAAAATTAATACTATTGTCACTTACAAACAAGTAGTTTATCATTGGGTTTTCAAACAATATCTAACAAAAGATAATTCCAACAGTCAAATAAGACAAACACAAATAACTATTTCTCATAGGACATATTGTTAACGTAAGCCTAGATGAAATTTATTATTTTTTTTAGGTTCTAAAAGTGGAGATTACCATGATGACATGAACCATACAAACTTTATGAGGGGGGTTCAGGAACAACTATTACACAATATGCCTCAGAAATCAGTTCTGGATGTGGACACTGCTTCTTACCATAATGTGAAAGCTGAAAAAAATATTACAACAGCATCTAGCAAAACAGAAATGTTAGAATGGCTTAGGGTCCACAATGTTGTCCATGATGCCAGTAAAACAAAACCCGTTTTATATGAAGCAATAAAAACATTTCGCTTAGGTATTCCTGTTTCCTATAAATTGGACTATTTATTGGAGGAACATGGGCACAAAGTTTTACGGTTGCCACCTTATCATCCGGAATTCAATCCAATAGAAAAAATCTGGGCACTGGTTAAGAACTGGGTGGCAGTGCATAATACCACATTCAAACTGGATGATGTGGAGAATTTAGCCAGCAAGAAATTTTCTGAGGTATCTGTTCAAGAATGGTGTTCTATTTGCGAACATGTAAAGAAATGCGAATCAGAATGGATTAAAAAAGAACACATTTTTGATGATGTTGTAGATTCTCTCAAGTTTAATGTGAATACAGGATCGTCCGATGAATCTACTTCAGAGGATGACTATAGCAGTGGCAACAGTAGGAGTAGTGACTCTGCAAGGAATTAATAGCACAAGTCTGCTAGAAGAAATTACCTCAATTTTTTTTCAGCACACATAGATTCTAGGCAAAAATATTTCAAATATTGTGAGATGGTTCAAATTGCTGATTTTAAAATTGATATATATATCCTAAAGTCCATGCTGAAAAATCTTAAATTTCCACATGATATACTTTTTTATCAGTAATTATTAACTAACATTCAAAATCCCATCAATGTGTTTATCTTCAAATTGGATTAAAATATATTTCTCATTCGGTTGACTATTATATACTACAGGTTTGGTCAAGTTTTTAGATAGTTTTGAGGATTTTTATTTCATTACTGTGCTTATCAAATATTATAAAAATACTATTTGTATTTAAAACACAAAACATTCTAAATGTTAGTTGCTAGTTAATAAAAGAATATTATGTGGACATTTCTAATTTGATCGTTCACTCCCTTTAGTGATATATCAATTTAAAAATCTGTCATTTGAGCCAAATCCCAACAAGTGAAACCTGTTTGCCCAAAAACTAGATGTATAGGATCAAAAGTGGAGTACATTTTCTATTTATGGTGAAATAATGAACCGTCTTTATTAATTTAGAGACCAGTGTTCGTGCTGCCACTATCCAGCAGTTTCATGTTAGAACTGATTAACGAAAGTAGGTGAAATAATGAACCGTCTTCATTAATTTAGAGACTAGTGTTTGTGCTGCCACTACCCAGCGGCTTCCTGTTAGAGCCCTTTCATGAAAATAGGCGAAATAAAGAACTGTCTTTATTAATTTAGAGACTACTGTTCGTACTGCTATTTAATTCATGATTACTTAAGTGGATTAGGCCTCTTGGGGAAACCACTATAAAAAAAGCGGGCTGCTAACTCTACCTCTTGGGTGGTGTGGAAATGGGTGTATTTAAATTTACTAATATTTTATATTTTTTTATTTGGATAGCATATTACTTCATATTTATTTAAATATAAGTTTCTATTCGAGTTTCAGCACTTCAATGATGTTTGCAACTGAACGAAGCAATGACAGTATAATGCAGTATAGTTATTTGAGTCAACCATATAACCAAGATGTCACCACTATTTTTCATAAATAAAAATTTTTTCAAGTTCCTATTCTGTGTTTTTTTTTTACCTTCTTTAATAATATAAGAACGTAATTGAGACTTAATTTTTGGCCGATTTCATCGAACATCGCCAATCGTTAATTGAAAGTATAAATATTTCAACGATACCAAGTATTTTCATATTCCAGTGTCTATTATATGTGAAAATATCTCGAAAAGCTTCAAAGAATTCCCAAATATGTTTTATTTAAACTATACATATATGATAATAGTTATTTGTGCAACTAGTGCATAAAGTGGTGCTTTTTTTCACGAGTGGAAAAGTTGACGCATGAGCCGCAGGCGAATGCTTCAATTCCACGAGTCTAAATGGACTAAAAATGGCGTCGATTTGAATGTTTACGTTTGTCATGATGACACAACGCTAAGTAAAATGTCACTTTTAGCATTAGTGCTAAAAGTATTTTACTTTTAACACCAGTGTCATAAAATGGCATTTTAGACACTGACAGCATGCCTTAAAAATTATACTTCTACTGACGTTTGTAGAAAATAGCTATTTATGATATTAGTGTTAAAAGTAACATTTTTTACCACAAATATCACACACAGTTTTTTGTACAACTCCTATTTTGATAATAAAATGAAAGTATTTCAAGAAAATCACATTTTGACGTCTGTTGTCAGTTAATTATTTTTTTGACGTTTTAACAATAATTCTCATAATGATTATGTCTCTTTTAACACTAGTGTTAAAAGTATTTCACTTTTAATTAGTAAAAAGTATTTTACTTTTAACACGCTACTTTGTAAACGTCTTCTTTTAACACGTTTGACAGGCATTAAAAATTTCACTTTTAATGGCAGTTGTACAAAAATACATTTTTAATATTCAAATTTTGTGTTAACCTAAAAAATGTGAAAACGTTACGCTACTGTTTTAAAATTTTACAATATGGCGCTGGTTTTGACCACAGATCTCCAACAAGTTCGCGCAGTCGACTGCAACTTCAAGTGGCTTCTTCTTATGTGAAACCGTTGAGTGAAGAAATATATATAAATATATTTTTCACTCAACGGTGAAACGGAGTCTACTCGTCTATTGAATCTCTCTCGTTTCACGCAACCCGTAATACACCAATCTCATGGTGAGATTCTCACTAGTCCCTCGCCTCGTAACATAGAACTTAAACGGAATTTTTGTTTTATGGGACAAATTAATGTAACGCGGCACGCGGCTTTATTAGCAGATTTGAAGTTGACAGATATAGTGAAATCCTGACATTTCTTTTCAACCCATGCTATTTCATATCTCTTATCACTTTTGAGATAGTCCAATAAGCTTTGGAATAATAAAACCAGATAAAACAAACATAATTACCTGGATTTTGCTAAGAATGGTCTTGTTTTGTGCATTGTGAACGGTTGCTTCGGGAAAATTGAAATAAAAAAATAAACTTTTTCATAACAATAGAGGATATTGTGAATTTAATAGTGACATTGATTTTTTTCATAGACGATTGCAATTTCTTGCTAAAATGAACATTTTATAACTTTGTTAAGTTCGCTTGTAGAACATTAGTAAGTATTTTTCGGTATCAATATCTTCAATGAAGATGAAACGAAAAAGGAAAAATGTGTGCTCCTCATCTATACTTGATGATAGCCCCAAAAGGTAAGAAATATATTTCTATGTAAATATAAAATCTAAAATGAAACGAACGAAGCTTAATTGATTGAGTACAAAATATGAAATAGGTGCAATCAAAAATGGTTTCTTCAAAACTCGGTTACCCTAGTACAATAATTAATTTACTGTATTATAAATCAATTTGTTTCTAGCAAATGTAACTTTGTTGGACTACAATATACATGGTAAACAATATGGATCTGTGTGACAACAACAATGTTACATTTATTTCTGATATTTCCCTCCAAGAAAAGCTTTTTTCTCTTGGACAAATCCAGTTAGCTTTAAGCATTAAGCCATATTTTATAATGCACACCTGCAAAAATATCAGGGGGGTATTTGATTATCTGTTGTCTCGCTACAATTGTGGTATTTTATTTACTTTTTTTATTATACAATTAAATACAATATTAGAATACACACATACAAAATTTAAAATTTCTGTATAAAATAATAATCATAAAAAAATGTATGTGAAAATATCACATTTATAAGTAATAATGTATAAATAACAAATGCATGTGAATAACATTATAAGTATTATAGTCTATTATACTATCAGATCTCTTGACTTATTCCTACACTTAAACGACATGAAAAATAAATTGTAATCTACTTTGTTGCCATTATCTATGATTCTATTAAGTGAAGAATGCTTCCCATAATTACATCTATGAAACATAACAGAATAATTATAGGTGGTACATAAAAACCAACTTTATATAGTAGATCACCGCAATTAATTTTAGAGCTTAGCAATTTATGTAGAAACATCATGTCAAAGTGTATTCTACAAACAAAAAGTTGAGGTAATTTAATTACATTTATTTTGAACTTTCTCTAGCATGGAAATATGAGCTTGATAAGTAGAAGACCAAACAAGTGAGCAATATTCTAAAATATATTTAACCAAAGATCTAACCAATAAAATGAATGTTTCTTAATGAGTTAGTGTTGCGGAAACATATGGATGTTTCAACGACAAACCCTAACATTTTAAAAGCTTAATTAGTAACATGCTCTTACTGTGGTACAAAACTTTATTTTGAAAAGAATCAGTGTGATATTTTATGTATCAGTGAACACTGGCTCAAAGAGGAGGAATTAAAATCAGTTAGCCTTGGTAACTATTATATAGATTGTTGATTCTTAATCAGTTTTGTATAGAACAGCATGCAGAATTCTGCTCCATTATTGTTATGAACATTAAGACTATAATTATTACAGCTTATAGGTCTTCAGCATCTAGAGATATTGTAGTGTTTTTTAGTAAAGTTGAAGAATTTTTGGTAAGCTTTGCTGGGAAGTATTCAAACATTATACTTGCTGGGGACTTAAATATAGATATTAAAGACAATTCATCCAATTCAGAATATTGGATCAATTTGATGGACTCTTTTGGACTAGAACCAAAAATAACTAAACCAACTAGGATCTCTCTCATTTCAGCTACTTGTTGATAATATTTTTTCTGATTTTAAAAATGATGTATGTATTTCTGGTACTTTTGAACCAAATATTTCTGATCATGATGGTCAATTTATTTCAATTGATAATTATTACAGGATTTCACATTATATTCTAGGTAGGTCTATTACGGGAAAGGGAATTAAATCATTACAAACTTCACTTAGTTATATAGATTGGCACAAGATCTGCACAAATTCTAACAGCATTGATTCATTAGCCTATTTCATAAATAATACATACAGTTCACCCTCTAAGAAGGTTGAATTATGGCGTGCCGTTTTGGTATTTAATAACATTGTTTAAAAAACAAAACCAAGAATATATTTCCTTTCAAAAATTTTTATTCCGTAATTATTCTGTTGCAAAATTAAAATTATGTATTTCATAATTTTAATACACATTTTTCCATTATGAAAAACATAATAGAAATTGCCGATTTAAAATTATGAAAAACATAATAGAAAATCAAGAATTAAAATTATGAAAAACATAATAAAAATTCGAACCCGAATTCCCATTATGTATGGAGATTTTGACTATTGTATTTCAATGCATAATTGTAGGTAACCCTCAATACATAATGGCAATTGAATTTCCATTATGTTTTTAATAATTTTAATCCATGAATTTCAATTATGCTTTTCATAATAATAATAAACGAATTTCCATTATGTTTTCCTTAAATGTTCTTTCCAATATTCCTAGCCCAACAGAGTCTTTTTTCTTGGTTCTAATTACTGAGGAGGAAGTCAGAATGGCAATACAAAAACTAAAAAATTCTTCATGTTTTGATATTTATTACTTGAATATAGAGTTGTGATGAAACAATGCACTTGGTAACTTCCCCTCTCGCAGTTTTATTCAATGAATGTTTCATTGAAGGATATTTTCCCAAAGTTTTTAAAACTAATAAGGTTATCCCAGTATTTAAAAAGGGTGATCGAGATGTACTTGATAACTATAGGCCCATTTCTATAATACCTGTCTTTGGCAAAATTTTTGAAATACTGATCAAGGAACGTTTAACAATGTTTTCAAGCAAATTTTCCACATTAAATGAAAACCAGTTTGGATTTATTGCAGGTAGGTCTACTACTCTGGCGGTATTAGCTATTGTCAAGTTGATTATAGATAGCATAGAAAAAGGTATGCACACCTCCCTAACTCTATATGATCCTAGAAAGGCTTTTGATTGTGTAGATCATAAGCTGATGATAGGTAAACTAGAGCATTATGGTATCAGGGGCACAGCATTGAATCTTTTTAAATCATACTTACTCAATAGAAAACGAGCAGTTTTTGCTTCAGGTGAAATTAGTGAATGTAGAACTGTGTTACATGGAGTTCCACACGGTTCAATTCTGGGACCAATTCTATTTGTAATCTATATAAATGATATTTTCAATTATTTACTGCCTGTTTTATGTATCTGCTATGGAGATGACACATCTTTCATTCATGCTAATTCTATTCCTGGTGACTTACTAAATACAACTGCTAGGATGGAGGAACATGTGGAACAATGGTTTACATCTAATCATCTCAAATTAAATCGACAGAAAACACAAAAAATTATGTTCTCATCCAATCATAATTTAACTTCTCAGAAACAGGTCGAATTGTTGGGTTACACTTTAGATGATAGACCCACCTGGGAACCACATATTAACAAGCTATGCAAGATACTTTCCACCCAACTGTTTGTGATCCAACAATTGAAATTTGCAATTAGCTTTAATATACTACTTCAAGCTTCTAATTCTCTATTCCAAAGTCATTTGACCTATGGTTTACTCTTATGGGGAAAATCTAGTTATGCAGAAAGAGCTTTCATTATGCAAAAGAAAGCAGTTAGGATTTTGGCTGGTGCTTCTTACAGAAAACACTGTTGTCCCATATTTAAGAAATTGGAAATATTACTATTGCCTTGCCTATACATACTGCTCACTGTTCTAGAAATTCATAAAAATAAAAATTCATATCAAACCAACTCTACTTTTCACAATTATCCTACTAGAATCGCCTCTCAATTAAGGCCACACTTTGTAAAATTAAGTCTGACAGATCGCAAGACTGTGGATGTGGGCTTATATAACAAACTACCTAATGCATGTCGATCATTACCTTACAATTTATTTAAGAAAAAGGTTAAATCTTACCTTTTAAGCCAGTGTTTTTATCAAATTACGGAATACCTTCAATGTGATGTCCAATTTACAATATAAATGTTTTTATTTTTAATATTTGTCTTTGTTATGCATATTATATAGTTTAAGTGTTTCCAGGTCAGTTTTAAATTCTGCAATTGTATATCACCTATTTTTATTAATTTAATTGTACCCATTTATTTTTAATTGTACCTATTGTATGTTGACCTGTCACAAATGTAACTATTTACCTATAGTGATCAAATAAGCTACTACTACTAAACTGAGTTTGGAGTCTAGTAGGATTCCTGGGTTATGAACGATTAGTCCAAGAGCCAGAGCCAAAAAAACTGTTTCAATTTATTAAGGCTGGATTTTTGTTCAATCGTTATAGCCGATGGGTACACAAACATGCTCCGGTCAGTCAAGCGTGCCGTAGAACAGGTGGCTCAGGTGCGATATCAAAGGTGTATCATTTGCCGGGGGAACAAAATGAATTTCTTAAAGCTGAAAATTGTTATACAGCTTCTCTAATGTATATAAATAAAAGTTATGTTGGTCAGTCAGTCATATATTAGAACAGAGCTGGTCAGACAGTCCGGATAGATGTATGATAAATAAATTAACTGCAATTCGTTTCTTAAACTTCAAATTTTGTCTGAGGGTTCAGAATTATGTATTAAACATAAAAAAATTTGTCAGTCATGTGTTCAGTAGAACAACGTCCGTCAGTCAGGTGAAAAAGGTAAAGGTATACCGCGCGCACCGTTTGAGATTCAGGCTGCGTATTGCGCTATTTCTACGTTTTGTATTGTTATTTTAACAATCAGAAAACGTCATCTGATGTTTTAATTTGTGGTTCTATGAATAATTACAATTTGTATCGCATTGACAAACGATTTATTGAATCATTTGATACGTTTCATGCGATATTATTATGCAAAAAAATAAAAAATTGTGGATTTAGAAAAACTTATCTTATCTACAGCAGAAAACGTCACTTGATAATGTAATTTTGGTTATTGTAATAATTTATAATTTAATTACGTTCTTAAACGATAAATGATAAATTCGTATGAGATGTAATTTCGCAAAATATACGTGCTTAGGAAGTAGCATTAATTATTGAAGGTATAAAAAATAGGGAATTTATTTCTTATTTTACCTAATATAAAAAAAAATCATTTCGTTCAATCGATTTCCTCCGAATTGTCTTGACTTTCACTCTCACCATCGGAAATATCCAGCTCTGATACTTCGGAATTTGTTTCCGATTGAGTATCTGAAAAATCAATTAAATTCTTATAATTTAAATTCCTCATGAATTGATTTATATTATTTACACACCAGAATTATCTTGTACCGGTTGAATCACGACATCGTTTATTTGCTGAGGTAACTGATCACCTTCCAACCAATCAAATTCATAAGAATTATCGATCAATTTCCACCCATTCTCTATCTGTGACAATGTCGTCGTGATTTTGCAATGTGCATTACGCCAAATGTTGCTGATGTAGGCTGCTCTTAAAATTTGCTTCATTAATTCTGACTCAAAAGGCGGCATGCTTGATCCATCGACATTTTTTATTTTCATTTGGAAGGAATCTTTAGTATCGTTTGAACTCTTGTATGTTTTGGAAAACATCGCTAATCGTGCCTCGTTGACAGATTTTAATTTCTTGAATCCATACAGAGAACAAATAAATTGCTGATTTTTTTCAAATACTGCACATTTGTTGTTCTCCGTAATGTGAGCAAGATCAGCGAAGGCATTTTGGAAGTCCAAGCTCTGTCTGAGTAATTGCAGTGGATTTTTTTTGCCTCTTCTATAAAAAGCAGGATTGAAATCGCACCCAGCGAAGGCATGCAATCCTGGCAGTGCATTACACAGAGGTTGACCTAACTCTTCCGCTAATTTCGAAACATTTATCATCCTATGTTGGTTTCCAGTCCCAACTTCTATCCAAATCTTCGATGAACTGAGTAAAATTCCCATATTTCCCAACATTATAACGAGGATGTCCGTGTCTGAACATCTTATGAGAATGTTCGAGTCAGTTACAATGTTGCAAACATGGAAAATTATTTTTGTATCTGCCTCTTCGTGTGTTTCGCAGCTGAAATCTTCTACGACAGATTTAACGATTTTGCTATCAATAACTTCATATTGATAGCATTTATCAAAACTAATGAGAACTGTTTTTATGCCTATGTATGGTGCTAATTCATTATTATTCCAGTGATCAATAATGAACTTAACAAAGGCTTCCTTGAATTTTAAATTGCGAAGTTCTTTAGAAAAATCTGTCGTTCTTTTCTGCTCGGGACCGGAGATATTGAAGTCTCATTTGTCCGACGTATCTCTTAAAACATGTTCGCAAAAAATTATTGCAATATTTCGTGCATCGAATTTCACGATGCTTTGCAATAATTTCTTGGAAATATTACCAAAAGTTAACGGAACGTCCATCATTGAATGTAGAAAAAAATCCATCAATTAGAACTATATCCGTGTATGCAGGTGGTTCGCTTTCTATTGTAACCTCTAAACACTTCATTAACGAAGATTTATCTGTTTTACAGTGTGTCCCATCCAAATGACACAATGAAAAGGGCACAGGAGTCAACGGATTTGATAACACTTTTCCGAGGTCGATGTTTTGTTCAATAGAAACAGCAAGAAGTCTGCCAAAAAGATCGTTGAAATTTGGAGTAGAGGACGATCAAAGGTGGGGGAAAAAGAGCCCTCTCTCTCTCGAACCCTAGCTATTGTGTACGAAAATTCGGATTCTTACCGACGAGTATACCTACGTCTTTTCTATTTCGTTTTCAATATACTCGTTCATTCGCATACATTTTATTTCCAACGTAAGAGAAATACATTATATTTCCAACGTAAGAAATTCAATTCCTTATTTTTATACCTTCAATAATTAATGCTACTTCCCAAGCACGTATATTTTGCGAAATTACATCTCATAATACGAATTTATCATATGGATTAATTAATTGTTCAAGAACGTAATTACATTATAAATTATTACAATAACCAAAGTTACATTATCAAGTGACGTTTTCTGGTGTAGATAAGATAAGTTTTTCTGAATCCACAATTTTTTATTTTTTTGCATAATAATATCGCATGAAACGTATCAAATGATTCAATAAATCGTTTGTCAATGCGATACAAATGGTAATTATTCATAGAACCACAAATTAAAACATCAGATGACGTTTTCTGATTGTTAAAATAACAATACAAAACGTAGAAATAGCGCGATACGCAGCCTGAATCTCAATCGGTGAGCGCGGTATACCTTTACCTTTTTCACCTGACTGACGGACGTTGTTCTACTGAACACATGACTGACAAATTTTTTTATGTTTTATACATAATTCTGAACCCCCAGACAAAATTTGAAGTTTAAGAAACGAATTGCAGTTAATTTATTTATCATACATCTATCCGGACTGACTGACCAGCTCCGTTCTAATATATGACTGACTGACCAACATAACTTTTATTTATATACATTAGAGAAGTTGTATAACAATTTTCAGCTTTAAGAAATTCATTTTGTTCCCCCGGCAAATGATACACCTTTGATATCGCACCTGAGCCACCTGTTCTACGGCACGCTTGACTGACCGGAGCATGTTTGTGTACCCATCGGCTATAACGATTGAACAAAAAACCAGCCTTAATAAATTGAAACAATTTTTTTGGCTCTGGCTCTCCGGCTAGATTGATTCACTTTGAAGAGAGATACCAACATAATTAAAAGCTAAGGTATTACTTATTGTAGAGAAGCGAATATGATGACATTTACTGATGTTTTCATGCATTTGATTCATATTGCACCATCATCAACTAAAGAGTAAGTGAGTAATTTTATTCATCTTTTAAAATTTTACAAACACAAGTTACAAAAAGAAAACATGTCATAAAATTGCTTAGGCTTGTCACAATACAGAAATAAATCACATACATACATCCAATTATTCCGGTCATTCATTCACCTACATTCATACCACTTTACAGGTAATTAAAATTCAGAAAAATAATATTGTAAAACATTATTGTTTAACTTATGTAAACGGTAGTTAGTTATGTTCTTATAATTTGCCTTCTATACTGTAAGAACTCGTCAACAGAATAGAAAGCGTTTTTGCACAGAAATTTATGTAGCTCTACTTTGAATTTTCTGTAGGTTCCATTACCGAAAGTCCTATATGTGTGGTTAAAAGATATGACACCCTGATAACCTCCAGAATCCTGACCAATATTTAGTCCAGAAAATGGTACTCTAAGATCACCAGTCTGTCTTGTATTATGTGTATGTATCATGTTGTTTGTAATATAATTAGTTTAATTCTTTTTTATATTTAAGGTTATGATGTAAATGTATTAACAGGGTAGGGTTAATATTGACAAGTTTTTAAATAGGTCTTTACAGCTCGCTCTATAATGTGTACCAGTCAGGCATCTTATGATTTTTTTGCATTATAAATGCTTTATACATATGGGCAGAATTAGTAAACTGTAAACCATAATATAATTTTGATTGTACAAGACTAAAATATGCTATTTTGAGTATCTGCAGGTTTGCCATTCTGTATAGTTGTCTAAATACAAAGCATAAGTAACTTAATTTTGAGACTAGGTCATCTATATGTTCTCCTCATGTAAGTTTTTGATCAATAGATAGCCCCAGGTATTTAATAGTTATTTACGTAATTAGTGGAATATGGACATTATTAACGCACGCATGTGAAGTTTGCGTGTATTCACATAAGTGCGTTGATAATTCCTATCCCACGTGTTACGTACAAAATTTTATCTACAACTGTTTATTAGTATTATTAGTATATTAAATTTTATTTAAAAAAAATATTTCAATCCAACATATTGTTAATAATATTGGCTGCAAACATAAGGTACTGTAGATCATATTTTGTGACCATAGCAACAAAGACAAACAAAGCTGTGGAAATAGAATAAATTAGTTATGTCATCAAATTGTCAAAGTTGAATGAACAAAAATCTATAAAAATGAGTTCAAGCGAAGACAATCTCCCTTCGGATATTGAAAATGCAGCTTCCACTGTTATTTTAAATCTTGTACCAGAGAAATCACGAGAAAAATACCAGCTGGCTTATGATCGTTAAGAGAAATGGTGTCGAGAAAAGAAGGTTGGAAACATGAGTAGTGAAAAAGCACTATTAGTATATTTTAACTAGCTAAGCAAGATACAGAAGCCTTCATCCCTTTGGTGTGCACTGTAAATATATATAATAAATAAGTTAATTATATGTACCCTAAACTACATAATATAAAATAAATAGTTAATTCTGGTATTAATATTTTTCTTGATTCTTATTATCGCACTAGTGCGGTAATGTATTCAAAAACGCACTAGTGCGGTAATATACGTCATTATGACACTGAAAATAGTGTCAAATCGTACCCGTTACATGACAGTTGTAGATAAAATATTTTACTTGCTCAATTGAACTATGATTTAGTTTTATTGAAGGACATAGGTCTTGTTTTGAGTTTTTTGTTTGAAAAACCATAAATACTGTTTTACTTTGATTTACTAGTAGTCAATTTTCTGAACACTAGGATGAAATTTCCCATACAGTAATATTAGTAATGTCAGCTGATTGCAGTAGGTTTTGTTTAGCCACTATCTGAATTGTGTCATCTGCGTAAGTAATCATTTGTTTACGTGCATTAGAGAAGTATACAGAATCGCTGACAAACAGTATAAATAGTAGTGGAGCCAAGGTAGATCCCTGTGGAACACCCATAGCTACCAAAGCGGGGTTAGATTTAGTTTGGTGAACATCAACTAATTGATGCGTATTGTAAAGGTATGATATAATCCAGTCACCTGCAACCCCCCTGATGCCCATGTATCAAACGCCCTGATCAGGTCAAAGTAAATAGCAATTGGGCATAGTTTTTTATTTAGGTTTTCAATTATAGCATTACACATTTGATCAATGGCTGTTGATGTTGATTTCTGTTGTCTAAAACCGTGTTGACAACTTCGTAATAGATCATACTTTTTAGTAAAATCATTTGGCCGAGTATAGTAGCAGTAATCAATAATTTTTGCAAGTTGAGACTAAACTTATATTTCTGTAGTTTTTTATATCATGTTGAGATCCTTTATGTTTAAAAATAGGAATAGATTTAGAAGTTTTCAATTTTTCAGGATATGTACCTGTAATGAAAGACTGATTAATTATGTAACACAGAGGTACACATAGTATATCACTTGCTACATTTAGTGGCTTTCCATTTATTTCATCAATTCCAGGTGTCGACTTTTTTGTTACCTTATTAATTGTGTTTTGTATTTAGTTCAGAGTTACTAGATAAAGAAAGAAAGTAGCCTATTCAATTGGTGGTAGGTTTATATTTTTACTTGTAGAAGGTTTCTCAATATTTGTAAAGAAATTGTTAAAATATTCCGTCAGAGTCTTTTTATCAGTAATATTTTTGTTGTTGATTTTGAGCTCAAATGAGTTAGTTGTCGATTTTTTATTCCTGTGTTCATTGATTATTTTTCCTGTGTTCATTGATTGTTTTCCAGGATTCTTTGCCTATGTTATCAGCCACGAGAATATGTTTATTATTGTACTCGGTTTTTGCTTTATTCACAACTGTTTTATACATTTCCTTCAACTTATTATACCTATTTTTTATAATTTGATTGTTACTGCATTTAACTATTTTACACATTTCACAAATGGTTTTATGTACTTCTTTAATTTCTCTGTTTATCCATGGTTTTTACTTTTATCTTTTTGAAAGGAAATTTATTATTATAATGATATTGTAGTGTTGTTTCTGAAGGTTATCAGGCTATCTATCCCCTGAGTAATGACGCCCATATATCGTCACCCGAGAATTATAGTGTTCAATATCCACTTTTCATAACTTTACACCAGGACTGATTAAAGGTTTTTATGTTGTTTCTTGATTGCGGCAATAAAATTAAACTAATTTAATATTTTTGTAGATGCAAATGTATTAAACATTTCTTATTTTATTCATTTGTTTGTGTTCTGTGGAAATACTATCAAGAAAAATAACATGAAATATATTAAAAAATGGATATAGATTACGAGTTACAAGGTTTTTATTTATTGTCGGATGTAGAACTTACAAATTTATTGGATATAGAACATAATCTCATTCCTTATTGACGGTTATGGAGTAGAAATGAAACAAGTACCTAAAATATAAAATATATTTAAAACAAAACAAAAACATTTTCGGTAACACACCTTTGGAAAACAAAATAATATCATTTATAAAACATTTTAAAAAAATTAAATTAAATTTTTTTTAGGCTTCGAGTTTCGATAAGTACCTGAAATATAAAATATATTTAAAACAAAACGAAAACATTTTCGGTAACACACCTTTGGAAAACAAAATAATATCATTTATAAAAAATATTTAAAAAATTAAATTAAACTTTTTTTAGACTTCGAGTTTCGATTAATAAGAAAATTATAAAATTCTTTCGCCTCATCTGGCATTTGAGTGAGCATGGCTTTGAAACATGTTTTTTTTTTCTTCAGATACTCAGGAAAATAGAGGTACTTTAAGCCTTTCTTCTCACACTTCTTTCATTTCTTCCTCGAATGTTCCTTTGAAGTATAATTGGTAAACATTTTCCTTTTGATAAATAATATGCTTGACTTTTGTGAAAGGGATATTTTTATAATTAAAATGTTTTGATCCTGTCTGATAGTGTAGATAATCATTTTCTTGCATTTGTAATAGGCATGTGTCAAATCGTACCCGTTACATGACAGTTGTAGATAAAATATTTTACTTGCTCAATTGAACTATGATTTAGTTTTATTGAAGGACATAGGTCTTGTTTTGAGTTTTTTGTTTGAAAAACCATAAATACTGTTTTACTTTGATTTACTAGTAGTCAATTTTCTGAACACTAGGATGAAATTTCCCATACAGTAATATTAGTAATGTCAGCTGATTGCAGTAGGTTTTGTTTAGCCACTATCTGAATTGTGTCATCTGCGTAAGTAATCATTTGTTTACGTGCATTAGAGAAGTATACAGAATCGCTGACAAACAGTATAAATAGTAGTGGAGCCAAGGTAGATCCCTGTGGAACACCCATAGCTACCAAAGCGGGGTTAGATTTAGTTTGGTGAACATCAACTAATTGATGCGTATTGTAAAGGTATGATATAATCCAGTCACCTGCAACCCCCCTGATGCCCATGTATCAAACGCCCTGATCAGGTCAAAGTAAATAGCAATTGGGCATAGTTTTTTATTTAGGTTTTCAATTATAGCATTACACATTTGATCAATGGCTGTTGATGTTGATTTCTGTTGTCTAAAACCGTGTTGACAACTTCGTAATAGATCATACTTTTTAGTAAAATCATTTGGCCGAGTATAGTAGCAGTACTCAATAATTTTTGCAAGTTGAGACTAAACTTATATTTCTGTAGTTTTTTATATCATGTTGAGATCCTTTATGTTTAAAAATAGGAATAGATTTAGAAGTTTTCAATTTTTCAGGATATGTACCTGTAATGAAAGACTGATTAATTATGTAACACAGAGGTACACATAGTATATCACTTGCTACATTTAGTGGCTTTCCATTTATTTCATCAATTCCAGGTGTCGACTTTTTTGTTACCTTATTAATTGTGTTTTGTATTTAGTTCAGAGTTACTAGATAAAGAAAGAAAGTAGCCTATTCAATTGGTGGTAGGTTTATATTTTTACTTGTAGAAGGTTTCTCAATATTTGTAAAGAAATTGTTAAAATATTCCGTCAGAGTCTTTTTATCAGTAATATTTTTGTTGTTGATTTTGAGCTCAAATGAGTTAGTTGTCGATTTTTTATTCCTGTGTTCATTGATTATTTTTCCTGTGTTCATTGATTGTTTTCCAGGATTCTTTGCCTATGTTATCAGCCACGAGAATATGTTTATTATTGTACTCGGTTTTTGCTTTATTCACAACTGTTTTATACATTTCCTTCAACTTATTATACCTATTTTTTATAATTTGATTGTTACTGCATTTAACTATTTTACACATTTCACAAATGGTTTTATGTACTTCTTTAATTTCTCTGTTTATCCATGGTTTTTACTTTTATCTTTTTGAAAGGAAATTTATTATTATAATGATATTGTAGTGTTGTTTCTGAAGGTTATCAGGCTATCTATCCCCTGAGTAATGACGCCCATATATCGTCACCCGAGAATTATAGTGTTCAATATCCACTTTTCATAACTTTACACCAGGACTGATTAAAGGTTTTTATGTTGTTTCTTGATTGCGGCAATAAAATTAAACTAATTTAATATTTTTGTAGATGCAAATGTATTAAACATTTCTTATTTTATTCATTTGTTTGTGTTCTGTGGAAATACTATCAAGAAAAATAACATGAAATATATTAAAAAATGGATATAGATTACGAGTTACAAGGTTTTTATTTATTGTCGGATGTAGAACTTACAAATTTATTGGATATAGAACATAATCTCATTCCTTATTGACGGTTATGGAGTAGAAATGAAACAAGTACCTAAAATATAAAATATATTTAAAACAAAACAAAAACATTTTCGGTAACACACCTTTGGAAAACAAAATAATATCATTTATAAAACATTTTTAAAAAATTAAATTAAATTTTTTTTAGGCTTCGAGTTTCGATAAGTACCTGAAATATAAAATATATTTAAAACAAAACGAAAACATTTTCGGTAACACACCTTTGGAAAACAAAATAATATCATTTATAAAAAATATTTAAAAAATTAAATTAAACTTTTTTTAGACTTCGAGTTTCGATTAATAAGAAAATTATAAAATTCTTTCGCCTCATCTGGCATTTGAGTGAGCATGGCTTTGAAACATGTTTTTTTTTTCTTCAGATACTCAGGAAAATAGAGGTACTTTAAGCCTTTCTTCTCACACTTCTTTCATTTCTTCCTCGAATGTTCCTTTGAAGTATAATTGGTAAACATTTTCCTTTTGATAAATAATATGCTTGACTTTTGTGAAAGGGATATTTTTATAATTAAAATGTTTTGATCCTGTCTGATAGTCTAGATAATCATTTTCTTGCATTTGTAATAGGCATGTGGGTTAAAATTTTTATGAGATTCATATGTGTCCAGATATCTAAATTCTTTATGTATCTTTCGATACAGCTATGGGCGGCATCAATTTCCTGAATGGTGCCATGACCAGGTTCAGAGAATTTGTGCTCAATAACTTTGACCTCTTTACTTAAATTAGAAATGATTGTATTGAACAAGACAAAAGACTGTTGCGATTTTGTGGCACACAACTATCAGACTGGATTGATAATAATAATGCCTTATGTTTGCTTTAGGTAAAGGAAAAACGTGCTGAAGATCAAATGTAACCACAGTAACATTTTCTTTTTATCTAACCCTGTCTCTCTGCCTTTCTTGATATCCTATATTCTTATATATTATTTTCAGCTTCATTTTCAGACACGCTATGTGGTATCCTAAAATGACACAATGAAATAAAAAAAAGTGGAATCTTTAACAAAATGATACTTACTGTAATTCTTTTAGAACTCCTGAGGTTACTTCTATTATAATGTTATTTTCTTGAATGATATTATTAACATTTCCAATTTCGTTCATGCTAATCCTAAAATTATTGATAGTTACTCTAGTTGCTAGAACCAAGTTAGGATCAACTTTCGTTTAGCTGAAATCAGTTATGTAAGAAATATTCGTTTATTTACTATTTGGAACCTTTTCTAAACAGAAAGAGTCGAAATTTTTTTTGCGGAAATGCATAGTTTTCATTTTTTCGACTTTAGAATAGCTGAAACCAGTTACAAGAAAATACGTTTCTGTTTTAAATTTTAGACAATTTTCTAAACATAAACACGCAAAAAACTTCTTGCGGAAATATATCATTTTCATTTATTGATTAAATATTGTAGATTTTAGAATGATTCGAAGGATTAACTTTCGTTTAGCTGAAATCAGTTATGTAAGAAATATTCGTTCATTTACTATTTGGAACCTTTTCCAAACAGAAAGACTCGAATTTTTTTTGCGGAAATGCATAATTTTCAATTTTTCGACTTCAGAATAGCTGAAACCAGTTACAAGAAAATACGTTTCTGTTTTACATTTTAGACAATTTTCTAAACATAAACACGCAAAAAACGTCTTGCGGAAATATACCATTTTCATTTATTGATAAAAACAGGCGTGTACAAAAACGTTTGTCTCTTGAGATTTTTGAAGCGATATTAAGCTGATAAGAATAGATATTATTCATTGATCTGTGTTAAAGGTCGGGAAGAGGATTAAACTCCATTTTTACATAGGTTTATATTATTTATTATAGTTTATTTATAGTTTTAGATATTCTAAAGTCGGGAAAATGATGCATTTCCGCAGAAAGTTTTTTGTGATTTTGTATTCGAGGAGGCATCTATATACTGAAAAAACAAATTTTTTTTTTTTTTGGAACTGGTTTCAGCTAAAAAAAGTTCACCCCCAAGTTATTCATGCAGTGATTATTGAGACTAGAAATTTTATTTAAAAAAAAATTATTTGATTAGTTGCATAAACAAATTAAAAATTGAGTTCGGTCCTGACCGTTATTGGGTTACTACCTGAAAGCGATCAGCTCCTAAGTGCATAGCGAATTGTGCGAGTATAAAATCGAATAAATTCAATCCAGAGTCATAATCTACCTTAGTTAATTACAACAAATAAAATACGTAAGTACTATTTACAACTGAATTAGAATAGTATATAGAAGTTGAACCAGTACGAAACTGAGGCGCATGGAACTTAAAGGGGCACTGGAACTGTCGTGCTTCACTTCAATAATTAGTGGACTGTTTTTTGTTTTTAACTTATTTATTTCACACACCTTTTTATCAATCACTAACGATTACATTATTACAATTTACGTTACACAAATTAACACCAGATATCTTTTAGAAACAGACTGAGAGCGGTGTGTGTTGCATGCTGTATTTTTTGGTTATGTCGTTGTGTGTGTGTGGTTGCGGAAAACCGCTGAAAAGTTTGTGGTCGTGGCTAACGACCCGTTAACCTTGTTACAGGTTGTAACATACTGGGCCCCCTTGAAGATTCGCAATCTTCAAATATAATGGGTTCTATGTGAGACTATACATTACATGGGAAACATAAATTCAATTCGTTGCATCAAACGTTAAATCTTTAGTACCCGGGAGTGGACAAATTTTTGAAATATTTCTTATATATGTACCTTCTTTTGTGAGTAATTTCACCACTCTTACCTTTCCATCTTGGCCAGGTATCAAATCAATTATCTTTGCTAAAGGCCAGAGTAGAGGTTTGGTAGATTCATTCTTTACCAAGACTATATCATTTATTTTTACATTGGGAACAGGAACACACCATTTAGGACGGTTTTGCAACAAATTAAGGTAATCAGTAGTCCACCTTTTCCAAAAAGCTTGTTGAACCTTTGTACAACGTTGCCAGCGTGACAATCTATTTTCGTTAACTTCTGAAACATCATGTTCTGGGTAGGAGAGGAGGTTAGATCCGACTAAAAAGTGTCCAGGAGTGCGTATATTCATTTCAGTAGGGTCAGAAGATAAAGGCAAAAGAGGTCTTGAATTTAAGATAGCCTCCACTTGGGTGAGTATGGTATAAAACTCTTCAAATGTAAAATGAGATTCTCCTACTATTCGTATGAGATGATGTTTGCAACTCTTGATTGCGGCTTCCCAAAGGCCACCATGATGAGGAGAGAGGGGAGGTATAAATTTCCATTGAATCTCCCTCTGGCTCAAGAAATCCTGAATAATCTCACGGTTATCCGAATTTTTAAAGAATACATACAGTTCATGAAGTTTATTTTTTGCTCCCAGAAAATTAGTAGCATTATCACTGTGTATAACACTCGGGGAGCCTCTTCGGGAAATAAATCTCTTTAGGCACAAAAGGAAAGCTTCTGTAGACAAATCCGAAACAAGTTCGATGTGAGTTGCCTTTGTTGCCATGCATACGAAGACTGCAATGTAACCTTTGATCACAGGAGCCTTTCTTGCATTTGAGGATTTAATTAGATATGGGCCTCCAAAATCGACGCCTGTTTGAGAAAACGGACGAGAGGGAGTAATTCTACTTTTGGGAAGGTCTGACATTATTTGTTGACATGATTGTGCTTTGAGTCGATAACATATGAGGCAATTATGAATAATTTTCTTAATGTCTTTGACAATGAAAAGTAGGGATTCTTTCAATTCATTTACCGAGAGAGGACCTTTTTTCTTGGTACACGTAGGATTTAGGTTATTCTTAAATCTGAGACAATAAGCAATTACTCGTTGTAACCTACCAAAGGAAGAGAATTTCAAAAATATATTGTACCAAAAGTTTTCTTGTATTATGTGAAGGGTTTGTTTAATCTTTCTCTGTTCTGGGAGGTCTTGATGATTGGTAGAAGATGCAAGTTGTGGTACGACATAGTCTGGGTCTTGCAAATAAAGAGGGCCGTTCCACCACAGTGGAAATTCTAAAATGTCTTGAGGAGACAATCCTCTAGTGAGACAATCTGCTGGGTTTTCGGATGATTTCACATAATTCCAGGTAGCTATATTGGTGAGTTGTTGAATTTCTGACACCCTATTTGCTACAAATGTGTTCCATTTAGAGGGATGAGAGTTTAACCACGCCAGTGTTATTTGAGAGTCTGAAAACAGATTGATACTGTCAAATGAAAATCTATTTTGAAAAACGTGTACAATTTTTTAGAGAGAAGTAACGCACCGCAGAGTTCTAGTCGAGGGAGTGTAGTTGTTTTAAGGGGTGCTACCCGGTTCTTTGAAGCTATTAGACGACAGGAGACTGAGTTGTCAGTATAGATTGCTCTTAGGTAAACACATGCACTAAATGCCTTAAGACTGGCATCTGAGTATCCAAATAATTGGATTTTCTTGTATGAAGGAGAGCTTAATAGGTATCTGGGAATTTTTAGGTTTTTTAGAGAAGCTATATTTTTATAGAAAACATTCCATTCCTCGAAGATGCTTTCAGAGAGAATATCATCCCAATCTAATTTTTGGGACCAGAGTTTCTGCATAATTAATTTTGCAATGAGGATTACCGGACCAATGAATCCTAAGGGGTCATACATCTGTGCTATTTTTGACAGAACTTCTCGTTTTGAAAGAATTGTTATCTCTTCAATTTTCGGCATTGAAATCATGAAATGATCCGAATTTGGATTCCAGGAGAGGCCTAACACTTTGGCTGAAGCTTCTGTTTCATTTAGAGAGAGAGGAGTTTGTTGAGAGCAATCTATTGTTTGAAGAAATTCACTTGAATTTGAGTTCCATTTATGCAATGGAAAATGAGCTGATTCTAAGAGGAGACAGAGTTCTGAGTGAAGAGTTCTTAAGTCCTCTAGACTATCTGCACCACTGAGGATGTCGTCAACATAAGTCTGTTGCAACAAAGATTGAGCAGCTAAAGGCAGATGGGAGTTCAAAGAGGCTACTTCATTGAGTACACGAGTAGCTAGATAGGGAGCATTGTTTGTGCCATATGTTAAAGTGAGAAGTTCTATGCATTCTAAGGGTTCATTAGGACTATCCCTCCACAATATGTTCTGTAAAAACGTTTGAGTTGGATTAACTCGAATTTGTCTGTACATTTTTTGTATGTCACAGGTAAGAGAAACTTTAAAACTACGAAATCTGCATAAAATGTCAAACAATTCCGGTTGCACCGTAAAGCCTTTGTGCATTGTGTCATTTAATGATAAGCCTGAGGATGATTTTGAATTGGCAGAGAACACTACTCTTAATTTTGTACTAGTGCTTTCTTCTCGTATAACGCAATGATGAGGTAAGAAATATTTGAGTTCACCCTTTTGATTGTACATTGAGAGAGGAATTGTTTGAGCATGATCCAGATGTCGATATTCATCTATGAAGTTTTTATAGTGAGAGAACAAACTACTATCTTTGATAAATCTTTTCTCTAGATTATAGAATCTTTTTTCCGCAGAGTAAAAGGAATGCCCTAATTTGAGATGTTCTTCTTGAGATTTAAGAGGTAAGTCTACTTGGAACTGTCCATTTTCAAGAATTTTTGTAGTTTTTATGAAGTGATTCTCAACACACTGTTCTTCATGAGAGAGTATTCTTGCTGTTGAGGGAGAGATTTCTTCAAGGGACCAAAATTTTTCCATTAAATTGCAGAGAGGATCAACCATTTCTTTGTCTAGTCATAAGGAACATTCAGGGTTCGTAGAGGTTAAATCTAACTTTAAATTTTCTTTAGGACCACAAAGGTATTGAGTATCAATAGGACCGCCTATTAAATAGCCCAATCGAGTATTAATTAGAGTCAGAAACTTATCTGGCAGTTTTATTATTCCTCCATTTAATAAGGTATAATAAACATCTGCCCCTAACAACAAATCTATTTGAGAAGGTGTGCCAAAATCAGGATCTGCTAATTGAACATAGGGAGGTAAATGTAGTTTGTTCTTGTCTATAGAGAATTGAGGTAGTCGCTGTGTAATAGTTTCGAGAATTGAGCAATTGACATGAATATCAAATGATTTTTCAGTATTAGAGTAAATGTTTACAGAAACAATCTTATTTGAGTGTTGGTAGTTTGTATATAGAGGCTAAGAGTTGGGAGTTAAGAGTGCCGTGAGTGTTAGAGTTAAAAGTTTTGAGTGTTTGTAGTTGGTATATGGGAGTTAATAGTTTTAGAGAGTTAATAGAGTTGAGAGTTGGGTGTTGAGAAATGAGAGTTGGGAGTTGAGAGAGCTGATCTGGATACATAAATGAAAAAGCAGACGAACTTGGGAGTTAAGAGTGTTGAGAGTTAAGAGTTTGGAGTGAAAGGGAATGTCTGATGTTGCTATGTCTGGTATTGCTAAACTTTCTAAGGCTATGCATCTATTTTCAATAAATTTTAAAAAATCTTTAAGAGTAGGAATTGCTTTATTGTCTGTTGAGGTTCTATCAATTTCATATGCCTTCCTAGTAGCTCCATCTAATTTCTGTAAGAGAATGAATATTAAAATAAGGTCCCACTGATCAACTGGTACTTTCAAGTTTCTCAGAGCTTCCACATGCTGTTTGACTAAAGTAATGAATTCACGAAGTGACTGACTAGATATTTTACTTATTTGTGAGATATCTAAAAATTTTCGAATATGTGCAAATATATTTTGAATATTGTTATCATATCTTTGTTTGAGAGTGTTAATAGCTACTTCAAAATTTTCACCGATTAATTGTAAGTTATCTATAAGTTGCAATGGTTCTCCTGAAAGGTAACTTTTGAGATAAATTAATTTTTGGACATCAGTTAACTCTGCATTTTCAATTATAAGGGCACTAAATATTTGGTGAAACGAATTGTATTGAGTAATGTCTCCACAGAACTTGGGTACATTAATGAGAGGTAGTTTTGTTTTAGGAGTAGAAAAAGGGGTTTGTATCACAATTTGTTGTGTGTTAGGTAATGTAGTTTGACTGTGTGTGAATAATTCTTCTACTTTTTGTTTCAACTTTGCCAAAATACTGTAATACTTTAGTTCTGTAGCTTCTCTGTCTGTTTCATGAAGCGGATTTAAATTTTCCAATTCATTTTGAACCCCTCATATGTTGAGAATGCTTTATTGAGGGCTTCTTCGCGAATTACATATTCAAATTTGTTTAATTCTTTGCTTTCATTTAAATTATACCATTTTTCAATACGAGTGATTACCGATTTTTGAGAGGCTCTCGATTTAACTAAAGGTGCTTCTTCTGCCATATTTGGATGTTCAAAACTATTTTAAATACAATGAATAATAATTTGCAAGAGTAATGGACAATAGTTATTGTCAACAAATGTAAGAGTTCTTTTTAAAGTTGATTTAAAATTACACAATTTTACAACATAGAATGTCACTTTAACGCATTAATACGCTGAGAGAGTTTTCTTTATTCTTTCATATGAGCATTAGTTAAAAATCGAATTTGTACCTGAATTGTAGATTTCAATGTTGTTTTTCTGCCTTACCGTGTCATCAGTCAATCAGTGACACATGATGTCATCTGCCATGTCCTACAGTGTTCTCACTGCGTGCGTGAAGTATGGAGTTCGATTCTGTGGTTTTTCTTCCGATTATGAGCAGAATCATAGAACTAGAGGAAGTCTGTGGCTTGAGCGTACCTTTCAAGTTCTGAGTGTTCTGACGTTGACATCTGATGTGGAATGGACGCCAACTTTGCCGCCAACAGATAGGTGGTGGGAGAAGAGGGTTCTACTTATACCGTAGGGCTTCGATAGAATTAGAAACTGGGGCTGCTCACCTTGACGGCTTTCTAGCTAGGTGCTGCGGATCTATAGTCGGGCTTCAATAAACTATCCGGCGCTGCAGGACCATTTGAACCAGTACGAAACTGAGGCGCATGGAACTTAAAGGGGCACTGGAACTGTCGTGCTTCACTTCAATAATTAGTGGACTGTTTTTTGTTTTTAACTTATTTATTTCACACACCTTTTTATCAATCACTAACGATTACATTATTACAATTTACGTTACACAAATTAACACCAGATATCTTTTAGAAACAGACTGAGAGCGGTGTGTGTTGCATGCTGTATTTTTTGGTTATGTCGTTGTGTGTGTGTGGTTGCGGAAAACCGCTGAAAAGTTTGTGGTCGTGGCTAACGACCCGTTAACCTTGTTACAGGTTGTAACAGAAGTAATAAGACGAAATTTCATCAACAAACCAGCCGCTTATCAAAAGGAATTCCATTATCCACTTGACTCTGTCTCAGTAGACAGGGTCGGACCTGCACATGATAGTGCAGAAGCAGAAAATAGTTTTAAAAGTTACTTAATTTCAAAATTATATCATGAATAATAACTCAAAAAGCAATTCACAACAACCCGGAATGTCATATTCAAGTGTATTGGGACAAAGTCAACAACCAAAGTACCCGCCAAAAGAACAAGCTATTATTTTTCCGTCAATAACAGGAATCAAATGCCAAGAATACTTGTATCAAGTCGGTCCACTTATCTCACCTAAAAATATACTATATGCTTCACGCATGGCTAATGACAGAGTATGTATATATTTATCATCGAAACAGATTGTAGACAAATTTTTGAAAGAGCATGGAGGAGAAATTACTATTAATGGCCAACAAATCAAAGCTCGTAGGATGATTACTCCAGCAGAAAGACTTGTAATTTCAAATGTTTGCCCTTCAATCCCTAACGAAATTATCCAAGAAGCCTTAGAAAATATTGGACTAAAACTAATGTCAAATATAACATTCCTAAGAATTGGTGTAACTGATCCCGCGTACAGCCATATACTCAGTTTCCGACGTCAAGTATATATTGATCCACCAAATAACCTTACAGTACCAGACAGTCTCCTTATACAATTCGAAACAACCAGTTATCGTATTTTTCTCAACATGGATGGGCAAGGTTGTTATAAATGCAAACAACCAGGTCACACTGCATACAACTGTACCTCTTCCAGCCAAGTCAATAATACTCCTAACATGCCACTACACTCCCAATCAAAAATAAGCGGCAGCAACACCACTACGTCTACACCCCAAGTTCAAGCTAACGTTACTACTCCTACACCACCAGAGAAAATCAATATTACTCCTCCTACACTCCAACCTAAATCCATCAACAACTCACCCGAACTTGAAACAAACCAAATAGACATAATAAATAATGATCACACAGAAACCAACAAAAGAAAAATCAACGAAATTGAAAGTCCCCCAATACCAGATAACACCACTGAAGAGGAAACAACTTTCAAAACACCTAAAGAAAAAAAACCTAGGAAAGTTGGGCTTGACGAAATAATGAAAATGATGGAACCCGCCAAAAATTTCATTGAGGAACACGCAGACGAACTAATATTAAATTATGATCAACTGACAGATTTGATTACCAATATTCTTGGTTCTAGTGATCCAATCAGTACCATAAGAAATTATACCTCAGATTTCGAGTCTCTCATTAATATGCTGGAAAAAGTGTACCCCCAAATCACGAACAAATCCCTAAAAATCCGCTTAACCAAGACAAGAAAACGATTACGACGATACCTATCAGAAGGCCCCATTGACTCTGGAAGTGAGTCGTCGACACAATCATCATATTAGAAATGGACATACTTCAATGGAATTTAAATGGTTATTACGTACACTATGAAATGTTGAAACAACTATTGTGTAACTACAAACCAAATTCTATTTGTTTACAAGAAACACATTTTAAAGACAGTAATGTACATAACTTGAAAAACTATAACATATACTATAAAAACAGACCCACTGGAGAAAGGAGCTGGGGGGGGGGGGGTGTTGCCACATACGTTAAAAATAATATCCGATCAAATAAAATTGACATAATCTCAGATCTAGAAGCTGTTGCGGTTACTGTTTTCTATCCATCTAAAATAAATATTTGTAATATTTACATTCCTTCCAATATTATTTTCAATAAAAATGATTTGGTGAACTTGATTGAACAAATACCTCAACCTCGTATAATTGTCGGAGACTTCAACGGTCACAATTTATTGTGGGGATCGGAGAAACAAGACGATAGAGGTAATCTTATTGAGGAAATTATGAATGACTACAACCTCACTTTGCTTAATAATGGATCTAGCACAAGATTCAACTCATACAATGGGACATCGTCTGCTATAGACTTGGCAATATGTGATGTCGCTATTACTCCTCTCTTAAACTGGGAGGTAATGCCATATCTCTATGACGGCGATCACTTCCCAATAATAATCTCTGACATTAGAACCGGCGGAGAAAATAGCAAACCTTTACAAAAATGGCGTCTTAACAAAGCAAACTGGAATCAATTTTCCCTAAATATTAAAACATTACTTTCTCAATACAAAATAACAGGATATCGACGAAACAGTTAACGAATTTACCAAAATAATTGAACAAGCCGCCAAAGACAGTATTGGGATGACAGAAACCATCAGAAGACACAATCCGGTACCTTGGTGGAATGACGAATGTCGTCGGACAATAAAAGCAAGTAAAGCAGCATTTAACCGCTACAAAAAATACAGACTCCTGAAAATCTAGCAAGTTTTAAGAACCTTAGAGCTAAGACAAGATATACGCTAAAAAAAAAAGTAGAAAAGAGTGCTGGAAGACTTACGTACAAAATTCAACTAATATTAGCACTATTTGGAAAAAAATTAGGCAAATATCGGGAAAAAACATTTCAGAAAATTGCTGCCTTAGAAGATAACACGTACATTAAGTTGCGGCAGCTTTTTTAGGGGGGAGCTCCCGGACTGGTACCATAATTTTTTACTATTTAATTGCTAATTTATTACCCAAAAAGCGATTTTATTGCTCAAGCGGTTCACGAGAAACGCGACTCCCCCCTACCTTAATATTAAGCTACGGCAGCCATATGCATTATCTCGGCAACGGTGAAAGCTATCGAAACGAGCTCAGCGCGATAATTTATTGCTAATTAATTGCTGAAAAATGGCATGGGTCCCGAACCCCGAAAACTACCCCCAAGCGCCGGGCTAGCTCACCCCCTAACGGTCTTAAGCTACGGCAGCCCGGAAACGCTATCTCGGCGACGAAAATAGTTACGGACGCGCGCTCTTCGGGGTAATTTATTGCTAATTAATTGCTGAAAGATGGCATGGGTCTCGGATCCCGAAAACCACCCCCAAGACTCGAACTCGACAACCCCTCGGTCGCAGCTTCAAAAAATAGAGCAAAGCTTCAAAAAATAACCTAATCTAACCTAACAAAACCTAACCCCAACCCTAGTTAGATTTGAAAAAGTTGCAACAAATCTAACTAGGGTTGGGGTTAGGTTTTGTTAGGTTAGTAACCTAATCTTCAAAAAATAGAGCGCAGCTTCAAAAAATAGAGCAAAGCTTCAAAAAATAGAGCAAAGCTTCAGCAATTAATTAGCAATAAATTACCCCGAAGAGCGCGCGTCCGTAACTATTTTCGTCGCCGAGATAGCGTTTCCGCGCTGCCGTAGCTTAAGACCGTTAGGGGGTGAGCTAGCCAGGCGCTTGGGGGTAGTTTTCGGGGTTCGGGACCCATGCCATTTTTCAGCAATTAATTAGCAATAAATTATCGCGCTAAGCTCGTTTCGAGCTTAATATTAAGGTAGGGGGGAGTCGCGTGTCTCGTGAACCGCGTGAGCAATAAAATCGCTTTTTGGGTAATAAATTAGAAATTAAATAGTAAAAAATTATGGTACCAGTCCGGGAGGCATATTCGTATCGGACGTAGCTTATTACACAGTGGAAATGCACGAACTATGTTTATATCGGACGCGCCTTATTGCAGAATACTGTGCAATATCAGTTGTTCGATTCGGTCTAATACGCTGTTGAAATTCGTATGAGTAAACAAATGCCTATTTTCCTTGCCCTTATCGATAAATTAACCAATGATCTGTTTTATCATGGGTTTAATGGGATTATTATTACGTTTTAAAACAGATCATTGGTTAATTTATCGATAAGGGCAAGGAAAATAATTGAAGAAGGTATTGGCAACGTTGGTATTCCTAGGAACTGTAGCCGCTCCTTAACGGACGACTGATATTGCACAATTCTGTGCAGTATCGCTCGTTCGATAATGTAAGTAGCTTCGGTTTGATTCGGTTGAATTCGATGTGCAGTAAGATACGTCCGATACGAATATGCGTCTGGGAGCTCCCCCCTAAAAAAGCTGCCGCAACTTGATATACGTGAAGATAACGGACAAATCATTAGCAATCCAAAACAAATTGCTGATTTACTAGCCAGCAATTATGAGAAACAATCTAGCGATGCTGCTTTCGAAGAAAATTTCCTGGAAAATAATGAAACCAGTCTACGCAACTTTCACATTAACAATATAGACACGGACATCAACAAGCCCCTCCTAAAGAGCGAGTTTGACGAAGCACTTACTTCTTTTGATGATTGCAGCCCAGGGCCAGACAACGTGCCTATTAGCTCTCTGCAACACTTCCCAGAAACAGCTAAAGCAACACTGCTAAAAATATTTAATCAAATATGGACAAAACATACGTTCCCAAAAAAATGGTCACAAGGAATAATTATACCCATTCAGAAGACAGGGAAAAATAAATTATTAGTCGATTCTTATAGACCCATATCCTTAACTTGCACCATGTGCAAATTACTAGAAAAAAAATCAATAACAGACTTGTTTGGGAGTTAGAACGAAGAAAATTGATAATACCAGAACAGAGTGGATTTAGAAAACACAAAAGCACAATCGATAACATCATCGACTTAGAAAGCGACATACATGAGGCTTTAGCAAACAATCAGAAATGTATAGCTGTATTTTTTGACATAAACAAAGCATTCGATACGGTATGGAGGCCTAACATAGTAAAAAACTTGCAAGAATGGAATATAGACGGAAACATGCTGACTTTTATTTTCAATTTCCTAAATAATAGAAGTTTCCAAGTTAGGATAAACGGCTCGATCTCCGATCTAAAAACACAACAACATGGAACTCCACAGGGATCAGTAATCAGCCCAACTTTATTCCTTATAGCTATAAATAACATCACCACTAATATACAGAAAACAATAAAAGTCCGACTGTATGCGGACGATCTGGTAATGTACATAAAAAGTAAAAATCTAACAACAATGAAATCGATTCTAAAATTACACATAAACATACTTGAAAAATGGTCTAAGGACTCCGGTTTTCATTTCTCTGCAGAGAAAACCAAATGTATAATGTTCTCCAGGAGAGAAGTAGGCCAAAAGCCACTACTTGAACTAAATGGTAGTCCCCTCGGGTATGTGTCAAAAATCACATTTCTGGGAATGATCTCCGACTCGCAATTAAATTGGGATGAACATATTAAGAATCTAGTCGTTAGATGTCAGAATGGACTAAATCTATTAAAAGTCCTCGCAAACAGAGAGTGGGGATCTGATCGAGAAACTTTACTCCTAATCTACAGACATCTTATTAGATCCAAGATCGATTATGGATCCATCGCCTATGCCTCCGCTAAAAAACGCATATTAAAACGTTTAGATGTCATAGCAAACCAAGCATTGCGCATCATTTCTGGAGCTTATAGAACATCCCCTATCGAAAGCTTACAAGTAGAGCTAGGAGAGCAATCACTAGATAAAAGAAGGCAATACCTGACACTGTCATATGCCAGTACTATAATGGGCAACCAAGAACATCCAAACTACAATAACACAGTTGCAAATAGATATCAAAACACCTACGAATTCAGGAAAAGAGTCGACTACCCCTTCTATCAGAGAGTTTCCAAATATATCATACAACTAGACATGCAGATACTTTCCATACTAGAAGCAAATGTTGATATACCACCGCCATGGCTTATTAAAATTCCGAGCATAGACACCAGCTTAACCAACTTTAACAAGGCAGAAACTCCAGCCTCCATAGTATATCAGAAGTTTCACACGAAACTTTCCATGTATTCTAACTTTCATAAAATATATACTGATGCATCCAAAACCCCAAATGGAGTTGGAGCTGCTGTTATCACTTCCTATAAACCACCTTTGAAATATAAATTACCCGACGTAAGCTCTGTGTATACAGGAGAAATATATGCTATCCTACAAGCTTTAATCGAAATTCAATCGTCAAACCTGCAAAAAACTGTAATAATAACAGACTCCTTAAGTGCCCTAAGTACCTTGAAAAATATTTACACTAACAACCCTCTTGAACTACAAATCAAGACTCAACTGCATCTACTACAAAACAACAACTTGGATGTCAGATTCTTATGGGTGCCCTCTCATCAAGGAATACAAGGAAACGAAGATGCTGACAAACATGCAAAAGACGCTACGGTATGCAGAGATGTACATATAGTGAACAGTGCGGTTTACAGTGACGTGAAAACCTACATCAAAATGAAAATTAATTCTCGGTGGCAATCGGAGTGGCAAGGATCACTCCAAAAATTAAGACAAATAAAGGAAAGTGTCAAACAGTGGCCGCGAATGTGCAGTAACCGCTTAAAACAGGTCGTAATAACCAGACTAAGAATAGGTCACACTAAACTTACGCATGAATATTTAATACGTAAAACTGATAAACCTATGTGTATAATTTGTAGCCGTGAACTAAATGTAAAACATACTATTAGAATGTACATTATACACATCGCAAAGACAACAATGTAATTTTCCAAATGACATGAATACCTTGCTAGGAAAGGATTGCGATGTGGATAATATTTATAAATATCTGTCAAATACCTCTCTACTCTATAAGCTGTGATTATATTATTAAATCCATCGCTAATAACCAACTTGGTTGATGCGAGAAACAAAAAAACAAAAAAATTAAAAATAAAAAAAAAACCATCGAAAACCTTATTTTTGTTTAAACTACGGTATTGAGAACAACCCTGTTTGTTTTGAAACAACTTAAAAGTAGGTAGTTTGTTGTCATCAGTAGTTTAAAGTATTTTTTTTTTATTATCAAATTGAAAATAATATTTTACCCTTCTAACTCTGGTTTCGCCTGAAAAATTATGTCCATGTTTTCTATACTCAATTCAGTTATATTGTTTTCAGTACTCTCAGTCAATTTTTCAGCACTTTCATAACCATCAATATTACCACAAATCTGCGATAGTTCACTAAAATACAACACAACGTAAATAACAATTATTCATTATTTTAGAAATGATGAAATAAAACAATTTAATTTGTTTAAATCTTCATTTTTATTTGTGTAGCGAAACGCGTCACTAATTTTAATTTGAACGTTAGTTAAAAATAAAAATGAAGATTTAAACAAATTAAATTGTTTTATTTCATAATTAGTATGGATCTTCATCAAGTAAAAGCCTCATCTATTCAATTATTTAAGAAGAATGTCGATTAAAACTTACTCCCATACATTCGTAGGACAATCACTAGGCTTCGATGGCACTGGAGATTCACTTTCATTATTCATTTTAATTGTAAAAATATAGTAATTATGCGCCAAGGTAGAAAAGTGAGGTATTATTGTCGAGGTCGAGGTCTTTAATGGATCCGAGACATTAATACACTTTTCTACCGTGGCTCATATAGCATTTTTTTCACTACTTCACTACTGGCATTTTATTTTTTTAAATATTAGTTTGTCGACTCCCGTTTCACCTTTTCTACCTTGGTTAATAATGAACAACATTACTACCTCAACAAAAGTAAATAAAGTAAGGTTTAGAGGCTAGTAGTGAAAAAACAGTATTATTAAAGAGAAGTCCCGTCTAAATAGCTGTAGTTATTTAAGGTTATGTTTGGATATAGAACAAAAGTTCGCCAAACGACAGAAAATTACTATTATTATCGTCATGATATGGATATAGGACAAAATGGATACAGAACAAAATTAACAACATGAAAACATCGTCTTCTATAGACTAATATGTATGGTGCAGGATATAAAACAAAACTGATGTCGAAATATGAAATCCTTTGTTTTTAACGGACACAGAACAAATTTATGTCAGAACAAAATTGATATAAAAAAGTTGGTCTGTAATGGATAAAGATTAATTTTGTCACTCATATATTGGATATTAAGCAACTTAGTTTTAAAATTTCAGGGGATATAAGACCGTCTCGTCAAAACAAAAATAACGGTGTATAGGTATAACACATTTTTACCCAAAAGTGGATATAGAACTGTATAATCCTCGGGTGACGATATGTCGGCAGCATCAGACATAATATTTTCTGTCTGTTTGTTTCTTCTTTATTTTAGTTTGTGTAAGAATTTGCCCCATATCGCTCACCGGCGACAATAGTGGCATAACTCAAAATTAAACTTTATGGAGAAAACTGCATTTAAAGTTTGTTATTTTAATTTTTCATGTTGTAATGTTATTTGAAAAATCATTAATGAACTTGACAGTGATTATTGGTGGGTTTTTATGTGCTAAATTATTGGGGACTGTTAAGTTGTTTTTTGCTTTAAAAAAAGTTGATGATTTGTAAGATGTGCCACTATTGTTGCAACCAAGTGACACAATTTTGATGGTAACTTGAAAAAAGTGGAATCAAATCCGTCAAAAGTTGTTTAAATAAAACTAAAATATAGGAAATACTCTTGATTTATTGAAAAAGGCCATTAAGTATAAAAACGAAATACAAACAAAGGATCCTACTTTAAAGATATAACAACTACAACCTACTTTATAGATACAACTACAATATTTTTTTTGGAAAATCAGTCTTACTTGACAGTCTAATCATTTTGTTATTCAAAATTTATACTGTTATAAAAATAATTGTGACAATTTTTAATAGCGTTTGTTCTTAACAAAAACATGAGATCATCATATTTTTTTTAGCAATAGGTATAGGATTATCGTAAGCTCTCTTGATTTTAAAACCTGGAAATGTAGAGAGGGATGAACTTGAACGTCTTGAATTAATTATTAGTTGGACTTGTTTAAAATCTGATTTTTAAAAGACGTTTTGTAAAAGAACGAGTTTACGTGATTTTTCTCCACCTTAATTATTGAGGTGTCGGCGATTTTAAAGGTCTCACCCATTGTGTTTTTTGAAAATTTGTGGTAGTATGTTCAGTTAAGAGCGCGCTCCCAAATTAGACAGCTCAAAACAGTTGGCACCACTGACTTGCAACAAAATTTAGGTCATTTTGTAAACAACAAATCTAAAGAACGCAGTAAAATTAAGTGTTGAAATTTTAACACAATATAACTTGGACCTTTGTCTTGGGGATCAGGTATTTTGGTTAAGTTTTATATTGTTATAAAAAAGATATTAGCCATTATGTGATGGTATGTTTTTGACAGTTTTGACAATTTGTAGTCACCAATTTGAACGCCAAGATCTGATCCCCAAAAGAAAGTCTAGAGAATTCCATTCTGAAAATATGAAATCTCAAATCATTGTATTTTTTGAGATTTGTTGCATACAAAATTTTGGAAACGAACATTAGTTCAGACGTTCCACCGTCTTGATGGATGGCGCTGTATGGAACTTCAATGACAGATTATGACGGTTTTGTGTCCATAAAAATATTTCAAATTATTTATTATTGTTGTTTATAGCATAGCTTGTCAGTATTTGTAAGTGGTTATAATAAAATAATCTTCATGCTGAAAAAGTAAATTTGTGCTTCGTAAATGCTCTTTATATTTACTCCACATGTGCTCCATCACAAGTAACGTGTTTAGTGCCTATAGGTGTGAAATAAACCACAAATATTTTTAGCTAAGTACTGCTAGTGATCCACAAAAAAATGCCCTATATTTATTGATCCCCATATCGGGGCCTTTTGGTTCCTCCGGGGACCTGTACACAACCATAGACTGCATCAGCATACATACATCGGCCACCCGAGTTAGTGAGAAAAACTACATTGCTAATATTAGTAATAAATGACTTCTACTAATTGACCAAAATAGACATTTCGTATTCTATTCTATACTGTTGTAATCTTTTATTTTCGAAACACAGGAATAAAAATGTTATATATTTTTGATCTTCAATTTTTCCAGTTGATGTATCGAAATGTTATTATAAATACTTTTTGAAGTTTTCCTCCAGTTTGTAATGAAGGAACATGCCTGTTTTTCCATTGACTCTTCTTAATCTTAATTATTCAAGTAAATTATACCAAAAATGTCTTCTTTAATTGAAAACAAAAAGAAATGATTTAGGCAATCTTTTGTTTAATTGTAGTATTACAAATTTGAAGTACAGAGTAAGTAGGCAGTTTTTATATTAATTATAATACAGAAAGAAATGCTAATTAATTAGGTAAACT
The DNA here is from genome assembly GCA_947563755.1 of Lochmaea crataegi. Lineage (NCBI taxonomy): Eukaryota > Metazoa > Arthropoda > Insecta > Coleoptera > Chrysomelidae > Lochmaea > Lochmaea crataegi. Next base: position 75,176,716 of record OX387422.1, on the reverse strand, counting down.
ATAAAAATGTTTATTATAGCAATAAACAGACATGTCTGCTTTTTCAATGATCCTTATTAATTATTCAAAAAAAATCACAGCAAAAGTAGGTGTATGTATGTTTTTATTGAAAAGAAACAAATCAAAAATATTCTATAAAAATAATTAAAATTATTATTACATTATGTTTAATGTATTTGTCTTCATATTTATTAGTACATAGCAACTGAAGTTCATCTTCCATTTTTCTCTACCATTTATCCTCAGAACAAAAAGAAAAAAAGTTTATAAAATTATCCATTTTTTACGATTCTACACTCACAAAGGGGTGGTGACACCCATCGACATACTGAAGTCTTGATCCATATAGCAGAGACATATAGTTATAAAGACTGAAAAAAAAAACAATTTAATTCTAAATACTCTAAATAAATATTTTTACTAACAAAATTATTTCAAACTCATTTCAGCAAAAGTTTTAAACAGTCCATTTTATCAGAACTGTCAATGAAATAAAAAAATGTAGATGTTTCTTCTAAATAGGTGTTGACATTTTTTTACTTACTGAATGGTTATAGTGAACACTGCTAGGTATATGGAATATTATTTGGACCTGTGCGGGCAGTTACATCAGACTTCATTTTGATTACATAATCAGAACTGTAAATGAAATATAAAGATTAGATGTTTCTTCTAAGTAGGTGTTGACATTTTTTTACTTACCGAATAGTTATAGCGAACACTGCTATATGGAATATTATTTGGACCTGTTCGGGCAGTTACATAAGGCTTCGTTTTAATTACATAATCAGAACTGTAAATGAAATATAAAGATTAGATGTTTCTTCTAAATAGGTTTTGACTTTTTTTTACTTACTGAATAGTTATAGCGAACACTGCTATATGGAATATTATTTGGACCTGTTCGGGCAGTTATATCAGGCTTCGTTTTAATTACATAATCAGAACTGTAAATGGAATATAAAGATTAGATGTTTCTTCTAAATAGGTTTTGACATGTTTTTACTTACTGAATAGTTATAGCGAACACTGCTATATGGATTATTATTTGGACCTGTGCGGGCAGTTACATCAGGCTTCGTTTTAATTACATAATCAGAACTGTAAATGAAATATAAAGATTAGATGTTTCTTCTAAATAGGTTTTGACATTTTTTTACTTACTGAATAGTTATAGCGAACACTGCTATATGAAAATTATTTGGACCTGTGTCACTTGGCAGTTCTGAAAATGAAAAGAAATTAGATTTTTGTAAACAAGTCTTGTTAGTGTTTTTACTTACGCATTAGTATCGGCATCCATATCTTTGCCCTAATTTTCTGGATTCTGTCTTGCCAGACTTCTTTTTCTCATATTCTGATATTGCTTGCTTGATATAAGGGGGGTCAATGCATTTCTGCCCTTTTCCTATTTGATTTCTGATTATTTCAGGACCTATACATTCTGTATAGAATTGCTTCAGTTTCAGACTCATTTTTTCGGCCCATATTTTTCTATCTATCTCAATTTCCTGTATATATAGATCTATATTATCGCAGATATACACAACAAAGTAACATCTGCTACTATTAGCACAACATAATCCCGTTGTGTTGTGACTATTAGTTATTTTGGTGTATTCTTTGGTTATATTCAATTGCCCGATTGCCCCTGGATCTAAAAACACACGCTACCCCTACCCAGTCGAATTTGTTCGTTTTTTGCACATGAAAACGTAAATGTTTAGAATTTACATAGTTGCCACAACTATAAAAATAATATTGAATTTACTTACCTAGTTATTGTAACGAGAAAATAATAATGAAAAACCTACAATTATCTGAAATGAAACAATAACAAAATATAAGCACATACTTACCTGATATATTTCTATTTTGGAAACCCAAAAATTAATCACAATTTGCCTTATGACTAATACACAAATACACTCTAGGTACGAAGTCGAATATCGAATTTTGAAAACATAAGATACCTAACATACAGGTAAAATGGTCACTATATAGATATTGCAAGTACGTAAAAATATACCTAATATCTTATGACGTGCAGACGTGCATAGATTTTCTTGTTAAAAAAATTTTTCTCCTTGTTTGAGGATTTTCGTATAACATGGCAACATCGGTTGTGAATGCAGCATTCTGTATTTTACGATTTTACTTGGCTCTTTTGGATTCTAAAGCTTCGATGCCAAATGTAAAAATTATCCCTAGAAATCCTTACAATTTAATAATCCTCTCCATTATGACGATAAAAAGAGATGAGGATGGTTATTTGGTTTTTAGCTTGCCATAGGTAATAATAATTGTTGAATAAAATTAATGAATGAGGTAGGTAACATTACATTTTAAAAAATTTCGAAGCAAAAATGTCTTGTCAATATACCTAGTCGAAATTACCTTAAAATTTAATTGATTATACATATAAGCATTTAAAACAATGAAAGAAAATAAGAACCCAAATAATTATTATTAAAAGATGGCTTAGTAATAGTGTTAGTTGTTGATTTGAAAAATATTGTAAAACAAAGGAAGACTAAAAAATTAATTTCGTCTACCTACTCTAGAAATGGCAATAGCGCTTCTTCGTCATAGACTTGGTAGAGTTGAAATATCTGAGCTTTATTTATTTTTCCCTTCAATCTGTTTTCTTATCTTATCAGTAGGTACTAGTTATGTGGCTTCAATTATTTTTGGAATGAGGGTAGGTCCGTAGAAATGGGTAAAAAAAACTGAAGTTTCTAAAATGTTTTAGCAAGCTCGGTCAAATTCAGTTCCTTTTTGTATAAACATATTTTAAAGTAAGTAATCTTTTAAAAACGAAAAGATGTTTAGAATTAAAAATAACTTTCAAATAGGTATTCAATATTGTTTATTTAGATCAAAAAAATAATTTTTTCGACATTTTCTGTGAAATATAAAAATTTTTGATGTAAAACAATGTGTTAAATATTTGGAAGTTATTTTTAATTCTAAACATCTTTTCTTTATAATCTTTGAAATTGTCCAAAATAAATGTACCTTCCTACCTACTTGAGACTCTTGAGCAAAAATACATCTAATTTAAATTTTGATATCTAATGTATATATTATACCTAGTTTATTTCGTATTCAATAATTTAAAAAAAATGAAAAATGGTACGTAATAATTAATAATGGGATGTATATATTATATCTATAGGTAACCTATCACATGAAAATATTCACAAGATTAGCTTTTTGCAGTGTTTTTTCATTCAGATAATTCCAATGGATTTTTGTTAGGTCGGCTTGGTTTGGTTTGTATTTTATCATTAGGTACTTACCTACTTCTCAATAAATGGAAATTATAAATCTCGATATATAAAACTTGAAAATATAGAGAAACGACGATAATGATTGGAATATTATTTTAATTTCAAAATTAACCTATAAAAGTACAGAAAAAAATTAAAGAATAAAAGAGAATACCTATAGGTAAAATAAACATACTAGCTGTTGAGTCAAAATAGCAAATAAATGAAATCATAATTTACCTAATGCGATTGAAAATAAAAATATTTGCTGGCAGAAATTGTGTTTGTTTGAAACCAAAACATCGAAACAGCTGAGGAAACTGCTGATCATTTATATTGTGCAACTGGTAGGTAAAATGTATACTTAGTGAAACATGAAAATTATTTGAATTTTATATTTATTCTTACAAAAGCAATATAATTATTTTTATTTCAGAAGATGACTCGAAAATACTCGAGAAAATATTACATTGCCATTGAAATCTAAACGGTCTACAAAAAAGTTATTTCAGGTACAGAGATTAAACCAAACAATAGCAGCAACTGAAAAAATGGCAGAACAAAATGAAAAAAAAAATAGACCAAAAAGGTCAATATGAATATCAAAAACTACAATTGTACAAACAAGATATTGAAGTTAAAAAGCGTATAGCTTCAGCACTTGAAGAAATTGCAAAAAAAATGTAATATGCCCAGTTATGTTATAATTGTAAATTAATCAGAACGTTTTTTATGCTTACAATTTATTTTTAGTATGTTTGGTTGTGATATTAGAAAAATTTTGATTCAGTTGTGATATTTTAGTTTCATTATTAATGTTTTTCAGTTTTAATATTAATAATGTTCTTTAGTTGTGATATTTTAGTTTTAATATTAATAATGTTCTTCAGTTGTGATATTTTAGTTTTAATATTAATGTTTTTCAGTTGTGATATTTCAGTTTTAATATTAATAATGTTCTTCAGTTGTGATATTTTAGTTTTATTAATAACAATGTTTTTCAGTTATATTTTAATTTTATTAAATAATGTTTTCATTTGGTTTGTGAGCTTTTGTTTTAAGAATAATTAAGGAGCCTCTTGTTTTACTTAATATTTAATGTGAAGTACTATTTAATATTTGATTATTTTAAAGATTTGGGATATACAAAAAAAAACTAAATATATTTGTATCTTTTTTATTATGTGAAATAGTTCCTAATTATATGTTGCATTTTCCTTCCTTTGACTAAATCTTGATTTACTCTATGCCGAACATTGTTATCTTCAATTGGTCCAGGCAGGTCATACAAACCAAGATCTAAATCAACATTATCCTCACCCTGAACAATAGGAACTGCATTATCAATACACATATTGTGTAGTATGCAACAGCTGTTAATTATTTTGCAGCAACGCTCTGGAGAGTAGTGAAGTACATGGTGCTTCAATAAACAACGAAATCTAAGTTTTAATACTCCATTGCATTGCTCAATTATAGACCTGTACTTCTATGGCTAATGTTATATCTGTCCTCAGGAGAACCTCGTGGAGCATTGGCTATTGGCGTTAATAGCCATGGTCTCAAAGCATATCCAGAATCACCTACAACGAAATCATTTATTTAAACTTATTTTTTTTTTAAATATATAGTGGTGATAAAAGCATTTTCAAGGTAAGTTCGTTAGAAATTTGTAATTACAGAAAACCAGAAAAAATGTGGTTTAAATTGACAGACATTTTTATAACCCCGTTAGTGATATAAAGAACAAATTTGCGGTAAATTTCCTAAAAAATAAACTGATGTATTTCTATTTCCATATAAATTCTGTATGTAGTTTAGGGCATTGCTGTTGTTCCATTGTAACCTTAAAAATTGAGCTCAAGCCCAACTAAGAATTAAGTTATAAAATGTAAATGATGATTTAAAAAAAACAAGTGCAAGATTATAAATTAATTTGTCTACTCGGTCACATAAGTTTCAGTTGCTCCGGTGACAACCTTAGGCCTTCGACGTCGCTCAGAACGGAGGTAGGGGTGGATCCCTCTTATTGATCTTCCGGACAAAATAGTAGACAACTTGTGTGGGCGCCAACTGAGTTTTCCACTTTGGCCTAGCGCAACTAAATTCCCCCGATAACCCAGTAAAACAAGGGATGAAAAGAAAAGGCAAACCTCAGCTTATGTTCCTTATAATAACTAAAATAAAAAAACATTTAATACCCTTAAGGGGTGTTTTACAATTAATACTACTACTACTACTGAAAACCCTAGTAAAAGCCTCCCCCACTTTAAAAAAAGAAAAATAGTGTGAACATCTGTTTCACACCAATAGTCAAACTATTAACATAAAATTCCAAACTATACCAGTTAATTTGACCTACTTATTGTGAAATTAATATGGCTGTTCGAGTGTACCAATACAGATTAAATACAAACTTTCAATTTTATGTTACCTGAAAAGTAGTGTAAAGTTTATAAAAAAAAACAATTCCATATAAGGCGACACCGTAGTCAAGGCGTTGGTACTAAGGCAGAGACGCATGCGCAAGTGGATAAAATTATGAAAATTAAATTGTGAAAATTCACCGCAAAATATTAATTTCCACCATTACAATTGCATAATAAAATAAATCAGTAGGAACTACCTAGCTAATGTATATACATGTTGGCGTAAAGCCTAAAATAAAAATAAGTAAATAACTCAGAAAAACCCCCGATGCCGGGTTACCCTCAATGTGGTCTTCTTCAAGAAGTTGTTGAAAAGTAGCAGCAAACTGCAGAAGACATCATTATCTATCCACCAGGTAGACTCCAAATGTCCCGAAGTGTGTATCTGGAGGGTGGTAAGTATACCCTGGCCCCACAGGTGAAGTGTGTATGTGTGTATCTGGCCCCACAGGTGAACCCTTGAAAATTAAAACAGGTGTCAGCTAAAAACTGAGCCTTTACAGGAACCAATCCAACACCTCGACAAGTTAAGCTTATGGCAGAAGCTAATTTATAAAAATTTACAAGTAACGTACAAATCAAAATCAACCCCAAATTAACTGAATCAAACCCACAAAGTAGTCATAAGGCCTACTTACAATCAACAGTGTCAGCAACAGTATACTACACTGAATTTAAATCAAATAATAAGAATGCGATAAGCATATAAAATAAACTGTTTTTGGTCATAGCCAGGGTAGGTTTGAAGAACCACCCACGAATTATAGTATTCGTTAGACTAAAGCGGGCAAAGATAACAAAATATACACAGGGTAACAGAATAGACTGTCTTAATCAAAATTTACAATCAACGAGTGGTATTTTACCACCAACTGTTTTAACTACAAAAACTACAAATCTGTGAGACATACCTTTTCCAAAAAGGGTCCAATACTCAAAATTTTCCTTACTGGAAGGCTACCAACAAATAACGAACCAACAACATGTGGCACACCTCCAATTTCAAAACTTCAACGTTGGCGATTTCCTTTAAATATTGATAAATACATAGTTATGCGAAATCAGTAAGTAGAGAAAATACTTACAATCGTTTTAGTGCAATAAATCCCCTATAAGGGTTTGTGAAAACGGCTTCCAGAACAGGACGGAATTCTTCAACAATACGAACTCCCGTAGAACCAAAATACTAAACCGTATATTCCACAACTAATTCAGAACGAGAACCTATAAATCCCAGCAGGGGATGACTACCCAGTCATTAACAAAATTCAGATTCTCGTTCGATGCACTTTTGCTAACCATCTATCAAGTAGGAGCACACACCGGAAAGAAGGGTGACTGACACTTCCTCAACGTCAATACAGAATACTACTATAAAGAAACCTACCCGAAACATACATCCGAACTACACTGCTCACTACACCGAGCGTGTTCCGCACAGATCAAGTCATGAAGTGCTACCCTTCCCTCTATGTAAGTCAATACGCATTCGCGAGTAAAACAGCCTACACTCCTGAGTAGCATCGATCAAACGCTCTAACGATTCCCTAAAACGGAGCGACAACATTTGTCTGTGGACTCTTCAAGTCACAGAGCATCGCCTAACATCAAGTACGACTACACTCAGCGGCATGACGAACGAACGCTTTTATCCAAGACATGACTGTCACGGCCAATTGTCAATGTCATCCTATAAATAAACACTTGTAAACATTGGAGAGAAAAATAAAGTATATATTATAAATTATTCAAATAAATTTGAGCAATAGATAGTACCACAATACCCTCCTGTCAAAGTAAACAAAGCAAGATCACACACTCGGATTTAACATACAAAACACATGGCGATAACAGCTAATATATCATAAGTAGATGTTCAGAAAATATTCGAATGCCATCTTACATAGAAGATTTCTAACTAGTATGTATTTGCTTAAGCCAAAATATGGTAGATAAATGAAGAAAATATACCTTTAACTCAAAAGTAAAGTATGTCTACATAGATCAATAAGTTTTATGAAACCTAATTACTACTTTAAATGTTTTAGACTTCAAGTCAAGGAGTCAGTAATAATTTATAACTGATCCCTAATAAACTTTAGCGTTTATCAAGCTGAAACGGACAAAGTATTTGGACTACTGTGGCTACACCCCAAAGGTGATATAATCAAAGCCAGAAACAAAATCAGTAGTCCCACGGTAACTAAAAACTAAAGTAAAATCCACAAGAGAGAAAACCCCTCACTACCCTTAATTATGAATTATAATATAACAAACAAAAATAAACAACTAACATGAATCTACCTACAGTTACAGTTACATGATAGGCGCTCGTTTTGTATCACAAAACTTACATTATTTACACTACCTGGCGACAAAATATTAAATTTGTTGTCTTGATGTGAAGACAGGTTTGGTTACAGCCTGCACCACTTCACCGGAAGGATGATGGCAGGGTAGTCCCTAAAACTCTGGGCTGACAGAAATTATATAACTACTGAAGTACTTTCGTAGTGAACAAATTATATTAGAAACATAGAGCAATATCGGTCAGGTAATTCCTATATACAAATACTTAATATATACAATAGACGTAGTGACAAATTCAACCGTTACACCAAATAAATGAATCATGACTGATGCCAGGATATCTTGCACACACATTAGTGATTTTTAAATCTGAATTGCAAACCTAAAAAACTTGGGTAGCACAATGTCCAAATAGAATGTGTAATACTTACTAATTGTACATTAATTGAGTGATACCCCTTTTTATTGACATAATGTACTTCATTTTCTGTACATGGGGGATAGATTGCAATGTGTGTGCAATCAACACAACCGACAACACCTGGAAACCCAGTCTGTCTATAAAATCTAAGCAAAAGTTTGTAAGTATATAATTATTTCATGAAAATATATACGGGGTATAAACTTACTTATTGCGACATTCTCTTAATTCATTAAAATTCCTTGGTAATTTAATGTACTCATTAAATATATTTGGATTGTTCAACACATCTGTTATTTCCTGTACACATTTGCTTACAGAAGCTTGGCTTACACAATGACTCATGTTTTGGCCAATGTCTAGTTGGTAGCTGCCTGTAGCAAAAAAGTGTAATGCCACTAAGACCTAAAATTATAATTTGATTCAATATCCTGAATTTATGTAACTATACTATAAATTCAATAGCATTGTCAGTGAGTCATCATATGTTTTAATTCGTAAAACTTTAGTAGTGAGCAGCAAATACTTATTTAATTATCAAAGGTAATACCACGAGTGCTTCAAATTTTATCGATAATTTTTTCTTTTCCACGAAAACTTGTTTATTTGGCAAAAATATGAAAACAAACCGATTGATAAAATCACGAGTCCGTTAGGACGAGTGATTTTATCTGAATTCGGTTTGTTTGAATGTTTTTGCCTCAAATAAACATGTTTGAGTGATGAAAATAAAAAATTATGTGATAAAGTTTGAAGAACGAGTTGTATTTGGGAAGATTATTTTTTTCAACAATTTTAAAGGATTTTGCATTAAATGTTCAATATTCTCTTGGGTGATGGCACTGAATCGGTTTGTGTTCATTTTTCAATAAACTTCGAAGCACTTTTAGTTGTCAATAATGACAAATTCAAAGTAAAATTTTGACGTTTCAATGTAAACAAGGTATTATCGATGAGGAAGCAGAATTATCAGTATAATACCGAATGATTGGCTAGAATAATGTATTGCTATTGGTTAAAACCACCAAAATGTCACATTTTGACAAGTGAAAAAAATAATCACCATAAATACCTATTTAGCAACAGTATAAATAATTACTTTTCTAGCAACAGTCAACCCATACGATCTTGTAGGAGCATCCATATAAGGTTCCACTAGATTTATTAGGGCCTGTGTTAACTCTTTTGTCAACCGATAGTGCTTAATAAATTCAATGTCACCAATTTCTTCAAAAGGATTTCTTAATTGTTGGAGTCGTCTTCTCCTTGACCTATTTCCTAAAATTTCAGTTTCTTCCAACGCTGCTAAGCCCGCTAAATTAATCATGTTATTAAACATTTTTATCTTTAATAACCTTCCTATCTAATAGGCGAGCGGCAACCACCCCTAAAATGACATGGTAGTGACCAGATCACTTCTAATCGCTAAAAACCATGTTACTATATGTTTTCGAGGGTGCTGAATACGAATATGACGTTTGTTTTTTTCTAAAATTGGGGGAACATTGTTAAAATCTACAATTACGTCGAAAAATAGAAAAAAAATTTTTCGCGAATATCGAACTTCAACTCGCTGCCATTCACGGAATAATCAATATTTTTTCATAAAAATTTAATCACACATTCTTGAACTTATTTGCAAGGCATTAAAACATACCCGAAATTTCCAAAGCAATTTCCAACCGATCGGGAAATTTCGGAAAATTTTTTACTACTCTTTCTGACTTTGTGCATACTTTTGCAAAAGTTGAGTGACAAAGTTTTTAATTTTTAATTTCTACATATGTAGTCTCAAAGTGTATTATATAAGGAAGTTTTTCAGAAAATTTCAAATGTTTATTTGAAAAAGAAAAAATTTTACGGTCATTCGAAAATCCGCGCGGTTTACGACCCTTGAAAGATTTGAAAGCGGTTTTGTCAAACAATGAAAGCAAATCTAGTTTAACTAATTTTATATGTGCTTATATAAAAGATAATTTAGTGAAACATAGTATTGAGCTTACAGATACTAATAAACATGTATATTTAGCTGGTGGATTGGAACCACGAGAAAATTCATTTGTTATTGATACAAATGGCATGTGCAAAGTAGATCCTATGTATACTTGCAATCACATAGATGCTGACACTCGTTTAATATATCACGTGAAATGTGTTCAAAGTAAAATAAATGATAAGCAAATTATTATTGTTGAGTCGCCAGATACAGATGTATTTTTATTGTTATTAAGTAATTATCAATATTGTCAAAATAAGCCACAGGTTTGGTTTTATACTGGCAAAATTTCAATACGCATAGATTTCAGGAGATACATCCCAATACACCTCTTGACAGAAAAACTAAGACCTGCCTTAACTTCATCACTTATAGCTATGCATGCATTAACTGGATGCGATACGACGTCATCACTGTTTTTTATCGGTAAGAAGACTGCATACGTAGCGTTAAAAAAGATGTCAGATGAAGAATTGAGTGATCTTGCCAATCTATGCAACGTTCCTATTGAAAGGGCCATCGAGATTGTTAGTAATTTTCTATCTGTGTTGTACGATTCACGTAACAAGTCTAAAGCTATTCGCACAGATATTAACTCATTAAGATATAATTTAGCTTTATTGAAAAATTCATGTATTGATAAGTTACCACCTTCAAAACCTGCATTAGAAAAACACGTATTGAGATGCATTTGGCAAATCAACGAATGGAATCAGGCGACATTTTCCACGATTTTTACAAAAAACTTGGAAGAATATGGATGGTTGATCGACGAGGGGAATGTGTTACCTGATTTTTACAATGGATTATCAGCAATGGAATATTTACAAAATTTCTTCTGTTCTTGTGCTCAAAAATCTTCTTGCTCTACCGACGTGTGCCCTTGTAAAAAATCTAGTTTGGAATGCTGTGATTTATGTAGTTGCCGAGATTCATGTACTAATAACGTAAATGTAGTTAATGATGAATTTACAGAGTGAATAAATTTTTACATTTATACATGGTTTTCTACTATTATTTATTGTATCATTATTTATAAAAAAAATTATTAATAGAAAATTTTAGATTCATTATTCGCTCACTGCATGAAATCCAAGAGAAACGCGCCTAGTGCAAGCGTCGAGCGACTAGAACGCTGAGGTTTAAGACGCTGTATAATTTTTATTTTTGCAAATAAACATTTGAAATTTTCTGAAAAACTTCCTTGTATATTACACTGGGAGACTACATATGTAGAAATTGAAAATCAAAAACTTTGTCACTCAACTTTTGCAAAAGTATGCACAAAGTCAGAAAGAGTAGTAAAAATTTTTCCGAAATTTCCCGATCGGTGGGAAATTGCTTTGGAAACTTCGGGTATGTTTTACTGCCTTGCAAATGAGTTCAAAAATGTGTGATTAAATTTTTATGAAAAAATATTGATTATTCCGTGAATGGCAGCGAGTTGAAGTTCGATATTCGCGAAAAATTTTTTTTCCAATTTTTCACTTAATTGTAGATTTTAACAATGTTCCCCCAATTTTAGAAAAAAACAAACGTCATATTCGTATTCAGCACCCTCGAAAACATAAAGTAACATGGTTTTTAGCGATTAGAAGTGATCTGGTCACTTTTTCGTTTTCTAAACGACTTTTTGGGGGTGTGCCGCTCGCCTATAACGAATCAGATGCAATTAGTATATACGAATTCATTAATTCGCACCCCTTTGACCATGCGATGTATTATATTGATATTTACAATTGTCCTATTTTATTATTACACTCTAAATTTTGTTTTTACTAAATTTTATGCAATCAATCATATATTATTACCTTTATCCAAATTAGTTGTTAATTTACTTCATAAAAAAAAATCTCTGATCTCAAGGTTGGGTTCTATATTTAATTATTTCATTGAACAATCTCATTCACAAATACAAACTTTTAAATTATCAAACAAATCGGTTTAATGAAATGACCCCGTCTTATAACTTTTTAACTAAATCACATCTATAAAACATCCAAAATTTTTTATTTACGGAAACTAAACTTATAATACAAGCAACAAATGTAATATTACTTCCCTGGTTTATAATGTCAAATCTTCCTAAATAATTTCAATAAAAACCAAATATGCCATTTGCAGTACAATTTCTTTTTCCATTTGTATATATCATCCGAATGGGTATAATACTATGTCATCCTTTGCATTACAACTTAGCTATTTATTATCGTCAAACCACGATTTACCTTCACCTTCCTTCGTGCTGTTGGAAGCTGGTTTTTCATGTTGATGTATAATTGATGCGCTGTCAGCCAAAACATCTGCAAAAAGATACTCACGAAGTGTTATAATAATATTACTAAATGATTTGAAAAATAATTACCATGATCGGACTTGTCAATATCTAATTAGGAGTTTGAGACTCCTGCACTAAGACTGCAAACTTTTCAATGGTGGCCTTGCCCTTGTTGCTCCGTTTTTTGTAGCCTACAAAATTTTCATTGTAAATATTCAATATTTTTAGATCAATATTTTTTTGAATTTACCCAATACCAATCATTGACAGCATCTTCTCTGCCCTGGCACCTTTTCCGATTAATTTGCTATCCATTTTGTATAAAACCAAATAAAAAAATAACTCACAATAGTCTAAACCGGCACAACTAATAAATAGCAATTAAAAGTGCAGTCGATATCGGCTTAAAATCGAATATTTTAACATAACGTATAAGCTATTCTGGCACATTTAACTAAAATGGCCAAAAACACAAAGTTATCGTGGCACAACTGAAAATGTGCAAGTTGTGAGTGTCTTTTGAAAAAACTTTCGTACCTGTACCCGGTATTCCATTTTTGAAATTAATGACAAAGCTTATATTTATAGCATGGAACAATCATATTTGGAAATTTTGACATCTTGTCCAGTTTTTTATCGCACTGATATCTCTTAATCGTATAATATATGTCCATGGCCTACTCATGTATAAAATTACCTCGAATTGTACTGAGGTATTAGGAAAGGAAACTAAAGTTTTCTCAGCTAAACAGTTCGTTTTACCAATTATCCAAAAACAAAAATAACGTTATATTATAAAACACGATTGAACAACATCAATAACAGAGACTTAGTAGGTAATCACATTTCAAATAAACGAATCAACTCAAGTAAAATTGAAATTAAAACTAACAACACGTTGCGTTGCATGAAAATACAAGGAATCGAAAGAACGGTAAGTGTACCGTACCATATAGTAAATTGTGTCACAAGGGCAAAAAATGAGCTTTACGTGCAAGATCAAGCGTAGTGGAGCGAGGGCAGCTATAGTATATTGTGTACAAGGGCAGAAAATGAGGTTTAACAACCCGAGACTGTTAGATGCACGAGAGCGAGAGAAATTTACGTGAAACCTCAAAGTACTAAAGTGACAGATGGTGAAAAACTACAAAATCGTGGAATGAGAATTTTCGGCCCTTGGACTGCTCAACAATACTTTAAGACGAAAAAAAGCTTTTTACCCCAGACACTTGTAGTTCAATAAAAATTGTAGAAAGTCTCTTCCAAACTATCGACGTTCTAAAACATTTCTATAAAGTCACATGGAAGTATTGGAATAGGAAAACATTTATTTTATTCTTTAGATATTTGCATTGCTTTGACTAAGAAAGGGTACCATGAAGAAACTAAATCGATGCCTCAGAATACTGCAATCCAGATCAAATTTATTTTGTTGTGTTCTGAGAGGATATTATTTCGATATCTTCTTTCGCGATTTCACTTGTATCGTCCGCTAGCGGGAACACATAGTAACTAGGGTCACCTTGTCTTCTCAGAAATTTTACGAGAATATTTTCGCCATTTAATTTTGTGATGACTCCGACATAGTACTTGGTAGTTTTTTTAGAGGAAAACTTAACCAACAAATATTTGTTCATTGTAGTCTAAGTTTTCTTCATACGAGTCTGAATCGAGATCTGAATAATTTAAACGGGAGGTCTATGATCTAAAAAATGTGTTAAGGGAATTACAACTATAAAGAATAAAACAAGTTTTATAACAATAAGAAAGTTGAAAAAATATAAACAAAAGTAATATTGAAAAGGATACCGGTATTTCTTTCATCTTCGTAAATATGGCTTATAGAACCTTCAACTGTTAATATGTTTGGCACTTTTGAAGAAATTACATCAAATACTGGCTGTAAATTTGCCAAAATTGACACGGGATCGTGTCTTAATGATTCAGATACTGTACATAAGGATTCTGATGCTACTGCGTTCTCATTATTTCGGTAATAAATCACTACAGTATGCAAGCTTAGCTGCTGGCGCGATCCACTAAAATGCATCGATTGAATTTCCTTACCATACTTGCAGGCGAAATTTTCAGAGAAGTAGACATGAATGACTGCAGATTCTTTTGAAAGATTTTTTTAATGTGATCAATTGCCTTATATTGATGGTTTCTGTTATTAATATGCTTCAATAAATTTGGAATCTTTCTTCAACTGATCTAACATTATTTGTTTTGTGCACTGTATTTTTTCTTCAATAGTTTTTTTGCATTGTTTAATAAATGTCCTTTTATATTTAAATCTTCGGTCTTCGACAACCACTTCTCATAGAAAGGCACACCATCTGGATCATAGTTATTTATTTACAACTCTCTGTCATTGCATTCATCACACAAACGGCTCAAACACTTCTCTAACAATACTTCAGAGCAACACACAGATCTACACACTTTTTCTAGGCAGTTTTCATTAATAATGTTTAATATTTTCAATCTTCTTATCAATAGTTCACCATTTTCGCATACTGTACAAAGATAGATTGAATTTATTGATCTTACTATATCAAATGACATAAGACAGGTTAAGAAAAAAATATATAAATACAAATACAGTAACGTGAAATATACAGAAAATATTACAACAACACTAGAAACACGTAGGCCCATCAAAAATCACATCAAAATTTAAAATCAAACAAAGTATATGTTGCCGTTAAGACAAAATTCACCGAGTATTTTCAAAATACTCCTCAACCGAATATGGACACATATCAATCAGATAGTTTTTAGTTTTCTCCTTAAATTTATGCTCCAAGACAATATCTTTGAAATATTGTGGGAGACTATTATAAAGTTTTTTTATTCAATTTATCGTGCATAAGACATCTATGGCCATTAGCACGAGTTAAATTACATAATATATATAAAGAATGAAAGCTTAAACTGATATGAGTATGACATGATAGAAGCGAAGATATTTTCTAAATTAGGTTTTTTTTTACATTAAACTCTGTTTATAAGTTGTTCTTCTTTTAGGAACTTGATCACTTTGCGTACTTGATTGGCACTATTTAGGGTCCCTTTGTAGTTTGGTTTTATGCCAAGTTGTAGACGTCTTGTGGCGAAATATGGACATTCATCGAGAATATGCTTGACGCAGAGCTTTACGTGGCAATACTGACAATTTGGCTGAGGTGATGATGACATTAGGTAACCATGTGTAAGCCTAATATGACCTATACGTAGTCTTCATATAACGGCCATATTTTTCCTCGATAAGTCGGGGCAGATAAATTGATTCACTGTTGGTTGAATTTGACGAAATGGACATATAATTTGATTCCAGTGAATTTGCCAGTTGGAACGGTTGATTTTTTTCAGGTTAGCTTTTAAGTCATTACAAAGCTGAAGATTCACTGTGGCAGTAGCAGTTGAGGCGGCTTCTTTAGCAAGGCAATCGGCTTTTTCGTTTCCAATAATCCCAACGTGGGAGGGGACCCATGTTATTTTGACTGTTGTATTTTGTCTTCGTAGTTGTTGATATATGTCATGTATATCTTGGACAAGGGGATGGTTAGTAAATATATTCTTAATGGAATGGATGGAGGATAATGAGTCTGTGCATATGGCGATGTGTGTATTTGCAAGTTGTTGGACATGTTTGAAGGCTTGTAAGATAGCGAATAGCTCACCTGTATGGACGCTTCAAATAGAGGATATTTTATATAGTCCGATCGATCCTTGTATCGTGGTTACGGAACACCCAATTCCTGATTCTGTCTTTGATGCATCTGTAAATAAGACCATGTTATATTCTTTATTATTCAGCAACTCAAGGAAAGCTGTTCGAATAACATCAGTATTGGTTTCTTCTTTGTTAAATTTGTAGAGGGAAACATAGTATTGTGGGAGAAATTTGGTCCATGGAGGAGTATTGGAGAGAGGGCGAGTTCGACTATGGGATATGTTTACATCTCCAATTAGTGGCTGTATAAGTTCAGGAATGGAACGTATAATAAATTTATATGGCGGGTTGAGATGAAGCTGATATGATGTTAATATAGAATATACTGGATTAGAGGGATTGGAGGAAATCGCGGCAGTATAGTTGAGTAGGAGGTATTGCCGCCTGAGCCAGAGTGGGGGTTCATTAGCTTCACAGTAGAGACTTTCAGCCGGGCTTGACCAAAATGCACCAAGACATAAGCGGATGGCGGTATTGTGTACTGTTTCGAGGGAGCGTAAAATAGTTTTAGTTGCAGACATGTAAATGAAACTTCCATAATCAAGCTTGGAACGAATGAGGGTTCTATATACTTTTAGCAAGGTAGTTTCATCTGCGTCCCAATGATAATGGGAGAGTGTTTTAATAATATTCAGTCGCTTAAGACATATTCCTTTAATTTCCTGTATATGTTGTCCCCAGGATAATTTGGAGTCAAATAACATTCCCAGGATTTTAAAATCATCTACGACAGGTAATTGAAAGTTGTTGACTGTGATTCTAGGAATATAAGTTTGCGCTCTCCTACTGAATTTAATAACTTTCGATTTAGCATGTGAGAGGGTAAGTCCTAAAGTGGTAATTTTGTTTTGTAGGTCATTTACTGCTTGCTGAAGTATTTTGCAAGTAGTGGCATTGGTTTTGCCATGACAGTAAATTAATAGGTCATCTGCGTATAGAGAGAATTTGACCGGTGAAGGAAGATTGTCGCATAATTTGTTAATGGTGAGGATGAACAAGGATGTACTTAAAACTGAGCATTGGGGAACTCCATCTTGTTGAATATATGAGGAAGAAATGGTATTATTGTCAGATACCCTAAAAGTTCTAGATGTTAAAAAACTTTTTATGAATGCATATACGTTACCAGTGAGATTGCATTGTATGAGTTTTTCAAGAATTGCCTTTCTAGAGATGTTATTATAAAGTTTAATTCCCATTACTATAGGTGATTTCTTGCAGATTTCTATTCGCTGGTAAGGTATAGAGAAATCTGATTTATACCTTGTGTCATGCACATGAATGTCACTATTCCGCAAATACTTGCTTTTATTTCCATGAACTGATGTGATTAAATCCAAAATATAAAGGCCATACATAGTTAAAATTCTCAAATTTATAAAAACGGGTCGACAGGAGTCTACAAATGAGATGTTTGAAATACACCTTAGAATTCTTTTCTGTGACAAAAAAACATTTTTAGCATGAGAAGAACCCCCTCCAAATACAAATTCCATAACTAATCCTAGACTGTATTTCACTAAAATATAGTAAACGAATGTGGTTTACATTAAGTGTTTTCCTTAAATTTCTAATTTGAAAACATTTAGAATTTAATATCTTTGATAAATGTAAACAGTGAGTTTTAAAGGACCAATCTGAATCAAATAACACTCCCAGAAATTTCACATTTTCTGTTTTTGTTATGTTTGAGTTGGTAACCAGTATACCAAAGTCAGGGGAAAAGGTTTTTTTGGCGAGGATGAAATGAAATTCGTTTTAGTTGTATTAAATAACAAGGATTGATCACTAGACCATGCAGAAAATCTCAATAAAGCATTAGTGATTTTCGCCTTTAAAATGTTTGGGTGTCCATCGCTAAACAGAAATGTTGAATAATCTGCATAAACAGTAGTAAATGACTCTGATATAACTCATTTATATATAGGATAAATAACAAAGGTCCAAGTATGGATCCCTGTGGAACTCCTTGTGAATTTACCATAAGATCACATATATATGAATTTCCTCTATCAACAATTTTGACAGATTGTAACCTGTTATCCAGGTACAAGGAGAACCATTTGTACGATTTTCCCCTCATACCATATTTATAAAGTTTCTCTTTCAAAATACTGTGCTGAACATAGTCTAAAGCCCGACTGAGATCACAAAATATCCCAATCGGGGTTTCACCCTGCTTGACCAAATTCGGAGCTTCATTATAGAATGATTCCAAGGCTGTTGAAGTTGAAAATGTTGCTCGAAAACCATGTTGATGATCAGTAATTACCTTATGCATTTCCAAAAATTTCAACATCTGCTTCAGCATGGCGTACTCAAAAATTTTTGACAAAACTGGTGATTCAGAGATTGGGCGATAATTCGACATCTCTTCAGCAGTTCCTTTTTTTAAAAATAGAAGAAACAATTGAAACTTTTAGTTTATGAGGGAACACTCCCTCTTTAAAAGAAGTATTAATTATATGAGAAATTGGTTCTATTATAAAATTTGCAATTTTTTTAATGGCAATACAAGATATGTTATCAGAACCACATGAGGGTTTATTTTTAATTTTATTCTTGATAATTTCAAGAACATCTTCGGTTGTGACAAATGAGAGAAATAAGCTGTTTGAAACAAAATTATTTGAAGGGTACTTTAATGTATAGTTCGGTATGGATATCAATTTGATTGCTTCATTAGGGGCATTTATTAAGTATTCATTAAAATTATTAGCAGTCAATAGTGGATCATTTACTGTTTCATTATCAATATTTAAGGTGATAGTTTTCTGAATATTTTGCTTCCCTCTGAGTTCATTTATAACACCCCATTCAGTTTTATTTTTATTGAAGGAATTATTTATTTTACTGTAATAATAATTACTTTTTGTATTTTCAACAAGCCTTTTGTGTGAAGGTTTGCTTTCAGATACATAGCTTCAAGTTGCGGATATTTACATTTTAAATTAAACAAATCCTTTAGACTACTAGATGCATTTTTTAATTCATTGCTAACCCACTTTTTTTTTGTTTTTTATTGCCTTTTTTGATTTTATAGGGCAACTAATGTTAAAGTTATAAGTTAGAATATCATGAAATATTTCAAATTTAGTATTTGTATCAGAGGCTTCATAGACGTCCTTCCAATTTTCTTTTGATAAATGTTATATTAATTAAGTCATTAATGTTATTTTCACTTATATCCCTAAAATTTATATAGTTGTCAACAATCGTCTGAGATTTAATTTTAGCAGAAAATTATGATGATCTGATTCAGTATTTATGTCAACAATACCCTCACATTCATCAAAGTTTGAGTATACTTGATCTAGAATACTGGCAAAGATTACAAAATAAATATAAGATATTTCACTTGAAGGCGGTCTGATTCTTCTTAGTGTTTTAAACGATCGCGGCACTCATAAATTATATTTACGGCTCGCTTTTGTTGTAAATAACTACACCGCTAGGTACCAGGGCATTAGAAAAGTATATTTTATTCCAAGCTATACAGAGGTAACTTGAGAAATATATATTCAAAGTAATAGGATGATATATTAAAGGTTTTTTTATATAATGTTTTTAAATGTTAATTATTTCGAAAAATGTTCAGGATATGAATTTGAAAAGGAAAGTTTAGGTATAAGTAAAAAATACATCAAAATTTTTAAAATGAATCAATTGACAGATTTTATTCAACATTTTATTAATAGATGATCTAGCGGTTATTTATACAGAATATCACAAATTCAATTATATATACTCACTGGCCACCAGAATAATAGGACCACTAAAACAATTTTGATCTTTAAATTGGACACCCCGTATTTTTTGGATTCACAAGGTTAAAACATATTATGCAGCTGCAGGATATATTTATTAATAAATTAGATATGTTAATTTTCAAATTTCTATGAATACCCAGTACCTATAAGTACTAAATAACTAACTAATTTTTTATTATCAAATATCTTTGTTACAATAGTTTTGAAAAAGTTGAATTCCGTATTTGATAATAACTAATTTAATACCCACCTCTCAACGTCTTTGGGACAACGATAAAAGGATATTTCTGATTTTCCCACCTTGCTGGAACAACCCATCACAGCACAACACACAGGCATTTTAAAACCACAATTATAATATTATTAATGTTTCTTTTGGAAGACAGGAGTTAAAATAATGCGAACAAGAAATTTTACTTCCGGAACGTTTCCCGAAAGACTAAATGAAATACTTATACAAAGTTCCTAGAGATTATAGGCACATTTCTGGCCCTTAATTGCTTCTCTATATTTTTATCTTTGTTTACATTATAAGTACTTAATACCAAGACTGCATTCAGAATTCGTGGGAAAGTGATAAACTACCATTTATTATGTATACAACTAAGACTATTAACAAATATAACAAAATATTTATTTTATAAGTTTTGCTATTGAAGAGAAAAATATTAATATTATTTTTTCCTTATTGCAATAATTAATTAATAAATTTAAAATATCCATTGAACATAAACATAAAACACGAACAACGAATTCTAAAATACCAGCGCTCGATAGGCGACGACCCGTATAATATGCAAAATTAAATGCAAGTAAGGATTTAGCGACATACTGTAGCATGGCGCCAACCGCTAAGTCACCAGACAGTAACCAGCGGTATGAATCCTTTGATCGATAGAATTCGTACGAGTGAACAATCTTATATATTTTTTGTAATCTTTGATACTGGCACATGTAGCAGTTACTCTAGTAGGAGTCAAATTTTTTGGAAATAATCCAAAAGATCAGTAAAATAACGTACCTCGTTAACAGTCATAAAATGGATGTTGGAATCACCAGCTAGAAAAATAAAAATGCTAGGCTGAAATAGTTTTCCGAGAAGTAAATTGATATTTTTGTAGAAGGAATCAAAAGTACCACTACGTTACCTGTAACAGACTAAGAGAATATTTTTATTTGAATTACAATTCCACGTTAAACCAAATATCTCTATATCCTTGTCAATACAATATTGATTTAATGAAAGACATTCAATTTTTAGATTAGACTTTGCCCAAACTGCAATACCACCCCGTTGGTAATTGGTTCTACCATAAAAACTTATTAATTGATAATTTGGAATATTATAATTAGTTATATCATCACGTAATGACCAAGTTTCTGTAGAGAATAAAAATTTTAAATCTAACTGGCAATAATCTGACATCAGTTTGTCAATTTTATATTGATTTAGACCTTCAATATTTGAAAGTTAAAGATCAAAATTTGTCTTTTTATTGTTATTCCCATTATTAATATCAGTTTGTACACCTTCTTTTCTAATACTAGATGGAATTTGATGTTCTATACTCGAGGATGTGGTTGCCATCCCTTTCTTCCTGAAAAAAGAAACCAATGCTCCACTTGGCCAGATTTCTGTTTTCCACGACGTTTTTAGTAGTTCGCGATTAATACACACCTTAATGGAAGCATATAGGTTAGGCATTTTAGATTGGTGTAATTCACAGCTCACACCTTCTAAATGACTTTCCAAGAACTTCTCGAGTTCCTCCGGCTTGGTTCCTGGCTTGAGTCTTGTCACATGAAGGCTAATCATTTTAGGAACAGTTTTAACATTGCAAGGTGTTTCAGTTTTCCCTACAAGAAATTTTCTTTTTTTCCTAGGATTTACTTGGGACCATGGTCCATTACGAGAATGTGCAGATTTATTTTCATTTTCAGAATTTTCCTCTATATGTATTACATTATTAAGGACATTTTTAGACTTGGCTTCCAGTACAGCTTCACTAACTTGTTTGGATGATATATTCGGTCGGCTTTCATTATTTAACTCCTTTTTATTCTTTTGAATAACAGCTGCAAAACTTGTTGACGCTAACAGCTCCTGTCCCTGTGTACTTTGCATCGCGGTAGACGGCTGAGTAGCCACTGCCATCACGCCTTTCTTATGCTTGTTTACAGTATTAGTTATCAGGTTCTGCTGATTAGTTACTGACCAGATTTTTCTAGTGTCAACTTTATTGATATCTAGATACATTTGTTTTGATTGCCGCTTTGTACTTAATTTCTAATTCAGCATTTTTCGATTTTTCTAATTTTAAATCACTTTCAAATCTTTCAACTTTTTCTTGTAATAAATTGTTAGAAATATGTTTCTCATTTACTAACATTTTTAAATAGGTTACAATTTCATTATATGTACCTGTTGAATTCGATTCCAAATCATCACACGATTGCGGAAGTTTTCTTTTGTCACAGCAAATTATTTTTGCTCTTATTCTTTGACCAGATGATGGATGGTAGATTGAATCACAGTATATGCACTTTACACCGTTAGCTACGACTTTTTTACAATATTTGCAGTCCCTCTGGTCATTCACGTCCGATTTAGTTGACGCCATATTGCCTCACGTATCATGACGGTTAACATTGGGATGAACAATCCAAAATGGTCTTAATTTGCAAAATGTTGAGTAGCTCAAGAAGATTGTTGCATTATCTTTACGAAAATCGTCATATAGTTGTCTTAATGATTTATTTAGAAGTCTCTTCTGTTTTTTCAGTTTATTTTTTGTCACCGAGTCTTTTTTTCCTGGACATAATTTGCTATTTATATCTTTTTCTAAAAAATCTTGTATCTTTATTCTTAGGACCTGTATGTTTTTCCTTGCTGATTCTTTGTTGTAATTCTTGGATGATTTAACTTTATAAGTTATGAAATTTAGTTGTCCCACACATTTATATTTCTTTAAAACTTTGCCTGTTAAGACTTCTCGAAACATTTTCCGGGTTGCTTTTTTCTTGTTCAATAATGAATAGTTATTCGAAATTTGTGAAACAAGAAATTTGCTGAATAAAAGCTTCTTTTTTATTTCGGCGGATACCACGTGACCTTTTAGTAATGTATTGACTTTGGTCATTGGACTATTCTTTTTTATTTCTTACTCCTAAATTTTTTAACTTTTTTTCGACCTGCCAGCGATTGACGACTCGGTCCAGCTTCCAATTGAATAGGGCCGGGTTCTGATGAAGGCGGTGGGGTGGTTTTATTTATCTACTGGTTAATAGTTATTTGTCTACCTTTAACCCCTTATCTGTATCTTCTTGAGCTATCTCCATGTTTTTTTTAAATGCGTTGTTGTCGGGATGTCCAGATCCTTTATTGATTTTATTTTGACTTCTACGATGATGATATCTTTCACGTTCCTTTTGTTTTTCTCGCTCAAAATATTCGGTATCGTTTCTCAACTTCTCGCGTCTTAATCTTTGCAGTTCAGTTTTTCTGCGTTTTAGTTCATCGGCAAATTTTTTAAATTTTACCATGTCTACTGAAAGGAGATATTTATTATTATAGATATGTCGTAAAATCGGAATAACTGTCAACTCCGTAGATCTTCATCAATTCCGAAGCCAAAAAAGCTTTGGAGTTGATGATTTAACAGTTTCTCTGACATATTTCTGGAAATACATAACCTCAAAATATGCTACTTCAAGTTAGAGTCGTTACATTATCTATCTGAATATATTGGAGATATACAGTAATTTGTATTTTTATTCGAGAAATATCCTTCCTAAATACCGCTTGTGCTTAAAAATTAACCGGATAATTTCCATTCAAGCTTGTCGTCTAATTCCACTGGTTCTTCGAACTCGTGGAATTATTAACAACAAGCTTTCATGGAAATTATCGGTAATTTTTAAGCACTCGTGGTATTACCCCCGATAATTGTGATTTTTACAAGAAAATTGTTCTGAACAGTTTATTGACAATCTCGCGAACAACTACGGAGATGATTTTAATAAAGGTACTCACCTGGATTCACACTGTGCCACTAGAAAAACTCACACAAAATTGCGTTTCTGATACCCAAAGGTCTGGACTTGGAAAGTAAACTGAACTGAGAGATTAGGCAACCCACAAAACTGATTTTGTCGCCATATAGTATCGAATTTCCTTGTTTAAATTGGCTGCTTCGGAGTTAACTATCAACTTGGGTACGCGTTTAATACACCAATTTAGAGTGCGTAAGTGAATATTAAATAAAATTTTGTTGTAATAACATAGTTTAAAGTGTCTTGATTCTAATATATGTAACAAACACCAACCATTCTTACAGAAAATAGATTTATTTCAAATATTACAGTGGTTACAGCCTTCGGAGTATGACGATTTTGATTTTAATTACATAAAACAAAGTGAAATGGAATATCAAATTGCATTTTCATGTTAGGTATACCTTAACACCATTGAGAAGGTTCTATGTATATTCAGAAAATTAGTTTATATGCGTTAAAAAATGTATTGTTGGGTTTTAGCAATTTTCCTTGTTTCTAAGAACGACTCATATAATAATTATTTATCAAGCTGTTGTATAGAAGAGCGTATGATAATGTCGAAACGGAAGAAAGTGGCGTTTTAAATAATTTTTCCACAACTATTTGATAATGTTTACATTTTATGTGTGCTTCTTCAAGTATAATGACGTACATTATTCACCAGTGAATAATAGGTGTGGATAATGAACAAGTCACATGACTCGGATAAATAGGACCTATATTGAAGTTTATTTATATACTAATGTTACAATATAATATTTAAAAATTTTCACCGCCACCAGGATTTGAACCTTATGTCTACAATTCTTCATTTCATGAAGTCAAGACTGGCACTCTGTAATTTGTATTTCAAGGAAAGAGATGAAGAATAAGCAAGCGAAAATACTTGACTATTATTATTTGACTATATAATGATAAAAATAAAAAAGAATAAATTTTCCATTTATCTATGAGATTTGGTTAGCTTTAGTAACCTCACATTTTCATTTATGACATTGTTTAAAGTATTTATCTATTTGATTAGTGCATAATTAATAATATTATTTAGTGATTTTTGTTAATAGCTGTGGCAGAGTAGACATTCTGTGTTTTTAATTTATCGGGTTTTGTCAAAAATGTTGCCAGTACAAAGATTTTTTGTAAATGAACTCGAAAACATTGCAAGAATGCATGAAAATAGAGTTAGAAAAGGGGTATCGCGAGATGAGAGTGATCCATTCAGTCTACCTGATACACGTTTCATTCAACTTTTTCGTCTAAATAAAGACCTAGTGGCTTATTTATTCACTCAGATAGTCCCTCATATGGATCATGAGCAAAGAAACACAAGAATCCCTTGACAAACACGAATTTTGACCGCCCTACGCTTTTTTGTAATTGGCAATTATCAAAGAGGTAGGTAGATATATTAATCTATTAAACTAGTGTGTAAGGCTTATTGATGTTATAATAATTGTGTACTTATAGATATATTAAACTATTAGTAGTCTTTAAGGTTTATTAACATTATAATTCTGTACTTAATCATAATTTTTATTTGGTTTCAGGTATTGGAGAAGAGTTTTTATTATCCTCAAGTCAACAAGCAGTAAGTCGTTGCATTCATGAGGTTGCTAATTGCATTGGTACACATTTGGAACCTGTATGGATCAAATATCCTTTCAATGAGCAGTCTAAAAATGATATAAAAAGAGGGTTCATGGAGAAAGCAGGGTTTCCAGGTATAATTGGTTGCATCAATTGTACACATATTGCAATATTGAGTCCAGCACACGAAGAGCACAATTATGTAAATCGTAAGGGGTACCTGGTTTGCAGTTATGATTTGCAAATCTTGAACATGAATGCACGGTATCCTGGCTATGCTAATAATGCTTTTATTTGGAGAGCTTCACAGGATTTCAAAAAATAATTTTTTAGGCAGAAGATATCAATGGACTTGGTTTCAGGGTATCCATTGGAACCTTGGCTACTTACCCCTTTTGATAATCCAGAACCAAACACCCCCGACGGACGGTATAACCATGGACACAAAATTACCAGAAGCATAATTGAATGCTGCAATGGACGCCTCAAAATGTTTTAGGTGCCTCTTAGGAGAGAGAAAACTAAGATAAACCCAGAAAAAGTTGGTGCAATTATAAATGCTTGTGCAGTGTTACACAATTTAGTAATTAGGGCAGGAGTTGAATTTGACTTTGACTTGAATCTAATCAATAAAAATATAATCAACAACCACAATGTTAACAGTACTAAACGAAGGTATACAAAAAAGGCAGAATATTCTAAATAGATATTTCTAAAATAGTTGGTATCATTAAAGTTAATCTTTTTGAAGAATAGTTAGTATTATGTCTTCCTCCTAACCTTTATCTGGTTGCAAGTAATTACCGTAACCAGATTTTCATAGTATAAGCATCTGTTGAAAATTGTTAATAATTTTATGTTTTGAAATATTTTCAAAAACTCAAATTAAAAATATTTCATAATTATAAAACAGATGGGTACTTATTCCAAAAATTATTATATTGACAATACGATAATTAACTAAATATCTTTATATTACCAATGTGAAAAAATATACAAATACAAAAATAACCAATAACTAAAACTTTTATAAACTACAAAAATAACTATAATATTTGGTACATAAAAAAGGAAGATAATAATTCTTATATAAATAAATAGACATCTCAAAATCACAAACTAGTTGAGGAAAAAAACTTTAGGATTCCTTTGATGTCAATGAGCAGCACCGTGGACAAACATCAACTTTTTGAAGAATTGCTTCTGCTACTCTTGAAATATTTGCACTAATTTCCCTCAAAATTGCCATATTTTCTTGGTGCATTCTCAACAGGATTATCTCATCACCCTTTCTATTAGATACTCTTTTTGCTTTAATTTCATTTTTTGTTGATAATTTTCGTTTTTTATTTTCTTTTTCAACAGGAATTGTTTCTGTTTCTATGAAAATTGTTCCTGATGATGTTGAGGGAGTGGTAGAGGTGTCTGTAGTGGTGTTTTTATTTTCGATTTCAACCGATATCGTAGGTAGTGATAAAGGCGTGGAAGGAGTAAGAAAACTTGATATATTTTGGGGGTTCTTTATATAAACAAGCTCAGGTAGTGGTTGACAAGAAGGATCTTCAAATGGTTGCTCATGAACTGTATTATTTTTTCCATAAACAAAGTATATTTTCATTAAATTAATATCAATAAATATGTAAAAGGTAATCAGGTATTAAAATGCTTATAAAACCTAATTCAGTAGTATTATCTCCTTCTACTACAGTCCATCCAATAATTCCCATTAGCTTTTCTTCAACAGGTAAAAAAGGTGGTAATGGTCCCCCTCCTCCTGTTCTATTCATATTGAGTCTGATATTTTGAGCCTTTACTTTGTCCTTGCTTTTCCACTTGCTGAAAGCCTAAAAATACGTAAGAGAGCTGGGTATAAACTAGAAATACTGAAATATTGTTATTAAAACGACTTATATCCATTTGTCAGAAGTTTTTGAGCCAAAACCCGTACTATTCAATTGAGTTGCTGCTTGGTCCCACAAACTTATAATTTTCCCTTGCGTTCAATCCAACAAATGATTTTGTAACCATTTCAGGATGTTCCAATAAAAAGTCAACAAGCACTACCCATTGATTTTGATTTGTCTTGGGGCCCGTGGCGACATGTTTCTATAATTTATAAAATAATATTACAATAGCAGTATTCAAACATAATTATCAGTTTTTAATTAATAATTGTGCTATAACTATTCAATTGAAAGTGGTAGAGGTAGATAGGTCGCATAGTTTACTTTGCAATTAACACAAAAAAATTTGATAGCAACCCAACACCCAAAAAGCTTAGTTCTAAAGATTCACACACACACGCGCGATATGAGCCCATCCCTCCCAGGATGCACCCCTCAGAGAGTGATGTATCCCGGGGAAAACCTTCCACCCGATGGGACCTCATCGTCGACGTTCGCGTTTTTCGCGTAAAGCTCGTCCCTAGCCGAATGGCTGTTGGCTGGAGTCGAGCTGTCTTCTTTTCGGCCTTCTAACCCCAGTGGTTATATCTTCGGCGGTATTCTCGTTTTTTCTTGTCTTCTGTTGTGTGTGTTTTTTCGCTGTCTCTATAAGAGGCAAATCCTTAGCCGTCTTATTACGACTAAAGACTACCTTATAGAGTGGATCCACTTGTTTTTGCTGACCTAGTTGAAATCCTGACTCATCTTGCTATGGATGTGTCAGGGTGGTTTTCTCGTCGTCCTGTTGTTTGGGTCCTGTGGGCATCCCTTGTAGTTCGCTGGGTGTTCTCCCTGGCAGTTTGCGCAGGTGGCTGGCTTTCCCTCGGTCTAGTGCACTCGCTGGAGCGGCGTGGTCCTCCGCACTTGACACACTTGGTGTTTACCCTGGCAATTATAGCACTGCGTTGGTCCTCTCTTCTGTTCCTCCCATCTTATCATCACTCGTGGGATGTGTTGTATTTCCCTCATTTTTCCTATTCTTCCACTTCTAGTTCTACTATGTATATGGGCAGTGGTCTTCTTTCGCCAAATCTGCTTTTTGCCGATTCGGACTCCTTCCTTTTCTGTTTCTTCTTTCAGTTCGTTGGTATCCTTTGAGGACAATCCTTCATTTTTGTTCTTCCCGTGGTGTGTAGGTGTACCATTCCACTTCTTTCCTCTCATTGCTCAGGTACCTTGTCAGGTTCCTGTAGTCCTCAGGTCATTCGCAGGTGATTTTCACCCCGAGTCTTTCGTTTATCGTGATGTATCTCGTCTTTATACCAAGACGGTAAATGTGTTTCCTTACAGAGCCCCAGTGGTGGGTGCTCTGTAGGATGACGGGTGGTGGTCGGTGTGTCTTCTGTTTATTTTACTTGATGGCTTCGTCCATCATTTCATCGACTGTATTTCTTCTGGCGACAGCTCTCTTTGTATGTTTCGAATGGACATCATTTCCGTGAAGTGCGCTACTACCTATTTATTTTAACGCACTCGTCTATTTATAGAACCTACTTTTGGTTCGTTCTGTAAATGTCAGACTAGTTATTTATTTATTTATTTAATTACAATATCCTCGGGCAAGCCCAATTACAGGATAAGGACAAACACAGGACAATAAAGACATAAGAGAAAAAAAAATAATACAATGCAGTATTTGCAATAAAGCTATTCATGAATGCCCACTAGCATTCACAAAAAAGAAACTTACACAAGCATTATATGCAAAGTGAAGTCTTTCCTATGAATTACCCCGGAAAAAGATTCGTTTTATTTGTCTATTATTTGTGCAGAAAATATCTATGTTTGACTCAATCGAGGAGTACTCAATGATAAGCTGGTTTAATGGTGAACATTTGTAAACGTTTGTCCTATGTGGTAATTCATAGAAAAGGCTATTGGTTCTAGAATTTGTTCTAGGAACTCTGAAGTTCAGTAACGATACAATATTATCACATTTAAAAATATAATTAACAATTTTATATAAAATCATAACTGAATGCATTGAGCGACGACGAAGTAAACTACTGCTATTAAAACGAGAATAAAAGTGTTCTTGAGGTGTGCCTCTAACAGGATAAAGACCGCCCAAGATATAAGAAGCCGACTTAAAGTATCTTCTTTGTACTCGTTCCAAAGCGGAAATATGAATATTATAATTCGGGCTCCAAATAACACATGCATACCCCAGTTGCGATCTTACAAATGCCGAGAACAAAATATTCAATGTGTTAATATTTTTGAAACATTTCGCATTTCTAACGATGAAACCCAGCGACCGATATGCTGCAGATACCGTTTTTTGTATATGTGGAACAAAAGACAACCTTTGATCAAAATAAACACCCAGATCTTTAAGAACATCTGGTCTGTCGAGGACAATGTTGCACAAGGTGTAATCAAATTGGATAGTTGTTTCTTTTCGACAAAAGGACATTACGTTACATTTATTTGGGTTCATAGGGAGCTTGTTTCTGATACACCAATTATTGACCAAATTAAGATTTCTCTGTAGTTTTAAGCAGTCATTAACGGAGTTTATTTCACAGTATAGTTTCATATCATCAGCATATATGTCTTTATCAATGTCAACATCCAGATCTTCGGTAATGTCATTTATAAAAATGTTGAAAAGTAAGGGACCCAATATAGAGCCCTGTGGGACACCGGAAGTTTGAAGAAAACGTTGAGATTTGTATCCTAAAGTTTGAACATATTGAGTGCGATCATGAAGATAAGAACTAAGTATAGCAATTAACATGTCATCTACAACAAATAAATTAAGTTTATGTAAAAGTATGCCATGGTCAATTTTGTCAAAAGCTTTAGAAAAGTCAGTGTAGATAGTATCAACTTGACTTTTCTTCTCCAGCATTTCACAAATAAATTGGGTTACGCAAAATAGATTCGTAACTGTGGACCTACCAGATATGAAACCATGTTGTTTAGGTATGATGATATTACTGGCATGAAACGCAAGGTGATTATTGACGACTATTTCGAACACTTTGGCGAAATTGTTTAGAATAGCTACTGGACGATACTTACTTATGTCATTCTTTAAGCCTTTTTTAAATATGGGGCAAATCATAGAAACCTTCCAACACTCGGGAAACTTCCTAAGATTGAGAATGAGATTAAAAATTCTATAGAGAGGTTTGCACAAAGTATACGCACAGTCCTTGACTAAGAACGCCGGAATTAAATCGGGTCCATTTGTCTTTTTGGGCTTAAGTTTCTTAGCAGCCACTAAGATTTCGTTTTCAGAAAATTCTCTGATACTTGAGATATTTTGACCGTTATTATGACTGTCGTGATGAGAGAAGGTGCCCGACGGAGTAAAATTATTGAAGAAAAATGAGGCAAATCCATCAACCACCTCCTGTGGGCCATTATATTCAAAATTTCCATAAACCATTTGAGCAGGAATAGAGGAACTACTCCTTGCGGAATTAACAAACGACCAAAACCGATTAGGATTGTTATTAATGTCGGATTCAAGATTTTCGGTAAATCTTTTATAAGCTATCTTAGATTCTTCTTTAGTAGTTGATCTAATATTACTAAAGGATAAATAATCAATGTCAGAACGACTTTTGCGGTATTTTTTCCAAGCCTTAGATTTTGCTGAAACAAGGTTGATTAGACGTTTGTCAAACCAAAGAGGATAGCTCCTATTATTTATAATTTTTGGTGGAACAGTTTTATCAAAAAGGTCATTTAAAATATAGTAAAATATATCAACTGCGCTATTGACATCATTGCAACCATCAAGCGGAGACCAATCAGCAGAGGCAATACTGTGATAAAGAGAGTGAAGATTGCACTTTTTAAAATTGTAGCCACCTGAGGACTTCGCGACTATAGTAGAAACAGAATTATCAAGTTTGAATTCTATAGATATTGCTGGATGGTGCTTGTCCTCGGGCAATAGCGTATCAACCGATTTAGATACTGTAACGTGCCTCCCTTCTTACACGTGGCTCCTGCCACAAGAACACGTCACTATGGACACCCTTGATGCAAAATTCGGGTTTTTAAATCTCGGGCGCCAGATTATTAACGTGGTTTGCTCCACGGCCCCTTGACCCTTAGCGTCAAGAGTTCCAGATAGCCTCAGATGGAGGTTACGGAAAATTCCAGGGGTCTTGTTGAATTAAATTTAACTAACTAGTGAAAATCCGGAAAAGCCAAATCTTGGTTCTCCAATCAATAAATTGCGGTTAAAAATGAAAATAATAGGAATTCAAAACTTTGATCTATTAATACTCTGTGGTCTATTTTACGAATAATTCTTTTTAGTGACAAACAAATTAACCGGGAAAAGAAAATGAGGTATGTATTACCTATATCTGGGATTTTAACGGACTTAACGGTCAGGTTATCAAATACGGTTCAAATCTACCGGGTTTAACGGGGTCCCTAATGCACGATTTAGATCTGCCGGGTAATCAGACAAATTGTGGCTAAGCCTCTTCCAAGTCTGATTAACCCTTGAATCCAAATGAAACCGGCAACTATTATTCCGACGGGGAAAAAAAATAAATAATGATTCTACGAAACGGGAAAAGAACGATTTAGATCTGCCGGGAAATCAAACAAATTGTGGCTAAGCCTCTTCCAAGTCTGATTAACCCTTGAATCCAAATGAAACCGGCAACTATTATTCCGACGGGGAAAAAAATATATAAATAATGATTCTACGAAACGGGAAAAGAACGATTTAGATCTGCCGGGAAATCAAACAAATTGTGGCTAAGCCTCTTCCAAGTCTGATTAACCCTTGAATCTAAAGGAAACCGATAACTATTATTCCGAAAAAAATAAAAATTAAGACTTATTAGATCTGCCGGGAAATCAAACAAATTGTGGCTAAGCCTCTTCCAAGTCTGATTAACCCTTGAATCTACTAAAGCCGGTAACTATTATTCCAAAAAAATAAAATTTAAGAACGAGTTAGATCTGCCGGGAAATCAAACAAATTGTGGCTAAGCCTCTTCCAAGTCTGATTAACCCTTGAATCTACTAAAGCCGGTAACAATTATTCCAAAAAAAAATATTTTCCCACGAGTTAAACGGTACCCAACTATCGACACACAGAGTAAAAATATTCGTACTAGCATAAAATTAAAATATTATAATCCACTTGGATATCAATTTAATATAAAACTACTGACAAGCAAAAGCATAAAATAATTCGAGAATCCACTAATAACTCATATCAGTTAATTAATATATAATAAACGCAGTAAATAAAATTCGAAATCAAATTACGGTTGACAAATCTTTATTTCCAGATAAGAGAAACAAAATAAAAAAAACCAAATTTCAGTTCAACAACAAAAGAAAAAAAATAGCCGGTCGGAAAATTTTCAAAGAATACATTCAATAATTTAATAATAAGCGGCGATACGGAAAGTTTCGAATACACAGTTTATTTGTAAAAATGATTTACCTTGTTAAATACAGCTTAGACACAATCGGAATACGGAATACACAAAATTTTTCGCACTACGGTTTTTCGGAAGAACGTTGAACGGAGAATCACTACTTTTAGAGCCGGAATAAATGAGAGCGCGAATAAGAAGCCAGACGGAATGAAAATCGGAGCGCGAATAAGAAGTCTAAGCGAAAAATGAATTTCTTGAGAGCCGAAAAATGAATTGATTCTTGAGAGCCCTGAATGATGCGCGACAGCCAATTTATATCCAAAATTTTAGTTACATTTTTCGGCCGTCGTGCAGGTGTCGGAATTAAAACGTGAAATTTATCTAGTTTCGACAAAAACTTGTAAGTATACTAGATGACTTTCGTTTTAATTAAAATGTTGTATATACCGGGCGTTCTTTCAGTTGAAAAATTTAAATATCGGGAATGAATAAATTGTGTTTGCTAGAATTTGGATTTGCGTAACTCGGACTTATACTAAAATATACAACGGTAATAACAAAAAAAATAAATCAATGCGGTAGTAGAAAGGGTTGTAAAGTAACGAGTTATATACACCCTAGTGGCAAAATAAAATATATTACGGAACAAAATAATATAAAAATTAAACTTGCAAAAAGCAAAAAAAAATAACTCGTTACACACCCCCTTTACTTCGGTAAAAAAAAAATGAATGAGCGAAAGTGCAACTTTCGGACATTACATTTTTTTTAAAACAACAACTTATACCTAATTATAAAAAAGGTGAGAAAACAAAACGGTGATCCAGGGTGTAGCGTCTCACAGCCTGGAACGTCGGCGTAGGGTCGCTTGGTGTGGATGGGGCGGTCCTCTTCCACGGGACGCCTGTCTTCGGTATGACCTGGAACAGCGTCCGGCTGTTTCCAGAGCGGGGTGAGGTCGTTCGGTCCATTTGTCCACAGCGGGAGCAAAATAAAATGTTCAGTCCATGGCGGGTTTTAAGTCTTTCACATGTTTACGATTATACCTTTTTCCTTTTTCATCTCGTAAGTCATATACAACGGGGGAAATAACACGTACGACTTCGTACGGCCCGGAATATTTCGGAGCGAGTTTCGCGGCGACGTGATCAACGGCATAGGATAGTGTATGATCCTTCTTCATGACTTTGTCTCCGATAGTGCACTTCCAGTCTCTACGGCGCAGATTATAGTTACGACTTTGACTGGTAAACGCTCGGGACAGGTGCAGACGGACAAGTTCGAAGCATTCTTGCAGTTTCTCTACTCGCAAGAGATGCGGTTTCGGCTCTTCCTCGGTTGGGTTGTCCAATCCGGCGTCTTCTTCCGGACTTTTCTCGGTGTCGTTTTCAGCCTCTCTTCTGAAGGATTTCGGTGTCTCGGGTTCTCTCCCAAAATTTAGGAAAGCAGGTGTGAATCCAGTCGAGTCGTGTCTTGAATTATTCATTGCAAACTTCAAGTCCGGCAACCTTATATCCCAGTCTCGGTGATCCGCTTCGCAGTATTGCGCAATCATTGTCTTCAGGGTGCGGTTGGCTCGTTCTACTGGGTTTGCTTGCGGCGTATACGGGGGAGTGAAACGGTGTCGGATTCCTAACCCACTCAGCATATCCTTGAACACCTTGCTGGCATACTGAGTTCCATTGTCGGTCAGTACGGTACGGGGGCATCCAAATATCGTCAATATTTCCTCGTAAAAAGCAGTGCTTATGCTACTGGCAGTAGCATTCCTTAACGGTTTACACTGTACCCATTTAGTGAATCGGTCTTGGAACATAATGATGTAACAGTTCCCTTTCTTACTTCTGGGTAACGGTCCAATTATATCGGAACTAACGGTTTGCCATGGCTGTCGATTCGATGATGGTTGCATCTTCCCTGGGAGCTTTTGTTGCGACGGTTTGTACTTTTGACATTGCAGACATCGCCTCACGTATTTGGTGATGTCCCTGAACATTCCTGGCCAATAGTACAGTTTTGCAATCCGGGTGATGGTTTTAGCAATTCCTAGGTGTCCGGCGTTTGGGGCATCATGGTTTTCTTGCAGTATTCGGGTTCGGTCGGACTTTGCTATGCACAGTTTCCAAGGGTCGGACATTTCTGGCTCTCTGAAATCGTTTATGTCCCAAAAATGACGGTATAGACGGTCTTCTTTTATGCAGTAGTCCGGAAACTTCTCTGGATCCTTCAGGACCTCTTCCTTCCTGTTCCGGTACCACGAACATTCGGCGGTTACATCGGTCACACAGATTGCGGACGGTGAATCGGTCTCGGCTGTCATTGGTAGCGGATTTCTGGACAAAGCGTCGGCCACACGATTTAGAGCACCTTTACGGTACTGTATCTCGAAATCATACTGTTGTAGAAAAATACTCCACCTGGCTAAACGTCCGGACGGACTAGATATGGAATGCAGCCATCTAAGAGATTGATGATCGGTGACAACCGTGAAATGGTAGCCCTCTAAATAAGGACGCATCTTTTCAATCCCCCAAACAATGGCAAGACATTCTTTTTCGGTTACGGAGTAATTTTTCTCGGTAGGACTCAGGGTGCGACTTGCATACGCTACCACGTGTTCATGACCATCCTTGTGCTGGGTAAGGGCTATTTTCAAACCGTATTCGGAGGCATCGGTCTGCAGAGTGAACGGTACTGTAAAATCAGGACAACTTAAGACGGGTGCTTCTGACAGACAGGTTTTGATTCTAGCGAACGCGGCTTCTTGTTCCTCGGCCCACTTCCATCGCTGAGATTTGCGGAGTAATTTCGTTAACGGAGCTACCTTTTCTGAAAACGATGGCACGAATCTCCTATACCAGGAGGCAACTCCCAAAAACCTTCTCATCTCTCGGATATTTCTTGGGGCTCCAAATTTTATGATACTTTCGACCTTCTCTGGATCGGTACGGATTCCATCTCCAGTAATTACATGTCCTAAGTATTTCATGGACGGTAGACAGAAATGACATTTCTCCGGGTTGAGTTTCAGCCGTGCTCCTCGTAATCGGCGGAACACTTCGGACAGATTTTCCAGATGTTGATCGAACGTTTCCCCCAGAACGATAATGTCATCCAGATAAGCGAATGCATATGGATCCAGCTCTGGGCCTATTAGTCGATCAACCAGTCTCTGGAATGTAGCGGGTGCAGAATGTAAACCAAACGGAAGAACCGTGAATTGAAACAATCCACGTCCCGGTGCGGTAAAGGCGGTAATGGGTTTACTTTCGGAGGTTAACGGAACTTTGCCAGTACCCACTCTTCAAATCCAAACTGGAAATGTACTTGGCTTTTCGCAGTTTATCCAGTATAGCATTAATAAACGGTAGAGGGTAAGCATCCTTCATTGTTACCTCGTTGACTTTTCGGAAGTCGATACAGAAACGGTTTTTCCCATCTTTTTTCTTCACAATTACTATTGGAGAACTCCACGGACTTGTAGAGGGTTCGATCACTCCCTCTGATAACATGGCGTCTATTTCAGCATTGCAAATTTCCTGCATTTTCGGATTCTGGGGTCGGTATCTCTGTTTGATCGGACGTGGTTGCAGCAAACGGATTTCATGCTCAACTAGCGTAGTTGGACCTCGCAAGGATCCAAATTTCGGTAATTCTTGGTCTAGGAAAATGTTTAGTCTGTCTGTCTGTTCTTTCGATAAATTTCTTTCTGTAACTGGAATGATGGTTCCCAACGGACATCCTATCCAATAATACTCCTCATCATCCCCTAAATCATCCAGGGAAACCGCAGATATTACAGAAGTGGTTTGCTCCTTGCCAACCCCTAACACCAGGGAGGGCGCAGAGACTTCGAAAACAGGTTGCTCCTTGTCGACCCCTAACTCCAGGGAAGACGCAGAGACTTCGGAACGAATTTGCTCCTTGTCCACCCCTAACTCCAGGGAGGACGCAGAGACTTCGGAAACAGGTTGCTCCTTGTCAACCCCTAACACCAGGGAAGACGCAGAGACTTCGGAAACAGATTGCTCCTCGCCAACCCCTAACACCAGGGAAGACGCAGAGACTTCGGAAACAGATTGCTCCTTGTCAACCCCTTACTCCAGGGAAGACGCAGAGACTTCGGAACAAGACAGATTTACAGACCGGCGGTCTTTCCTAAGACGGTGGGTGGTTTCTTCTCTAC
This sequence comes from Lochmaea crataegi, assembly GCA_947563755.1. NCBI lineage: Eukaryota > Metazoa > Arthropoda > Insecta > Coleoptera > Chrysomelidae > Lochmaea > Lochmaea crataegi. Next base: position 75,139,360 of record OX387422.1, on the reverse strand, counting down.
ATATTATCGGTACAGCAGAATTGACTTCTTTCATAGGCCTGTTCACGGCCTCCAATATTCCAACAGGACTGGCCAATTGTGAACGCCTCACTAACTTATCCTTTACGTATATTTCTCCGGTTCCTAACTCCAGCCGGAAATTATACTTTCGGAGGACATCATGTCCTAATACAATGTCGGTTATTAGACCAGGGAAATGCTCCAACGAACCCTCCATTGTGACGTCATCGAGTTTCCATTTCAATTCATACGTATCGGTGATAGAGACCAAATTTCCATCAGCTAAACGGGCCTTCGTAGATGGACGGGCGGTAGTTTGCTTTCTTTGGGAAACTGTCTTAGCTACTTGATCACCAATATACGACTTTGCTGCCCCGGTATCCAATAATTCTCTAAACCTATGATTTTCTATTTTGACGTCTATGTGCGGTCGGGGGTCGTTCATTTCTGCTGGCGGTTCGGTATGAGAGGCAAAGATTTGCGGAAGCTGTGTCGGCCTCTCCTCGGTACAGCTTCGTTTTAGTTTTCCTGCCTCCTGCAGGAACAGTCTCGGGAAAATACTCCTTCCTTCTGGCAACGAGAACAGAATATTTTTGGCGGGTTTTGACAGTTATTCCTATAATGTCCAGACTCGCCACAACGGAAACAGATGAGTTGACGGGAATATTGTCCTGAAGGTTGACGAGTAGTATCAGGCGGCGGCGGAGTATCGGTCGGTGACGGTTGGCTGGGACCGGCGATGGGCTCTCTGGATGGCCCAGGCATCGTGTTGTGAGAAGGTCCATATCTCGGCGAACTCATTGACTGCGGACGGGGATTTGGTCCCCGGTTCGGTCCAGTGTGGTTGGGTATAGACTGGAGTTCCTTCCTGAGGAGCTCATATTCCCTGACCACCTGACAAAAGGAGGAAAAATCGTCAAAGTCCCCTTTTCGGACTTGCAGACGGTATTCCGGCAACAGGTTACGATACAGCCATGCTAACTGCTGTTCGGGAGTTAGCTTTCCATGTCTTCGCATCAAAGTCAGGAGTTCGGTGATGTATGTGGCGGCGGACTCATTCCTTCTTTGCAGACGACGGCCTATCTCAGCTTCTAAGTCAACTTCGTAGTTAACGGGATAGAAGAAAATTCGGAAGTCTGCCTCAAATTCATCCCAGGTCGTGTACCTACTCCGGTTGTTGCGGTACCAAAATGCCGGTTCACCTGACAGTAATTCAGGTAGCAAAGGAAGCAAATTATCTTTTTGAACATTCCTTGCGGTACATATTTCTTCAATTCTTTCGATGAATCCGACCGGATCTCCTCGACTTCCGAAGCACACCTTCCAGTCATGCACATTCGGCGGAGGGTTGGCCATAACGGTTGGAACGGGTCCGGTATCGGATCGGTCAAAAACCGGTCGTGGAGAAATATGTCTTCTCTAAATTGTCCTTTTGGCCCTAGGCTCAGCAATCCCTTCTGACAAGCTTTTAAACTCAAGCGGGAAGAAAAATCTTCGTAAATACCAAAGGAACAAGATCAGGGACAGGCAAAACGGTCCATTCAAACAGCATGTCCACAGGTTACTCTCAATCATCGAGTCGGTGGTCTTCTTAACAATCCGGAACAATAAAAGAAAAATCGAAAACGGAATACGGTCCCTGTTCAAATCAACAATGGGCAAAAAAAAACCCGTAAAACCGTATAAACGGTCCAGCAACAATACGCTAAAAAAAAATATCCACAGCGGTATTTCAGTTCCTGCTATAATCAGGTCTCTTTAACAATACGGTAAAATAACGGAAACGGAATAACGGTTCCAGCTCTAACAAATAATCAACTCTCTGCAATAATACGGTAAACAAACAGTCAACACAGACTTAACCGGTCCAAGCAAAAAAACGCTTCAAAAAAAAAATATAAATTGAAAACGGTATTAAACTGATCCTATTGTAACCAACAATCAGGTCCCTGCTCGGGCGCCATTTTGTAACGTGCCTCCCTTCTTGCACGTGGCTCCTGCCACAAGAACACGTCACTATGGACACCCTTGATGCAAAATTCGGGTTTTTAAATCTCGGGCGCCAGATTATTAACGTGGTTTGCTCCACGGCCCCTTGACCCTTAGCGTCAAGAGTTCCAGATAGCCTCAGATGGAGGTTACGGAAAATTCCAGGGGTCTTGTTGAATTAAATTTAACTAACTAGTGAAAATCCGGAAAAGCCAAATCTTGGTTCTCCAATCAATAAATTGCGGTTAAAAATGAAAATGATAGGAATTCAAAACTTTGATCTATTAATACTCTGTGGTATATTTTACGAATAATTCTTTTTAGTGACAAACAAATTAACCGGGAAAAGAAAATGAGGTATGTATTACCTATATCTGGGATTTTAACGGACTTAACGGTCAGGTTATCAAATACGGTTCAAATCTACCGGGTTTAACGGGGTCCCTAATGCACGATTTAGATCTGCCGGGTAATCAGACAAATTGTGGCTAAGCCTCTTCCAAGTCTGATTAACCCTTGAATCCAAATGAAACCGGCAACTATTATTCCGACGGGGAAAAAAATAGATAATGATTCTACGAAACGGGAAAAGAACGATTTAGATCTGCCGGGAAATCAAACCAATTGTGGCTAAGCCTCTTCCAAGTCTGATTAACCCTTAAATCCAAATGAAACCGGCAACTATTATTCCGACGGGGAAAAAAAATATAAATAATGATTCTACGAAACGGGAAAAGAACGATTTAGATCTGCCGGGAAATCAAACAAATTGTGGCTAAGCCTCTTCCAAGTCTGATTAACCCTTGAATCTAAAGGAAACCGATAACTATTATTCCGAAAAAAATAAAAATTAAGACTTATTAGATCTGCCGGGAAATCAAACAAATTGTGGCTAAGCCTCTTCCAAGTCTGATTAACCCTTGAATCTACTAAAGCCGGTAACTATTATTCCAAAAAAATAAAATTTAAGAACGAGTTAGATCTGCCGGGAAATCAAACAAATTGTGGCTAAGCCTCTTCCAAGTCTGATTAACCCTTGAATCTACTAAAGCCGGTAACAATTATTCCAAAAAAAAATATTTTCCCACGAGTTAAACGGTACCCAACTATCGACACACAGAGTAAAAATATTCGTACTAGCATAAAATTAAAATATTATAATCCACTTGGATATCAATTTAATATAAAACTACTGACAAGCAAAAGCATAAAATAATTCGAGAATCCACTAATAACTCATATCAGTTCATTAATATATAATAAACGCAGTAAATAAAATTTGAAATCAAATTACGGTTGACAAATCTTTATTTTCAGATAAGAGAAACAAAATAAAAAAAACCAAATTTCAGTTCAACAACAAAAGAAAAAAAAAATAGCCGGTCGGAAAATTTTCAAAGAATACATTCAACAATTTAATAATAAGCGGCGATACGGAAAGTTTCGAATACACAGTTTATTTGTAAAAATGATTTACCTTGTTAAATACAGCTTACACACAATCGGAATACGGAATACACAAAATTTTTCGCACTACGGTTTTTCGGAAGAACGTTGAACGGAGAATCACTACTTTTAGAGCCGGAATAAATGAGAGCGCGAATAAGAAGCCAGACGGAATGAAAATCGGAGCGCGAATAAGAAGTCTAAGCGAAAAATGAATTTCTTGAGAGCCGAAAAATGAATTGATTCTTGAGAGCCCTGAATGATGCGCGACAGCCAATTTATATCCAAAATTTTAGTTACATTTTTCGGCCGTCGTGCAGGTGTCGGAATTAAAACGTGAAATTTATCTAGTTTCGACAAAAACTTGTAAGTATACTAGATGGCTTTCGTTTTAATTAAAATGTTGTATATACCGGGCGTCCTTTCAGTTGAAAAATTTAAATATCGGGAATGAATAAATTGTGTATGCTAGAATTTGGATTTGCGTAACTCGGACTTATACTAAAATATACAACGGTAATAACAAAAAAAATAAATCAATGCGGTAGTAGAAAGGGTTGTAAAGTAACGAGTTATATACACCCTAGTGGCAAAATAAAATAAAAATTAAACTTGCAAAAAGCAAAAAAAAAATAACTCGTTACAATACATTGCATTCAATATTGGATAAGACTAAATCAAGTACTTTATTATAACTATTCAGAATGTAATTGTATTGTTTAAAGTCAAAGAAGTTCATAAAGTTGATTAGTGAAGGCATATATTTTCCTGGCATAACACCATTTGAAAGATAATTGGCATATTCTGTGATATTGAAGTCACCAAAGATAATAATGTTTTTGTTGAATATAGCATACAAAGACTCGATTGAGTCATATAAGTTATCATAGACATCTGAGTTCATTTGTGGGGGAATGTAAATATTAAATATAAATAAGTTTTTTGAGCCTGCCTTGATCTTTACTGCAATGATATCTATAGATGGTATAACTTGAAAAGCATCCACAAATGAACTATGGTCAAATAATGTAGCATTAAGCAATTTATTCACAGCCAACAAAGCACCACCACCTCTTGTGTTATTTAAGAGCTCATATTTCCTGTCAGAACGAAATATGTCAAACTTATTAGTATCAAAAAACTCGCCGTTGTAAAAATTATCGTTTAACCAAGTTTCAGTAAATGCGAGTACATCAAAAGGACAAGCAATTGAAGCATTAAGAAGTAAATTATTAGTTTTGGTGCGAATACCCCGTAAGTTTTGATAATAGCAAATAAGGGTTGTTGATTTATTTTTGGCTGTAGTATTAACTTTGCCGGAAAAATTGGTTGATTGCTATGGCGATATTATATTTGATCTCAACTTTTGAAGTGCTAACTTATATACATGACAATCTTTATCCCAAGCGGCATGATAAGCAGCAACACTTTGATCAGCATATTTGTTATGATTGTGACAATTAATACAGTATTTAACTTCATTTTGAGTACATTCTTCAAGTTTGTGATTTTTACCACAAAGAGGACATAATATTTGATACAGATGAACAATTTTTAGACGTGTGACGAAAACCGCAACATTTGTAGCATCGAAGCAGGTCAATACCATCATACACATTGCAATAGTCATATCCAATATAAACTTTGCCTTGATCCATCACTTTTTTGTATGTATGAGAGGAGCACTGAATTAAACTTTGAAACACACGATTATTCTTCTTTAACGGACCGACACTAATAACTTTCAAAGAGTTGTCCTGAATAATCAAATCTCTATATTGAGAACTCAAATAGTGTAGTAAGTCAGCTTCGCTTAAGTTTTCAGACATACCAACTATCTTAAAACGTGGATTTAGAGTAGGAATTTCTTTTATATTATAATTATTAGCAAGTTTTTGAGTGGCAAGATCTTTAAGTTTTGTTCTTTCATTTGAATTTTCACAGCTAATTATAAGACCACCATCACGTACATTTTTGACTTTTGTGGTTGCTACACTAGAATTTATTGGATTGATATTGGCTAACATATCATTCTTTGTAGCAGATAAGGTTTGTTTAGTCTTCGGTTTAATGACCAGGGAGGGTTGTTGCTGGACTGCCGAAGGGTAAGAGGGGATTGCCGAAGAGAGATGATCAGTTGAAGTACTACCAGTGGCCATTTGATTAGACTTGACAGACGCAATTTCATCTTTAATGAGTGTCAACAGATCCACTTTAAATGTATCCATCCACGATTGAATTTCAGAAGCTTTAGATTTAACACCTTTTTCAATAAGTTCTTTAATATTCGTAATATCTAGTTGTAGGGTCGATTAATTATCAGCATGTTCTTTTACACTTATTGTTTCTGAAATTGCACATTTCCTTCTGCAGATGTCGCAAAGAAAAAAGAGATTTTTACTCTTAGTGAATAGGGAAAAGTCAACGCTAGAAAACCCTACGCAGGAGTAATGAAACCACTTATTACAAGCGCCTTCACATCCAATCAGGCCCTCATTCTTTGTCAGTTTACATTTGCTGCACACATCACCTGAGTTATTCATTTTTTAAATTATTTAAATTTACTTGAATTCGTAAATACCTCATTGGAAATTTAACATTAAGCTCCCGAACTATTAAATACTCAATCAATGTTGATAGACTTTTCGATTTTACTTATAGTCCAGGCGATTTAGAGTTTAGCGCGATAATCGCTGGTATCAGCTTGAAACTTTGTATAAAGGTTGCAAAAAATACGTACAATAAAATAGTACTGTAACGTTTATTCTAATTTATATTTACAATTAATTTATATTTACAGATTTATATGTAATTCAGTCCTTATTTAATAATTTATGTAATACACTAAACACACTAATTATAATTTATATGAGAGTCACTTAATAAACACTTTATCGATGCGCGATTACTTTCCTTCGGTATCAACACTGACTGATTGACTAATTGCCTGCAGCGAAGCTGGTGGCCTATTTATACTCGCACGCCGTAATTCTCGAAATTTCTCGCGGGTGCACTGGATATTTTCGACGTTCTGGCGGATGCACCGGGTGCGGTGGGTATTCTCGATGTTTCTCGAAAATTGGGCGGAGGAACCATAGTCGTCTCATATGGGGATTTCACTGGGGGCACTAAGTGAGAATATTATTGCAGTAGCTCGCGTAACATTGCCCCCTCCTTAAGAGACAGTTCCTCCTGGAACTAGCTAGGAAACTGGAACGAGATGACTGTATCGGCAACTGGTCCCCTTGTTGCATTTTCCAGTTGTATGGAAGTAACATGCGACCGTCTTCTCTGTTGGCTGTGTCTCCCGAGCATGGCCGCAAACCAGTACCTGCACTTCGGTGTCTCGGAAGATTACTTCTACCATGTTACGGATTATTCGCCAATCTAAATGCCTACATTCAATCTTGGGCATGGCTAGCCTGTACACGTTCAATTCAAGCACATGCTCCCTCAGGCTTCGTAATGCTTCCCAGACATCCTCGTACGTTGGTCTTTCGTCGAAGGCGTTCCTCGTCACTAGGTGGAAATTGTAGCGGGAGCCATTTTGCAGCTTCAAAGCTTTACCTGGTACTGGTAACTGGTTTACCAAAGGTCGTGCGCCACTCTTCTTTATAAACAGAGATGCCAGTCCGCGCGCATTGGTTACGCTGGCAGGGATGTTTATTGCCAGTGAGTATTCCTCCGGAACGGTAAGCAGGTCTTGTCGTCTCTCAGTGGTGACGCCGAATCTTGCTTTTCCGGTACCACCATAAGCACCCATGAATTCTACAAAAGCAGGATCGGCTACTTCCTGAAGCTGGTTTACTTCCTCATCGTGGTCACCCTCGAATGGCGCTAATCGGTTACGGTGTACCACCTTTGGCTTTCCATTTGGGATCTTGCTGATACGATAGATGACATCGTTGATTCTTTTCTTTACGAGGTACGGACCGTCCCAAGCTTTCTGCAACTTTGGAGAAAAACCCTTTTGTCTTCTTGGGTTATGCAGCCAGACTTTGTCTCCTTCGTGGAAACCTCCTTCCGTAGCTTGCGTATCGTACCTTTTCTTCATCCTATCGCTAGCGATCTGGAGATTCGATCGAACCAGCTCGTGTACGTCGTCCATTCTTTTTCTCAGCTGGGTTACGTAATCTTCACCAGCTATGTCTTCTCCGGGTCGGCATCCAAATTCAAGGTCGCAGGGTAATCTCATTTCGCGTCCGAACAGAACTCTTGCTGGTGTTTGGCCGGTGGACTCATTGATGGCGGATCTGTAGGCCATCGCGAATAGCGAGATATATTGGTCCCAATCTCGCTGATGGTTAGATACCACTTTAGACAGGTATTTGCCAAGAGTTCTGTTCATTCGCTCTACCATCCCGTCCGACTGTGGGTGCAAAGCCGTAGTTCTCGTTTTCTTCATGCCGAGCTTTTCACAAACTTCCTGGAACAGCTGGCTCTCGAAGTTTCTGCCCTGGTCGCTGTGTATTTCCAGGGGCACTCCATATCGGCAAATGAACTCATTCACAAGCACGTTGGCAACCGTTGCGGCTTCTTGGTTTGGAATGGCATACGCTTCTACCCATTTTGTGAAGTAGTCCATCACCACCAAAATGTACCTGCTGCCATTTGCTGTCGGTGGAAACGGTCCGGCAATGTCCAGGGCAATGCGTTCAAAAGGGCTTCCGACATTGTACTGCTTTATAGGAGCCTTTCTTCTCCCGTGCGTTCCATTGGTCGTAGCACAGGTAGTGCACTTCTTACACCAGTCCTTCACATCTTCGGAACTGTGCATCCAATAAAACCGTTCTCGCACTTTCTGGAGGGTCTTCTTCACACCTAGATGTCCTCCTGACGGGCTGTCGTGTAATTTCCGCAGTACTGCTGCTATCCTTGTTCTTGGAATCACCAACTGTCTTCTACTTTCGGAACCCTCATCGTTCTCGATTACTCGCTGTAGCAAACCGTTTTCCAAAACCAGCGAGTCCCACTGGGCCCAATACGATTTCATCGTTGGCGAGTACCTTGAAATCTCCTGCCAAGTAGGTCGACAGTTCTCCTTTTTCCAATGTCGGATTTTCTTCAAGTCGGGATCGTTCTCTTGTTCCTCTTCCAACTTTTCTGGTGTCCATTCGTCGGTGGTCACCGTGGTTCTTCGAATCGCAGCTTCCTTAGCTTCTGTTTTGCTGCAGTGAGAGCACTCTGCAGGGCATGGTCTTCTAGAGAGGGAGTCTGCATTTCTGTGGCTTATTCCGGCTCTATGCTCAATAGTGAAATTATATTCTTGGAGCCGCTCGATCCATCTAGCGATTTGACCTTCAGGGTTCTTGAATTGCATAAGCCACTTAAGTGCTGCATGATTGGTTCTGATCACAAATTTCTTCCCATACAGATACTGATAGAAGTGCTCCACGGACTTCACTACTGCTAGGAGCTCTCTTCTTGTGACGCAGTAGTTTTGTTCTGGTTTGGAAAGGACTTTACTAAAATATCCCAGAACTTTCTCTTGTCCTCCTTGAACCTGTGATAGCACTCCTCCAATTCCAACATTGCTAGCATCAGTATCTAATATGAATTCTCCCTCTGGTAGTGTATAGCCGAGTATAGGTGCTGTAGTCAAGTGCTTCTTCAAGGTTTCGAACGAAGTTTGGCAATCTTCGTCCCAGCGAAACTCCCTTGCTTCCTCTGTAAGTCGTGTCAAGGGCTTAGCGATATCTGCAAACTTCTTTATAAATCGCCTGTAGTATGTACAGAGTCCAAGGAAGCTTCTAACTTGGTGCTTGTCGGTGGGTCTTGGCCACTTTCGTACGGCAGCAGCTTTTTCTTCGTCTACAGCTACACCATCCTTGCTGACTACATGGCCTAGGTAATTGACTTTGTTCTGAAATAGTTGACATTTCTTGGGATTGAGCATCAGTTGGGCAGCTTGCAACCTTTTGAAGACGCCTTCCAAATTCTCTCGATGTTCTTCGAATGTCCTTCCCAAGACTATGATGTCATCAAGGTACACTAAGCATGTCTTCCAGGACAACCCTCGCAATACGTTTTCCATCAGTCTTTCGAACGTTGCGGGGGCATTGCACAGCCCAAATGGCATAACGGTGAAATGCCATAGACCAGATCCGGTGGTAAACGCTGTCTTTTCTCTATCGGCTGGATCCATTTCTACCTGCCAATATCCAGACTTCAGGTCCAAGGTGGAAAACAATTTGCTACCGGCCAGCGTATCCAGAGTGTCGTCGGTTCTCGGCAGAGGATAGCTATCTTTCTTTGTAACATTGTTCAACTGCCGGTAGTCCACGCAAAACCTCGTGGTTCCATCCTTCTTCTTTACCAGGACTACCGGAGAGACCCAAGGGCTGGTAGAAGGTTCTATTACCTTGCCCTTTTCCATCTCGCGAACAATTCTCTCCGCTTCCTCTCTTTTGGCCTGTGGTAGCCGTCGAGCCGATTGTCTTATCGGTTTAGCGTCGCCGGTGTCAATTTTGTGTTTGACAGCAGATGTTCTTCCTGTCTTTCCTCCTTTTGGTACAAAAAGAGATCGGTATTGTAGCAGGAGTTCTCTGATTTTTTTCTTCTCTTGAATGCTAAGGGATTGTCCAGCCACTGCTATCATTTGTTCAAATTTATTGTTGGCATCATTGGAGGTTGTTGTTTGATGAATTATCGACGCCACTGATACGCAAGTTCCAATTTTGGTATCCTTCTTCATGGTTATTGGATGGTCATTTACATTTATAATGCGTACAGGTATTTCTTCGGCAGTCATGACTAACCCTTTTCCAACCAGGATTCCTCGACCAACCTCTTCATCGTGATTCCACGGTTCCATCATGACCGGTGTTCCTTCTTCGACGGTTCCTTGTAGCCTTGCCACAGTGAAAAATTCACTCCTTGCGGGTACAACTGTATCCTCCTGTACGGCTACCTGAACAGTCTTATGCTCGTGTGGGTGAAGGAATACCTCCTCAGAACCTACTCTAATCACTCGGTTCTTGAAATCTAGCTGGAAGCCATGTAGGTTCATAACGTCCATTCCGAGTATTATGTCCTCTTCGATATCAGCGACAACGACAGTATGGGTGAACTTCTCTGCGCCAATTCCCAATTGCACCGGTAGTTCTCCATGGACATTGGCGCTTTCACCTGTGGCAGTCCTGAGTCGCAGTCTCGTCGGTAAAAGTCTTTTCCGGGTGTTGACAGTCTCGGGGCGAATAATAGTCCTCGTTGCTCCAGTGTCCACCAATAGTGTATACTTCCTTCCATTAACTTCACCATCCACGTATACACTATCATCGCGACATTTCAGAGAGGCTATTAGGATGAGAGGGTCTTTGGAAGGTCTTCGGGTCGAAGCTGCCCTCTGAAGGTCGACCCTTCCTAGTTTTCCTGCTGGGCATCTTTGTTTGTAGCAGTTCTCGGTCGCTTGCACGAACTGCGTACATGTCCTATTTCTCCACAATTCCAGCATCTCACAGCTTTCAGTTTTCCATTTGAGATGCTTTTCATCATGTTGACAATCTGGTCGAGCTTGCTCTCAACTTCTTCGTCTGCTACAGCCCTCACCTTGCCGTATACTCCGGAAGCCTGTGTAGCTGCAGAGAGTACGTCGACCAGTGTCTTATGCCGAGCCAAGCGTAGAGTTCTCTGCATTTCATGGTCACGAACTCCGTCGATGAATGTCTGTACCCCTAAACATTCCATGACATTCTCCTGTGCCGATGGATAGGCGAACCGCACCAACCTCGCAATGTCTGCTTCGAATTCTTGCAGAGTTTCGTCGCGTTTTTGTTTGCGGTTTTTCAGCTGCGACTGGTACAGATGCTCCAGGTGTTCCAGGCCATATCTCATATTCAATCGCTTTTTGAGTTGTTCAAAATCTTCGGCCTCTTCCACTGGAATGGTCTGGAGGATATCCATAGCGTCTCCTCTAAGGGCAAGAGTTAAATTTAACGCTTTTTCCTTCTCACTCCAGTTGTTTGCCTTTGATGCCGCCTCGAATTGCTTAAGATAGTTCGGCCATGACGTTTTACCATCGAATGTTGGCAGTTTCACTCGGCTGTTAATATCGTTTTCCATTTTCGGTTTCAACTCTACTTTCTCTGCCAGTTCGTCGTTATTCGGGGCTTGCCTAGTTGTAATATCCGGTTTATTACTAGTCTTCCTTTCGATTTCTTTGATTTTTTGTTTCATTTCTTGCTCCATACTTTTAATCTTTTCTTCCACGGCAGAAATATCAGTCTTCATGGATGTCATTTCATTTTTCATGTCCGTCATTTTATTTTCTATGTCCGCCGAAAGTTTACTTTCCATGGATGAAATTTCGTTTTTAATATCCGTCGAAATTTTATTTTCCATGTCCGACATTTTGTTTTCCATGTCCGACATTTTGTTTTCCATGGATGAAATTTCGTTTTTTATATCCGTCGAAATTTTATTTTCCACGACCGACAATTTGTTTTCCATGTCCGCCGATAGTTTACTTTCCATGGCTGAAATTTCGTTTTTTATATCCGTCGAAATTTTATTTTCCATGTCCGACATTTTGTTTTCCATCGAAGACAATTCGTTTTTTATGGAAGAGGTTATAGAGGCGGACGCTTCGTCGGTGAATTCAAACGTTTCCGGGTCCAATCCATTGTTAATCATAGCATTTTTCAGTCGTTCCACTAACACTGACTTGACCCCGCTTGTGTCCAGTTCGTAATCCTCTAACTCTCTTCGAAGCTCTGAAACTTTTAATTCACAAAGTTTCTTCGCCATCTTCCTGTATATTTATTTATTTATTTTAATCCCACTTCTGACACCAATGTAACGTTTATTCTAATTTATATTTACAATTAATTTATATTTACAGATTTATATGTAATTCAGTCCTTATTTAATAATTTATGTAATACACTAAACACACTAATTATAATTTATATGAAAGTCACTTAATAAACACTTTATCGATGCGCGATTACTTTCCTTCGGTATCAACACTGACTGTTTGACTAATTGCCTGCAGCGAAGCTGGTGGCCTATTTATACTCGCACGCCGTAACTCTCGAAATTTCTCGCGGGTGCACTGGATATTTTCGACGTTCTGGCGGATGCACCGGGTGCGGTGGGTATTCTCGATGTTTCTCGAAAATTGGGCGGAGGAACCATAGTCGTCTCATATGGGGATTTCACTGGGGGCACTAAGTGAGAATATTATTGCAGTAGCTCGCGTAACAGTACTAACCCGCAAATGCAAAACCTTGCACGACATTGTTTAAATGACCATATTGTGCTATTTTCTAGTACAATTACTCGTTCATTCGTGAATATATTTTTTGCTCTTGATTATGAAGAAAAAATGTTAAATACTTTTTTTTTGTCTTTTAAAAACGAACAATATGAAACCAACCGTGTCGAAAAATATTGATTAGATCAAAAGTTATTGATGAGTAAGTTTACATAAACATTAGTTTGATTAAACACTATTAGACAATGACAATATCCTGTAATTGTGCTTAATTACTGTACTCCGTCAACAGATCACGTGTGCCAAACCCGCAATCGGTAAGTTGAATAGTTAATGAGTTATAGCGTTATAAACAAATTGACGTAGCATTTTTTTACAATAAACCTGTACCACTTTGTCACTTTCCCTGTATGACGCTGATTTTTTCTAAGGTAGATTACGTACGGTGTAATCGAGCGGCGTCGTTATTTTTTCAAAAATTGCAATTGCACGGCCAAAATAGGGTTTTTCTACAAATAACAACAAAAAATGTATACTTTGTTTGACGCACGCGCATCTACTCAGGTTTCAATATTTCCAGATTTTCGACAACGGGAATAGATTTCTCTCGTCGCGAGGTATGAAATTAAAAAAAAATCATCCAAATATCTTTATTGGATCCCAAGAAAAGTCGACTTTAAGTAGCACCGTCCAATTTGAATGGCTGCGTCAAGATTTCGCCGAATTTCATACCTCACGACGAGAGAAATCTATTCCCGTTGTCGAAAATCTGGAAATATTGAAACCTGAGTAGATGCGCGTGCGTCAAACAAAGTATACATTTTTTGTTGTTATTTGTAGAAAAACCCTATTTTGGCCGTGCAATTGCAATTTTTGAAAAAATAACGACGCCGCTCGATTACACCGTACATAATCTACCTTAGAAAAAATCAGCGTCATACAGGGAAAGTGACAAAGTGGTACAGGTTTATTGTAAAAAAATGCTACGTCAATTTGTTTATAACGCTATAACTCATTAACTATTCAACTTACCGATTGCGGGTTTGGCACACGTGATCTGTTGACGGAGTACAGTAACTAAGCACAATTACAGGATATTGTCATTGTTAACAAAATAATCTAATAGTGTTTAATCAAACTAATGTTTATGTAAACTTAATCATCAATAACTTTTGATCTAATCAATATTTTTCGACGCGGTTGGTTTCATATTGTTCGTTTTTAGAAGACAAAAAAAAAGTATTTAACATTTTTTCTTCATAATCAAGAGCAAAAAAGATATTCACGAATGAACGAGTAATTGTACTAGAAAACAGCACAATATGGTCATTTAAACAATGTCGTGCAAGGTTTTGCATTTGCGGGTTAGTACTATTTTATTGTACGTATTTTTTGCAACCTTTATACAAAGTTTCAAGCTGATACCAGCGATTATCGCAAAAATGCGATTTTCGGTGTGTAATGCCTGGACTATTAATACCAGTCGAGTTTAAATATAAAGGATAATAATGCCAAATATCTAACTAATTGTTGATTTATGCAGACAAACAGATTTCAAAGTACTGGCCTATTTTATTGGCAATTAAGAAGTAAAACTTGTTCTCTTATCACTACTAATTAGTCCATACAAACCCGTTACAAGATTAGATTATCAAGAAAAGCAGCTTATAGATGTTGATAGATAACAGATCACACATTGGCGACCACAAAAATAATCACCATGATACACTCTTCCGATTGATACCAAAAACAACTGATAAATCACACTATAAACCAATAAAGAAAACGCAAACTTCACGGAGCAAAGCGATCAACGACCGACCGATGCCACCGACAAACACCAATCCACCACCAGTTATGGTACTCATGGTACTTATAAATATGATTATTACCCTTATCATGAAATAGACCAATCAGACTCAACCATTTTTTGAACGAAATCTGTTTAAATAAGTGATTAAATCCCAACACCCGTTTAACCTCGTCAAATTGATGAAAACGTCATATTTTGACGTATGAAAAAAATAATCATAAGTATATAAAATTATTTGTTGTCGGTTTCAATCTAAGTTATTCAGGAAATAATCTAGCCGTATAACCTCGACCTATAAATTTAAATTGATTAAACTGTCGAAATATTTTTTGCATGATTTTGCTTTTTGCCAAACAGTTTCATGCACAATAAATTGATAAAAACCCTGGACTCGGGTTTTTATCAATTCATTATGCATTCAACTATTTGGCAAAAAGCTAAATCATGCAAAAAATATTTCGACAGTTCAATCGATTTAAAGGACTATGCTTCCATCTTATGGAAAATGGAAGACCACTCAAATGCGGATATTTTGATACCAACTTATTCGTCTTGAAAAATAGAACATTTGATAACATTTCGCCAATGTTGTGACTTTTATAATTAACTCACAATTATTGATATTATTTTTAAAATCGCTTACGGAGATTGTATGAGTAAGACAGAGAGAAAATACGTAAATAGGCATGTATTACAGATTCCACGAAGTAAGGATATCAGCGGTGATAAGAAATGAATAAATAAAACCAGACAGGGTTGAACTGACCTAATTTTATCAGTTAATTTTTATATTTTGTTTTTTCTTTGTAGTATTTTGTAGTGTATTTGTTGGCATCGGTAACTCTTGAAAAGAAATAGGATAGGGATGCGGAAAAGATTTTTTTATATGCAAGATGTTAAATGTCTATTAACTGTACAAAAATGCTTGTGAAATGTGTGTAAGTAATGAACCCGACGTAAAGGGTGATACTAAAAGATAATGTATAATTCTTAGAGTATCCCCTTTTACGCGCTCCACCTTCCCCCCACAGGCAGTGCCTGATGACCTCATTACCTTCTATCCGCGAAGTGTAGCTGAAAAAAAATTTTTTATTGGCCTAAGCCGGTTTTTATATTTTTTTGGTAGCTAAAGTCGCCTTTTTGCTTTATTAAATTTTTTTGATGGCCGAAGCCGGGTTTTGTTTAATTTTTGTATTTTTTTGATAGCCGAAGCCGGTTTTTGTGTTATATATATTTTGATGGCGATGAGTGTTTTCCCTTGCGTGACATAAAAAGCACTGTTAACTGAAATCTAATTTGCATCATTATATTTCTTCATGATTAGGTATAGTTCGATCAGCAGCGTCAACTACACTCAACCAGTCTACCTGTTCCATAATTAGGATACGTTAAGCCGTCACTCGAGTTCCCGTCAGGGTGAAAACTGACCTGTCTAAAAGGTGTTTATGGTAATTACGGTAAATTCTCTGAATCATCTGATATCTAGCTATGTATTTATTGCAAATTGTAATAAGTGAACAGTAAAAGTTTTAAGGGAGGTCCGTTTTCAGATGTATGAAATAAGAAATAGTTATAAATGTCTTATGTTTGCCACTATTACACGATATTATTTTATATGATATCATTATTGGAATAAAATACGGAATTTTAATTCTACAATTTTATTGCCTACTACTACTGAACTGAGTCATAAATACATACATGTAAAGAAGCTAACCTAACCTAACCTAACATATAACCTAACCAGAAAGGGTTTACCCTTTTCACTTAGTATTACTTCAAGTATTTTGTGTAGCGTACGACAACAAACGTTCGGAAATATGTATATTAATAAACTGCCGTTTCGAAAATGCAACTTAATATAATAGAAAATATAATAGAAAAATACATTCATAGCAATTAGTACTGACAGGCCCCCTAGCCACCCCAATAGGTTATTCAACTTTTTCATTAGAATTCAGGATTACGAATAGGTATTACGATTTACTGGAATTTTCAAAACTATTTAGTTTACCTGTAAGCGGATTAAATAAACTGGACGGCAATTCGAGTGCGGGATTAAGATACCTGCAAGTGTCGGACGGGAACTCATGTGTATTTTATAGTCATTAAGAATCCTGACGGGAATTCGTTTGTACCGGAATTGTTTACGAAATACGTGTCGGTCAGCTATTAAATGTACCTACTATAATTTTACTATTATAATATAGAAAACGTTATAATAAACTGCTATTACAAAATGACAAACTTATGTAAAGATGTTAGATTGTCAATTGAGAGATGTACCTTTTTTACATAATTTGATTGCAATCTATCATATCTTTATACAACTGAAAAATATAATCCTATTATTTTGTTTCAACGAAACTGGTATTTATCGTATGTACAACTATATTCACAAGTCCGACTCTGTTTCACCGCAGCAGGTGGAGTCCTATTGAATGGTTAGATTTTGTAATCGAATCGAAAATTTCTGACAAATGAACTGATTTTGTGGGTTTATTAATAAAATTACAACATTGGCGCAATGTTATCAAATGTTCTATTTTTCAAGACGAATAAGTTGGTATCAAAATATCCGCATTTGAGTGGTCTTTTATTTTCCATAAGCTGTAAGCATAGTCCTTTATAGGTCTTGGGATATAATATATGAATAGCTATGAGTCGATAGGATGATATTAAAACAATAAATTTTTATATTTCAGAACTAAAGTTCACGCCCAGCGGAAGTTTGCGCAAGGTTCTAACGTCAATAGCCCAGTTATCACTCCAATACGAGAACTGGAAGCTGAGAGCCCTCAGTCAGACACCTTACCAGAACCTGTAGAGCTACTCCCAATTAAGAGGCCAAATACTGAAGATTTCTTAACATTTCTATGTTTTCGAGGTACTCCTATTCTTCCTCCTACTCTAAATTTTTTCAATACTGCTTCAATAGTTGACACAAATGGTCAGGTGCATGAAATTAAAAGCGAAACATCGTCTAAAAATGGACCTATCGATATTGCAAAATGTGGATCTTCATCAGAAAAACCTTTTGTTGCATTTGGTGTACGAAAAAGAGCCGATCCAGTGGTAATTAGCCGTCAAATGGATAGAAAAAGGAGACACGCTCTTGCGTTACAGGCGCTCCGTAGAAAGTACCAAGAACAAAAAATGGCAAAAATCCGAGCACTAACTATTAGTAAGTTATCAGAAAAAGTAACAAATAAAACTTTAGTTCGAACAAATACTGTTTCCAAAACGGAAACTTTTACAAAGAAGACTAATACTGTTCAAAAAACCAAAGTAGTAGCCACCAAACATATAAAAGTAACTACAAGAACATTGAAAACAACGCTAAAACCAAAATTAAAACAAAATATGTGTCTTCGTAGTTTTAGAGGACGGTTTATTCAGCAGGAATTACCGTTTAAAAGAAGAATGCTCGATACACAAATTGGTAGATCTCCTCCAGAAAGAAGACCAGAATCGAAAAAGAAAAATATCAATTCAAAATATGATTTGAAGCAGGATCAAGCTAGTTCATCCAAACAAGCAAAACCGTTAAAAAGAAAAATAGTTAAGAATATTGTAGCTTCAGTTCCCAGAAAAATTAAGTGAGTACAAGTGTTCTTAATTTCTTAATTACTCTCCAAATTCAAAATTTGTTTCTATATTTTTATGAAAAAAAAGATTTATTAAATACATGACATATTTTGAATTAGTTGCGTGAAAGTCTGGTTACGGGGAAATATTTTTGAAACGAAAAAATTGCTTATAATATGAAATTGTAGGCTGGCAAACAAATAATTCTTATATTAAAATGAAAACAAAAGATCCAACAAATATTCAGTTGTCTTCATCATTTAAAAAATCTTCAGATGAACTGCCACCGTCGGTTATTATGAGAGGATCGATATCGGAAGCGTCTACAAATTTTCCAATTTTCCAGTCTTTAAAAATTAGTTTGTCGCAATGTTCCATGTAATATTGCCAATTGGCTTTGGTAATTTTTTTAAGTGTTTCATTGAAAGTCCGAATCACATAATTTGGAGATCCATTACTTTCAATAATTTCTTGATCCTAGATTATGTTACTTTCTGAATATTGATTGATAATTTAGACTCTGTCCTAGTAATTTTGTTTTAGACCAACTAGAACATGGAATTGGTTCCACCAATCGTGAATGGTAACTGGCATTATTCATGATAATTAAACTGGGATCCTCTAGGTTAGGAATAAATTTGGTTTTTCTGGTCTCATCCAAAACTTTTAAGTTAATAATGGTCTTCCTCATTCTGTGGGTGTCCCTTGATTAAAAATTTATTTTTATTCTGACCACAGCAGTTGTCAGAATATAATCTTATGTCTAAGCCAGTCTCGGATAAATGTATATTACTACGAAATGGTGTGTCAAAATATTTTAGAATGCATGTGCTTATTTCAATAGCTCCGCCTCTACCTTCTGTATCGTTCCAATAAAAAAATTGGCATAGGTACTGTGTTTTTTTGGCATTGTCTTCTATTTTGTCTAATTTCATAAGGGTTAAGTTGTAGCTATTTAGCTTAGATTTATAATAAAAAGCGAAAGTCTCACAACTTGGACTACTTGAAGATCATAAACCACTATTTTGTTATTGTCTGATATCTTTTTTCTTCTCTATGTGACATAAATCCTTCTTTTTTAGATGGTTTCCATATCCCTTTTCTAAATTTTCTGTGAATTAAGATATGATAGACACTGAACCTTTTTAGATTGGTAAAATCCGATATTGAAGTCCCTTGTAAAAATATTATAGTAAATCCAATATTTTCCAGCGCTTTTATTCTTCAACTTTTGTTCTTCTTCAAAATATTTGTAACGTTGAGTAATAGTTTCACAGCCATCCATGTATTCACGTTGAGTAGTTGATCTCATATAGTATTGTTACTCCTTCTACTTTTTTAAACTTTCTTAATTTCTACAACTTTAACTTTCACAATTCAATACAAATAACGTCTCACTATTAGAACACAGAACTCAAATTTCTAAAACTTCAAAACTAAACTAACTAATGTCAATTGTCCCGCTTTTTATATGGCATCTTCATATGAACTCTTTTTCCACCGTGTTTATTTCCATTATTAAACGTTTTGGTGGTACGCCTTTTGTTGATCTTTCAGAACGTCTAAGTTGAATTTCTGGAACCCCTTCTGAAACTGGTACACCTTACATTTCGTTTTCATCTTGAGTCTGATTTTGATGTTCTTTGGCCTCTTCAGTTTTATTTTCCATTGAAATCTCGACATTTGTCTGAAAGGTTGAATCAACTTCAATTAATTTCATATCACGACTAATTTTAACTTTATTTGTGTGACTATTAAGAAGTCGATAACCCTTTGTGCTGAGTTCATAAGCAACGAAAAATAATTTTTCCGCTGTATCGTCCAGTTGTCTACGTTGATCTTTCGGAATATGAGCATACAGTGTGAAAGTAATTCAAATCCGGTTGTTTGCCATGCCATAATTCATATGGAGTAATTTCTGCACTTTTAGTTGGTAGACGATTAATAAAGTGATTTGCTGTTGTTTGTGCAAACCTGATTCATTCAGCATGCATCGTGTCATTTCGACGAGAGTTCTGTTTTTAAGTTCAGCTATTATACCATTCTGTTCGGGAGTCTTAGGCACTGTTGACTGGGTTTTTATTCGCTTCGATTTGAAGTAATTCAGCAGTTTATCGTTCATATATTCGCCGCCACGATCAGATCTAAAAATCTTTGGTATTTTGTGTTTTCATCAGTTCAATGAACTCGATCATTTTCTTATATACATCCGATTTCTGCTTGATCAAATAAATATGTGAATGACGCATAAAATCATCTATCAGTGTTAATATATATCTATTCCCTCTTGGTGTTGGTAACTGTAATGGTCCACACACGACGGTATGTAACAAATCCAATGTTTCAGTTGTCTTACTTCATGACATTTGAGGAAATTGATCTCTGGTTTTCCTACACTGTACACACGTTTCACATGTATCATTATGATTGCAGTCCACAATCTCCATGTTTGTTGACAAAGCCGTCATTTTCTTAATGTCGATTAAATTTCTATGGCCTAGCACTTTATGCCATTTGTGAATACATTTTTACTTACCAGTGTTTAATGCATCACAAATTTGATGCTCAGGTGTTGTTTTGTATACATCATTTCGTGATTTCACGGTGATTAAAATCTTTCCATTTTTGTTTTTTTCTACGTTTTTCACCCCTGAAGATGATATTACAACCGCTTTTTGCCAATTTGCTAACTGATAGAAGTTAACATCTGAGTCCGGGTACAAATTGCACATCACTTGAACTGAATTTGTTTGTATCAGTTTCAAATTCTACAACGCCAGTACCATTAATTGGCAATTTACTACTATGGGCTAGGCTAACTAGGTCCGTTTTCGATTTGTCCAATTTTGTTTTAAATGTTTCATCGCCGCACATGTGTGACGATGTACCAGAATCGACGCACCATTCCGCTATGTTCACTTTATTCAATCGGTTCGCCATTAAACATACAAATTCATTTTCATTGTGCTCCTTTTGTACTGCATTTGCCTGCTTTGGCTCTTGTTTTTCACTCCCCTTCTTCTCTTTCCATGATGCAAATTTACGACAATCCGCCTTTCTTTTTACAACAGAAGCAATATATTTGCTTTGAGTTTTCGCTTTGCTTAATGACTTTAAGAGCACTCACCTGATTCACGTACATTTGCAATTTCTTGTCATCGCTTGTATTCATCCATAAGTTTTCCCTTTACCATACTCCTTGTTAGATCGGCTTCTGGAAGCGATTCAAGAGCTGTTATTAAGGTACCATAACTTACTGGTAAACTTGACAGATATAATGCGACTGCGAGTGGTTCTGCCATGGTTTCACCCAATGTTGTCAATTCATCCATACATTCGTCCATTGCATTTAAATGTGTTTTCATATTTCCGCCATCGGACAATATCATTCGACATAACCATCTTAAAATTCAAGCTTTGTTTGATAGAGTTGATTTTTGATGATATTCCCGAAATGCTTTTATACGATGCTTTTATCGTAGTTTTATTTTTGATGTGAATGATTTGGTTGTCATCGACAAATAAACCAATGTACGCACGCGCTTTGTCATCCTTTTCATTCCATTCAATAGTTGAGGCCGGTGCTGTCGGTAGTTCATTGATTATACTGTCCACAGGTTCTCTTCGGTTAGTAATAATTCCATTTTGAATCTCCAGACCTGATAGTTATCATCATTTAATTTCATTATTTGCACTTTTGTTAGGTTTGACATGACGCCTTCAATTAAAAAAAAACAAACTTGATTACTTTAGTGAAAACAAAAAAATTTCTTGAAAATATTAATTCGCATTTGATTTTCAATGTTTCCTTTATATGAATAATGATTCCCTGGGCCCATAACCTACTAGATAAGTGGATGATTATAAATACTCGTGACGGAATCAGAACCTGTTACAGTGAAAAATTAATACATGTGCTCAATTCTTGGTTTTAGTCATGCGAATAATAGTAGAATAGAATACAGTTACCTCTAAATAATTGTCATTTTTTAGTAGGTAAAGCGTGATCTATATACGTCAAAAAATAATAGTTCAATACTATTATAATGCTGTACAAAATTAGAAAAATAAATATAGCCCGAGAAGTAGTTGTTGCTTCTTAGTGAAATTTATTTTTTTTTTTCTTGTAAAGCATTATAAAAGTATTGAACTATTATTTTTTGACGTCTAAGAAAACTCAAGTCTAGTTCACAGCATATTTTGAAAAACTACGTTAAACATTCTTTTATCAAATACAATTTACCAAATTACATTAAATGTTGTATACACTAACAAGTAGGTTAGAGCATATGAAGGTGAAACCGAAGACTCTTGTGCTTACCAGGGAAACCTAGAGCTTCCCCAATAATGACCCTTGGGGAACCAGTAAATATCTTTAATGTGGACCTCTCACTCTCTAATTTTGTAATCATTAGGCCACAAATGACTGGCAATCAAAACATAACTTTACTTATTGACACGGAAGCGGATATATCTCTTTTTAAAAGAGAAAAAATAAATCCCCAACAGATAGTAAATAGGGCCAATAATATCAGAATACAAGGAGTTACAAAGGGCTGTACAAATTCCATTGCATCAACAACTGCAAACATTTTTCTCAACGACTATTATGTACATCACATGATTCATATCGTCGAAAACGATTTTCCGATCCCTGTAAGTAGATGGTATATTGGGAAGAGACTTCATTATTAAACATAAATGTAAATTAAATTACTCAGATTGGACATCTGTATACAAATTTGTAACGACCGTGTAATTTTGCCAATTGTTAATAGCCCCCACTCTTATACCTCCTCGTTGCGAAGTCATAAGAAAAGTAGAACGACTACGAGATCTAAAATCTTGCCGTAGTCATCTCAAATCAAGAAATAGCCCCTGGAGTTTTTATAGCTGGCAGTATTGCCTCTCCAAACAGTCAGTTTGTCAAAATTTTAAACACAACATTGGAAAGTGTGACAATAAAAAACCCTAAAATAGAAACCAAAAAACTAGAAAATTTCAATATATTGCATGTATCAAAAAATTATACAGATGAACAACGTAAAATATCATTATTAAGGAATTACATTGCGAAATCCTTGAATTTGCAAAAGCAGACACTATAAATCTATGTCAAGAATATAACGATATTTTTTGTATAGAGAATGATAAGCTAACAACTAATAACTTTTATAAACAACAATTTAAATTAACTGACAAAAGTCCAGTTTATGTAAAAAAATATAGAATGCCACACTCGCAAATTTCCGAAGTAAATAAACAAGTATAAAAAATGTTAAATGACTCAATTATCGAACCCTCTATTTCCAACTATAATAGTCCTATCTTATTAGTTCCTAAAAAATCTGAGAACGAAGATAAAAAATGGCGTTTAGTGGTGATTATAGGCTGCTTAATAAAAAATTAGTGGCGGATAAGTTTCCTTTACCAAGGATAGACGATATCCTAGACCAGTTAGGAAGAACCAAATATTTCAGCACTTCGGACTTAAAGGCGGGTTTTCATCAAATTCCAATTCATGAAGATTCGAGAGACATCACTTAATTTAGCACTAGCTTTAGATCATTTAAATTTACCAGATTACCTTTTGGCCTAAAGGTCTCTACTAATTCATTTGCATTTGCACAATATTGTTGCGAGGTCACCAACTCAAAGCCGGCCCTGTCTCTTGATTATAAATTTTGGTGAATGCGCATTCTAGAACTTTCTGGTCACTGCCGTATTTACGCATATAAAAAGCGTCAGTAGATAGTAAATGGGGAAGCATTTAAGGTGATTTTGAGCAGGGTTAATGACAGCAGTTGACCTCTAGGAAATGACTGAGCATGGGGAACCAGGGAAGGTAAATTTGAGCAGGGTTAATGGCCGCAGTTGACCTCTAGGAAATGACTGAGCATCTGGGTTTCGTAGAAATCAGTGATGCATGTGGAACACGGAAAATAAAAATCATACAGGGTGCACCGAAAGTAACTACATTTAATAGGAGGGGGTATACAGAGCAGTAGTCAATTACACTATATGTAGTGAAGAGTAGTGAGTGAATTATTATTAATTTGAGTAGAAATGGAAGCTAGCAGGTGTGTTACACCAGAGCTTATTTTTAATTCAGACTGTTTATACTACAGTGCTCCAAGATTAGCAAGTATCGCTGCAAATGCGGTATATTGGTGTATCAAAGATGTAAATACTAAGAACATTGGAATCGGCTATAGATATTTCAAACATGATACTATCTACGAATTTGTATTTCCATGTGATTTGTATAGCATGTTAAATGTGAACTGTATCCACGAATTAAAAGTGCAAATCGTAAAAAATAGTGATGTACAAGAGGATGACTCTGGTGAATTGGTAGGAGAGGGGTTGATTGATACAACAATATTTAATCCATGCTATTATCCATCACTGCCCGACTAAAAAAGGGTTCCACCAATAATAATAATAGAAATGAAATACACAAAAATGTGAAACGTCCAAAAAATCATATATAAAAGATTAGTATTAGTCGATATGCAGGCCCCAACGTTTATAATATTGCAAGCTATTATTGGTAACTACCTTTTAATACAGCATCCATATAATATTAGAGAAGTGTTTGTATGTTTTGATAGTAATGGTACAAAAAATGATAGTTGTCCTGAAAAATGGACACGAATGGAATCGTATACACCAAATAATGCAGTAACCCTAAAAGCTGAAATACCTACCAATAGTACAACATATAAAGTGCGTCTTTTCAAAGGTAATGGAAACTACCAAGAATCCGAATGGTTGCAGTTGTATGCAGTTCACCAGGTCGCAAGCACACACATAAATACGCATACTTATATATTATATTATATAGCTACATGCTCTACTATTGTGACTGGTACAATATTTTATAAAATTGTCCTTCGTTTGTTGAAATAAAAGAAATAAGTATATAAATAACATTTATTTTTTGTTAAACATCTAAAAAATCAAAATCTGTAGAATCTAAGTATTCTTCTATATTCACATCACTGAAAAAATTCTCCACTGCTTCTTCTTCTTCTAATGCTTGGATCAGATCATCTAATGTGCCTGAATTGGAGGATGGATTTAGGAGAAAATGCCTCCATGCTAGAGTATTTGTGTCATGTGGTATTACATACCTCTTATCATCCTTTGAAGAAAGAGCCACCTTGTTTTTTAATTCTGTGTGGATAATATGCATATTGGAAAGAAAAACATACATTTTTCTATATACAATACCGCCAGTTTCAACGATTTGTTTATAGTCATTAAGATGGAGTTGAGTTTCAATTATATGTTTAGAAATACCTTTAGCCTTCTTTAAAATATCAGACTTGTTGAATCGTTCCGATAATTTAACACAATATGCTTTAGCACCAGTTCCATAGAAAGACTCAACAACTACACCAGCAAACTCGTCTTTCATTTTACCGACAATAGAGATTGTTTTAGGAATGTCATGGATATTATTTGTCTGATAATTGGATGTATCGAAATATTCAATATTTTCCTTCATGTCTTTGTAGAAATCTTCAGTAAATACTTCCAACACTAATGAATCAGTATCCTTATAACACAACTTAACAGAATCACCATACTGTTGTTTAACATAATCATAATAAAACTCCTATATTATAGTCTTTGAAATATCCAAAACTGAAAATCCTACATATAACGGTTTATCATACACTACTTTAATTTTATTCAGTTGAACCGCCACCAAATTATCGTTAAACACAGGACAAGATTTGAATTCTGGTTTCGCAATTAAATTTTTCGCTCCCAGGGATCCTCTGGTGTTTTCCCAATGACTTGATAGAATTATACGTTTTCTTTTTTCAACATTTTCCATCGTTTTTCCAAAGATTGCATTGATTAAAAGTTTAAACAAATCTTTTTCAAAGGCATTTGTAGCTTTGTTGCGTAGACTGGTGTTAAGTTCAATGTATGTCTTTAGCCACGCAGACTGTGAAAACTCGATAGCTCTATGAATATTTTTCAATTTTAAACCATTTTTTAAACACTGTTTAAGGTTACGATAGTGTATTATGTATTTGGTTTTATCGTTCAAGTTCGGTATCAGCTTTGAATATTTGGATTTTGGAGGGATGATACTCTCCGGGTAGAAAGGAAGATCGTTATGTGCATCATGCAAATTGGTAGGATACTCCAAGTCCACTTCCAAAACATATCCTTTAGGCGAATCATCTTGAATAGTATCGACATCGAATAATTCAATTTCAGATTCAGTTAACCACCTAAAGTCACCAAATGGTAGATATTCCTTCATTGCAGCCCCATAAAGGTTTGTAGCATCTAAAAACATTATGTAGCTCTCTTGTTTGTTCACATCAAAGGTTTCCAAGTATCTATTGTTTGCTACAGCTTTCCTCTTGCTGCATTGAGCTACTCCGCCTCGAATTCCTTTTTTGAAGAAGTGAAGCATATCCACATCGGTTAAAAGTTGTAGTTCAATCTTAGTACATCTCAACATGGCATCCCAACTCAGGGAAGGAGCGGTAAGGTAGTGAGCTGGATCCAACTTATATTCCTTAAGACAAACTTTGCGAAAATTCTCAAAGACCTCGGCAAGAAGCAACACATCAGTTTTTAAATATAACTTTGCATAATCACTAATAGTTGTGCAGTTGAAAGTATTCCATACTAGTTGAGCTCGTGCATATTCCCCATCAGAGATATCAACACCTTTTAAGGTATCAAAAAAGTGTTCCTTAGAAGGTAATTGCCGCTCGCGTAGTTTATCAAAAGATGTCACATATGAATACGGAAACACACCTTTTTGTCTCATTAAATTAAAATGTTTTGGGAAAAACTTTCGTACCTCATTACACTGTTCAGGAGTCAACGTAGAAGCCAGTTTTTCTAATGAACTAGCTAGAAAACTAAAGAAGTCAACAAATTTTAATGTCATGTACACATCTCGTATCTTGGGATCACTAAACTTTTCCACCAAAATAGATTTTGAGAAGCATATATACTTCTCCTTTGTTTGGGGTAAGGCACTGATGTTTTCACCTTTGGTGGCTAGTTCTTTGATAAATAAATGACAATCATAATTTTTTAAATTATGTAGAAAGACTGTAATATATTTCGGAAGTTTATAATTCAAATTTCAAGAGTTATGGGCTGCATTATTAAATTTTCCGGTAACATGGCAATGATCCATAACTTTTTTATCAAAAACATCAAATGGTTTTTCACAAATATGACAAACGGTAGCAGTGTCAAATTTATCTTGTTCCTCAGGTGTTAATGATCGCATCGGTATAACATGTTTAAGATGGTTATTGTACAAATCTTGAACTATTGAATCCAATTTTTGTATGAAGACTTGGGCTGCATCGGCACCTTCATAAATTTCAAATTTGGATAAACTATCGTCATATGTACACTTTACATAAAAAGCAAACGAGTAAGGCTCATGTTCACACACTTTAACTGTGAAGGATTTACCAGCATGGGGTTCAGTATGATCTATCGGTTTTAATAAACTTTCAAAGTCCGCGTATATAACGAATGGAACTTGCAGCAGTTTTTCAAAGTTGATGAATTTTAATATATTTTCTGGTAACCACTCCCCACACTTGTTTATTTTAATTTCAGAAGTTGGAAGCTTAGTGTATATGTGAGTACAATCATTTTCTTGGTGGTGTTGTAATTTGGATTCTCTTGAAAAACTTTGTAGACATCCATCAGAAAAGAAAGTTCTCTCTTTGTGTGTTGTTTTTTGACTTCTCAATAATATAGATAAATCCTCGATGAGAGTATAATGAGTGTTTCCATCTCTATCAGTTATCAATAAGAGATTAATATGGGTTGGTTTCCGCTCTGACGTAAAATGAAGGGGGCCAACAACTTCATATCTTTTTTTTCCATCTTTAAATTCTGATTCCAACCCATAAACATTTACAGATATATTATTCAATTTCTCGAATTTTATAATGCCTTTCAGGGTTACCGGAAACTCTACTCCTGTGAAATCTAGCAAGGTATCAAAATGGGGGTAAGATTCTGGCTTCGTGGGATCTCCTTCGGGTTGAAATATTGCTGCATTCACACACCAAGCAAAACATGCATTATCATTATTCCGGATATTCAAAACAGTCTGTTTTCTAATTATCGCCCTTGGCAACTTGACATAAGAAGAAGCGGAAATTGCATTAAACCGGTTTATGTTCACATCTAAAAACATTATTTCTTGAAGTGCCCACCCACTATCTTTTTCTTGAAACTCTAAAGCCTGGTTCATAATTTCATCTTTAAATTCTTCATATACATGTTTCAAATCGGTTGATGTAGTCACAACTTTGTTGGCTGTATTCATAGACTTTATATCTGAAATCTCCTTCTCTGGTATTATGTATATACCGAATATTTCAAAATTTATTTTTAATGAATAATGTTGCTGAAGGTATTCTTGAATTTTATTTAATACTTTTGGTTGAACCTCATTGAGAAAATCCATATAATTTGTCTTTTTATCTGGAATGGAAAACCGATAGGAAGCTATTCTGGTTTTGAATGCGTGATGTAACTTGGTAACACCGGGTTCCAACACTTCCATACCCATAGGTCTAAGTCTTTTCTTAGGAATAAAAGATGGACCATCACAACTCTTACGTTGATGATTTTTGAGGTTATCGAACCTTGAAAACTGTTTTCCACAACTGTCACAAGTAGTTGAACGTTGACCGCAACATAACTGATGTCGACGAAGATTGTAAGCTCTAGAAAATTGCTTACCGCACTGGATACAATGCATGATGAAACTAAACAGAATCAATTCTGTAATTACATTTATATACAAGAAAACGCATGCGCAATAGGTCTGAAGGTGAATTGAAAGTCATTATATTATTTTATTCTTTCATTATAAAGTTTTCATATAAAAAAAATACATTCGATAGCGCACAAATACAATTATTATTACTATGGTAAAAACATTTCGGTTCAGATGAAACAACTGGAGGGTGTTCTTCAAATTCGTAAACTGGAGCCATTGAATATTTTTTGATATAGTCAGCCTTCTCTTTTCCTTTAACGTAAACCACGTCAGCATCATTTGTTAAATTAGCAACTATATTACCAAACAAATGTATTGGTGTGAAACCAACATTCCAGTCAATAGAGTGATGCTTTTTCATGAGCCAAACAGCCTGTCTATGCAAATCGGGGGACAGCATTCGTAAAGGAAATGGTGGTTTAAACACATAATGACAAACCTGATTTCCGTTGTATGCCGCAAATTCCTTCACTATAAATTTATTGTTTTCAATCCTAAAACCCTGAACATCCATCACTAATCTCATATTTGTAAATTTTTAAAGTGTTCAACTAGTTGCTTTTTCTTTTTATACCACTCAATATCAGCTTTCAGTTTAGCCAAGTTAATAATATACTGCTCGAGTCGTTGACGAAATCCCATAGTGTACTGAAAGAAACTTCATGCTGCTGCAGACTTTCAACACATAAACGCATGCGCATTACACTTTACTAACCATTTTTGTCATGGGATTGTAATAAAATTCTTTTTCATGTATAATCAAGCAGTATGCTGATACATCATTACCCACATTTTTACTGGTTTCAAATTCTATTCAAAGAACAATAGAACCACTCTGTAAAACCTCTTTTTGACGAGAACAGTCGATGTGGGCGATGGGTGCTTTGGTTTTAAATTCTTCTGGATTAAATATAGGTTGATTAGTTTGGATGTGGTAATAACTTTCTTGAAAATTGGCAAACATCTCATACAAAGTGGCAAAACGATTACTATCAAAATCTAGATGTAAATCATGATAAGGATAACGCTCAGAATTCAAAAACACACGTAAATTAGTCAAGTTACAATGATCAAATTTACTCATATCTTTCAAAAGTTTGCCCTTTCTACCCTTTTGGAATGCTACCACAATATGTCGGGGCGTTTCAATTTTAGTCGTCGTTTTAACAGGCCAGGAATGCCTTGAAGTATCAGTAAGAGCAGGATATTCAATCAGTTCCCAGCTCCTAAATTTAATTGGTAGATCAATATTGCTATGAATAATTTTATTTAGTCTCAGCTGTTCTTTAATGCTTGGAGTTATGTGAGGTACATTCCAATAAACTTTCAATAGCTCAATTTTTGGTTTCTCAGACTCATCAGAAGCAACTACAACATCGATGTCGTCTTTGTCTCGAATTATAATCAACTCCTGTCTCATATTAATTATAATTTTCTTGAAATCCTCAAAAAAACCCATGAGTAGTTTTAAAGGAATACATATATTAAAATTGCCCTTGGAATCTGTTAGAACTTTTCCATTGTTTGGATACCACCCCCCATTATTCATCAGCTTACTCTCATTTTCGTTTAAAGATAGATAATTTTTTATTGTCGTAGCTATACCAACTTGTCGGACAGCGTCAATAATTACACCATTCAACTCATATCTGATTTCTCTAAATGAAAACGCAATAGCGTTATTAATAAAGTTAAATTTTGTTGGAACAGTATTTTTATCAGTCAGCAATTTCCCTTCTATGTACAGAACTGAATTACTGGGGAGAGTATGAGCTTCTAGATCTTGAATTGGAATTCTTATTTCATCATTATAGTTGAGGTTAGCAGAAGAATACGGTTGGTATGTATGGAATTGATAGTCTTCAATGGTAGTGTCGCTAAAAGGTTCGCCCGTAACATGTAAAACTTCCATTATACCAGCACTTTGAAACCCAAAGACTGCAAAAATTTCCGATTTGTAGACGTTAACAATGCTGTGGTTTTCACTCTACTGATAGTTTTGTGAATAAATGTGCTTTTATATGGTTGTATACGATTAAACTGCCAAACCATTTCAATTAGTTTTTCGAAGATGTAAGCGAACAGTAATAGTTTATTTTTGAAAATCAATTAAATCACCGCTTTGATCGAGAGCCCTAACAGTAATGTTGTTTATGGTTTTAATGCTTACAGGGTAATACAGTATGGTTAAAGGTTGCTCCACTATTTTATACCCACTGGGAACTTGGGGGAAAAACTGATGTATAATGTGTACTGGTTCTCCATTCAAAAATGATCCGACTGCAATGTTGCAGTCAATACATATAGTATTAACTTTTAAAATATTTATCATTTTTGTTGAGGTATTTACCTTATTCGGTTCAAGAAAGACTTTTGAGAAACCCAACAGATCCCCTATTGAATTATCAACTGTAAAATTTATAGTTTCAGTGCTTTTCATTGATACAGACCCTGTTCGACTATCTGGCACAATGCGGGTTGTAGTACCCGCTATATTAAACATTTCTTTTTCAATTAATTTTATAATATCATCCAGTTCATAGGAGCCTATAGGGATGATATAGTTGTATTGACTTTTCTGACCCCACACTAATACGTTATTGGTTTGAGTTACGTTTGGAATATTATTGAATGTATCAAAATTAGCTAATCCTATCTCATACTTGGAATTTTCATCTAAGTAAATGGGTGGGTTAAAGTCACCACTTAGAATTGATGACTCCCCACTTAACGTAAAAGTATACGACATCTTGGACAGTTGGTTATGGAATGAGTTGCCTACTCAGTTATACTGACTATATAAAAATCTAAGACAATACTGTCCACATTGGTAACCTAATCTTTGTACTGTTTCGTAATTGAAGTGGATGTCTACTTTTCCATTACTTGTAAAATACTTTACGACTTCTATTGGTGGTGGTAAATTACCATAACTATCAAAATATGTTACATTTTTACTCTTCTTTGTATAAGCTGTCCAGTGCGTTCCAACACCTTGCAGTATCCAAGTTGATAATACCAGACTCGTATTTGTTAATTTTTGTAGGTAAGGAGTTACGCATGTAAATGCCACGAAAATAAGGAATTTGCAATAACGTTATATATTTTTCAAGTTCAAAGTCTGTCATTATGTGCGGAGGTAATCTTATCGGGAGTTTCTTAAATATGGTTTTAAATAAAAACCCCGCCCCTTTTTACATATTTTTTGTTTTTTTGCCTCATTCCATATCCTTTATATGGTCTTAAATATAACCCTTTACCACCTTTAGCAGATTGCTCCATTTCAAGATTATGTCGTTGCTGCTCGGCTAATTGATCTCTATTAGCTTTAGCATCGTTCACGGCTTTTGCGATACCGGCAGCAGCTAAAGCCCCAATCAGAGGGATTAAAAATGGTAAAAATCCTCCAATTTTAGGTGGTTTAATAACACGCTTCTTAGTTTTACGTTTTCGTCGGAGACCCATTCCAAGTTTGCATTTTCCTTTCATAACTATTGTTGTCAACCAGGCAGCTACTTTTTCACCTAATTTGGCGTCCTTGGATTTGACACGATCCCAAGCTCTGTTCTCTAAAATTTTATCAGCCACGTGGCGTTCACCTAGATCGTTGCTCTGAGAATATGCTATATCGTGTTGTAGCGCTGCTTCGTCCAAAGGATTTATTGGTTTATCTCCTCGAGCTAATCTCTTTGCTAGCTTCGTTCCAGGACCTAAATACCGATACCCCCAGGGGCGTGTAGTTCAAAGGGGAGCTTATTGATTAATGTATTAACAAGTCCTCTACCTCTAGTCCTACGACGTTCAAGTGGTACCGCTTTATTTTTCATACTAACACCTATATATGTGTGCTTCTCTTTATATACTAGCAGTCTTCAACATGAAGCTTGTAAAAAAACAAGTTTCCTTACCAGTTAAAAACTATGACATTACAAATAATGAAAATAATCACGGTGTATTATTTGGAGGTAATTCTAAACGAACACTTATAGTAGGGCCTAGTGGAAGTGGTAAAACCAACGTAATGTTATCTTTGTTGGAACATCCTAATGGTATGAAATATGAAAATGTTTATTTATATTCGAAATCACTGCAGCAACCAAAATATCAATATCTGCGATTATTACTACAACCCATGCGAGAGATCGGTTAAGGGCCGTACCCAAATTACGTAAGATTATTGAGGCAGGGGTAAAATTGACATTTCCTTACGCTGTCTTACGTTATGGGTGTGGGTGAAAAAAAATTTCTTACGTAAGATTTTTATGACATTTTGTATCACAAACTCTCAAATTGAGTATAACGAGACACTACAGAAACAAACATTTCGATACATACGGTGTCAAGTAAAATTCACGAAATTAATCCGCTTGCTACTTTCGTGTTGTAAAAGATGATCAAACAGAAGAAAAAGATACAGAGTGGATCGAAAAAGATGATATGACTGATGAAATGGGAAAGGACGTTATTATAAATTATACAAATGGAACTGAAGAAGAAGAAAGTTCATTCCCGGTGATTCAATCTCTTTCGGAGTGGGTTGAAAATCCTTGGACTGAAAAGTAGTCTGATTATAATTTTTTTTTATCAATTTGATTTATGAGAGTATAGTTGAATTATTATCCAAATAAATATTATTTATACCTCTGCAAAATGTGACCTTTTTTACCTATCGTTTTTGTACAACTAAACTTTTTTTTGCATTTTATAAGCAAAAAATCTTACGTAAGAGAGTAGGGGACGTTTATGAAATCTTACGGTATCTTACGTTGAGATAGGAGGGTTGAAAAATCAAGGAAAATTGTCCTACGTAATTTGGGTACGGCCCCTTACCAAGAATTTAGTAAAAGTGAAGATTTTCCGCTCCCCGAAAATATTAAACATAATTCCATAGTTATATTTGACGATGTGGCGTCTTGTGACCAAAATATCATCAAAAATTATTTTTGTTTTAGTCGAGATAAAGAGACCGATTGTTTTTATTTATGTCAAACATATTCAGCGATTCCAAAACAACTAATTCGGGATAATGCTAATCTGTTAATTGTATTCCCCCAATATTTTACTAATCTGAAACATATTTTTGACGACCTCGCAAATATCGACATGAGTATTCAACAATTTAAAGACATGGGATCGTTTTGTTGGAAAGATAAGTTTGGATTTTTAGTTATTGATAAGGACTGTGCATTATCCTCTGGAAAATATCGAAAAGGCTTTGATGTATATATAAGACCTTAAAAAATGTGAAATCTATTAGTCACAATGAATGAACGATTAGGGAAACAGCTCATAAAATCACGTCAAGATATTAAAAAGAAATATAAACTTCTCAAACAGCAGAGGCATGAGTCTCAAAGTAAATTGGAAAAATCATACCAGCCTCTTAAAGAATTTGTTTCAACTTTGGGGAAACCTATTAAACAAGAAATATCACCGACAAAAGGTAACATTACCATTAAAAAATCACCCACAACTCGTTACGATCAACTAGCATTTTTTGAGTCCGATAACGATCCAGATTTTCACAGTACTTTCCAGGACAACACGAGATTTTTAACAGATGAAACAACTTATGAATCTCGAAATGATTCGGGGGAGATTCCAGATAGAACCAGACAAGACCAATTTATCGATGACAGCATAAGTGATTTTTATTTTACAATCACCGACCCAAACGTTTTGAGAGAGTATTTTGAACAGTTTGACACACCTCTTCCTAGAGAATTTATCGAGGGGATGATACGAGATACGGACGGGGTATATGATCATATTTTGGGCGTTTTTCATAATCCCAACGAAAAAAAGTTTTACATTGGTGACTCTGAACTAGACTTTAAAGGTAAAGATATTATCGTTAATCATATAACATATTTGGGTACACCTGGGTTGTACGAGTTGCTTTTTAAAAAAAATCCTATTGTATATACTAAACGAGATGTGGATAATTATGTAGATATTATTAAACGAACAAATGCTATTCGTCGAGAACATAACCCCGATTTACCCATCAGAACATTCCCTAATGATATTAAAGATAAATATACATTCATCATTAAGCCTGAACTAAAACCAAATCCGATTAGACCGAGGGCTGGTACGGCCCCTCGGTCTCTATTAACTGGTGAACTGACACGTAGAATGTCAAAACTTGGGGGGAAGTTGACTATGATGGATTACAATAACAAACCCATTGATTATAAATATTTTGATGATTTTAATGAAATAGTTGATAGGTTACGATTACTTCTAGCTTCTCAAGCAGCAGGGAATACAGGTCATCGCAATGAAATTATATCCATTATTGAAGAATTACGAGAGGGTGGTATAATCGAATAAATACTTTGATTACTTTATAAATTGTTTAGTCGTTAACATGCCGTTAAATCATTTCAACCAACATTACCTCTCCACCTCAGAATGTGTAGACGTTCCTTCTACCGCTGAACCGATACTTGAAACGCCCTTTTACATTTGCACACCAAAAGAATATTTTAGTACATGCATCATTCGATTAATAGGGGTAAAAAAGACAAAAAAATCCCTTGTATGTTTTAGAGAATGGAGGGACTGCTTTCGTTCTTCCTGTTGAAGGTTCTATCGAAAGCTGTAAGCACTACTCGAGTGACGGTGATGTTTTGATAAATGGCAAGGTTTATAAATATAATGAGTTATCCAACATGAAAATAAAAAAGGGCGATAAAATTGAATTTAAAGTAGGTTCTGTAAATAATATGTGTGCTGATTTTACCCTACTTTGCCCGTTGCAAACAGTTTAATAAATAGCACCCCTTGATAAAAATGGCCCATTCAATCTTAATATGCCGATTAACAGGTTCAATCAACACTTTCTTCGCAGTCAAGCGTTAAAACCCTCTGACGAAATTGTAGCAGCACCACTGCTCAGTGATGATTTTTATATTGGGGATCCCTATAAATGTCATACCAAAATTTTTTTCAAGATAAATGGTAGTCAATTGAAAGACAGGTTTTTTTACGTCTTAGACTGTAATACAAGCACTTTTACGATACCAGTATCAGGAAAAGTTGAACATTTTAAATGCATTTTTGATGGACTATATATTCGCTATAACAATAAAATATCTGACCAATCCGGTATAGTTGACAAATCTGTTGAAAAAGGCGATACTTTACAGTTTACGTTAAACCCTAGTTATAAACAATTTTACGTTGAATTTGTAATTCAGTGTGCTCTACAAAAATATGAGTAATGTGAAGCGAGATGTAGTTAATGAATTGCATAGTCCGGCTCGTAAAAATTACAAGAGACGACATGTGATTGTCAAAGGTTTGCATGATCTTCTTCAGGCTGACTTGGCGATTCTGAATAATTATAAAAGCGTTAACAAAGGTTTTGGATATATACTTGTAATAATCAATACTTTTAGTAAATTCGTTTGGGCTGAACCTGTAAAGCGAAAAAATGCCAAGGACATTACAGAGGCTATGCAAAAAGTACTCTCCCAAATGAGCCCGCCTAAAAATTTACAGACCGATTTGGGTAAAGAATTTTATAACAAAGAGTTCCAACAGCTGATGCAACAATATGGAATAAATCATTACAGCACATTTTCAAACCTTAAAGCTAGCATCGTAGAAAGAGTTATTCGAACACTAAAGACTTTATTGTGGAAAGAATTTAGTGTGCAAGGGTCATATAAATGGATGGAATTGCTACCAAAAATTGTAAAGAAATACAATAATACCAGGCATTCAACAACGGGTGCTATTCCCAGTAAGGTGAATGAGACAAACGCCAAATATATTATTGCTTTCAACCACATGAAAACAGTCGACCCCCGCAAACCTAGATTTAAAAAAGGTGATTTTGTACGCATAAGTAAATATCGTGAATCATTTTCCAAAGGTTATACACCCAACTGGTCAACCGAAATTTTCACAATCTATAAAGTCAAGCTGACCAATCCCACCACATATCTTTTACAAGACGAGAGTAATCAACCGATTCAAGGAGCTTTTTACACTGAGGAACTTTTAAAAGTGAAACACCCCGACGTTTATCTCGTTGAAAAAGTATTGAGAAAAAAAGGAAATAAGGTTTTGGTGAAATGGCTGGGATTAGATAACTCGCACAACTCTTGGATTAATAAAAATAATGTATTGTAAACTAATTTTTTAAATAAAACATAATAATTACTGCATATCTTTTATTATAAACTTTACATCTATGTATTACATGTAAAATAGGATTGATAAATTTGGCGGCTTGTTGAATTCGTTGCTTGAAGCGTAACTGATCGAGATATCTAGCTTGCCAATCGTTTTTTCTTGCCGCATGATATGCATATCGCCAGACATATAGAACATGTATTTTGTTAAAGTTTTCATTAAAGCTGACTTTTTTCATCTTGTAGTAATTCAGGAAATCTGTAAATTACTTCAAGACCTAGGTTGTATGTAATTGGATTGATTTTTTTGATTGGTTGTAGTGCTGTTTTCGGAGCATCTTGTGATTTAGTAACAGCCAGTTGTAAAATTTTCATAGTTCCTAAAAACTGCTGGTTTTTTAATGTTTCAAAGGTGTTCTTTATTAGTGGTAATATCTTCCACAGCTCGGATATACTTGCAAACCCTAAACAAATACTAGCGTGTCCAGTTAAAATTTTTAGCACTTTATTCTGCTCAAACTTTTGAAATTGAAGCCAAAAATAGCCCGCATCTATAGGGTCTAGGGTTTCCGCTGCAGTGAAAAAATTGTCAATCAAATCCTTGAAACATATTAATTCCTCCCATTCCTTTTCGTAAAAAACTATATAATTATTCCTGTTCCCTGAAATTATTACACAAGGAGTGCACTCTGCTGATAAACACACTGTAACAAACTTTGACTGATTCAAGTCAAATCGACGCTCCCCCAAAAACACTTCCTTTGGAACCATATTTGAAGACATTTCCCCACAACTAACAAGACGAAACTATGCTCGGTATGGTTTCTTCATGACTTTTTATAGATATGTGAAAGTGGTGGGAGAAATTATGCTAGTATTGGAATGGATGGGGAAATCTATAAATAGTTATAGCAAAATGAATTTGACTCACACCATCAATATGTGTTTAGAAGATTTCTCCGATTTATTATCATTGTATGACTACCGCTTGCAATCATTCAAAAATTGGACTGGTAAAGTTTCTCCTATAGATTTGGCGTTAGCGGTTTTTTTTATGTTGGTTATAGTGACATAACTCGTTGTTTTAATTGTCATGTGGAAATTCATGAGTGGTTATCCGAAGATTGCATTCATGAAGAACATTTAAAATTTAGCCCAGACTGTAAGTTTGCCAAGATGATGAAAACATCAATCAAAAAAGAAAACGACAAGATGGATAACACAAGACGTTGGAATACTCTACAAATATTTAATACAACTCTACCAATAAATTTGTTTTTACTTGCTTATATTATAATAAATGATTTTGTGGTGAGACACTGAATAGTGCTTTCATTTGCGCATGCCCTAGCTACTCTTGTTTGCGCATGTCTGAAATTTTATATATAATACGTTTAAACGCTGCAAAACGTATCAAACCCAAAACTGTAGTGCAATAAAAGAAGAAAGTATGGATAGTGATAACGAGTCTTTCGATTTTGCGGTTTTGTTAGAAAACCAAGAGGATAATAGAATCGATGACGATAGTGGAAGTGAAGTGGATTCTGTTATCAGTTCCTGTACTTCGGAACAGGAACATGATACAGGTTCCACTATTGATTTCAAATCGTTTCATATTGAAACAGTGGATAGTCAGAAATGGATGAATGCCAGTTTTGGTAAACCAATATGTATTCTACAATACTATTATTCGACAAGTGAATATCGATTATGTACCTGTTGTTTTTTCGATGTGACCCCGCGGGAATCTCAACATGTCAGCGAGCATTTCACCGGACCTGCTGCAAATTTACCAGACTCATGTTTTAAATGTACCATTTGTGAAAGTGAACTATTTGTATATTGTATAGTTGATTATTGTTCTTTGTGCAACAACAAACATTTCAACATCAATGCGCCATAAATTTGTTTTAATTCAATTATATCTTTTTGTATTGTTCAAAAAATTTAAAATTTTTGAAATTTAGTAACGCATCCAGTACTGTGGATTTTATTTCACTACAATTTTAATATTAATGCAACTTTATATTCAATTTATTTTAATATCTATTCAATTGTGTCTTTTTATATTTTTCAACATAAAAATGTATGACATTAGTCACATATCCAGTACTGTGGATTTTATTTCACAACACTTTTGGGTTTGATCGAATAAAATACTATATTTCATATTATCTTTAATTTCCACTCCGGTCCTGTGCTTTCATAACTGTTTCACTAACAGATTCAAGAATTACGATCCGATGCCTGACACGGTAAAAAAGAAGAAACTCGTTTCACGCTTACAAAAGAAATGGATCCGAGTCTTGCTAAATATACTTTAATGTACGAGGATAAATTAGTTATGATACTTTATTTTATCTCGTGAATGAACAGAGATTTGAACGAGTTTTAATAGTAAACCAATTAATTCTCAGAGCTGTACATCTTCCCATAAATTTCTGCTTTTAAAATTATATGCGGGTCTAGTCGACGATACTTGTTTAATAAAATTTATTCTTCAATTAGTTTTAAAGGATGCGTGTTTGAACGACTTTTTAATATGTTCGCTTGTAGCGTTTCTCGATTTATGGATTTTTTTTGTTTCATAATTATATATCTCGCTGAATTTACGATATGCGGGTAATCAAGAATTCACTTTAATCATGTATTAGTTTCACAGGATAGGTCTTTGAACAACTTTTTAATATGTTCGCTTGTAGCGTTTCTCGATTTATGGATTTTTTTTGTTTCATAGTTATATATCTCGCTGAATTTACGATATGCGGGTAATCAAGAATTTACTTTAATCATGTATGGGTTTTTTTGTTTCATCATTTTCGCAGTTCTACGCGTCTATAAATTTATGTTATTACATATGCGGCTACTATTAATGGATATCTCATTTACAATATTCTCAAATCATTGAAGACGGTAGAAAATGAATTTGCGTGTTTTCAAACCATATGCTGTTCTACTTGAAGAAACTTGATTAATAAACTACGCATGCAATACCTCATAAAGAATGTTCAGTTGTTTTGTATAATAACTATGAATAAAACGAATGAAATTCACTGCTTTTTATTTTAAGATAACATTATTTTTCTTCCTTGAATTCTTCATTCTTCAAGCGAAGTTCTTCAGGAAGTAAGTGATTGTATTCATACATTGATCTTTCCAAATCACAGTGTTTTAATAACATACAATGCAAATTAATCCTTTTATAAAATTTTTTGCAAGCGTCAGCTCCTTTTCTATACATTTTCGCCTGCTGCATACAATCTTCCCCTCAATCAATCTTCTCCCGATCAATCATTTGTCGACGTTTGTTAAAATCGTATACTAAAGTTTGCACAGCTTTCAATTCTTCCATTTTTTTCTTTCCAAATTAATAATAATTTACTCTTCACTACCTATAGTGTAATTGACTACTGCTCTGTATACCCCCTCCTATTAAATGTAGTTACTTTCGGTGCACCCTGTATAATTTTTATTTTCCGTGTTCCACATGCATCACTGCTTTCTACGAAACCCCGATGCTCAGTCATTTCCTAGAGGTCAACTGCGGCCATTAACCCTGCTCAAATTTACCTTCCCTGGTTCCCCATGCTCAGTCATTTCCTAGAGGTCAACTGCGGTCATTAACCCTGCTCAAAATCACATTAAATGCTTCCCCATTTACTATCTACTAGCGTCATAAAATACTAGAACTTTCCAGAACCGATAAGGACTATATATACGCGGGTTTTTGAGTGCGTACATAGTTAATTCGGAAGAATTAGTGAAACGAAGACAAAGAGTTAGTTCACAGACAGTTTACCGAAGTTCTTAGTAATCGGACAGTGAATTAAATAGTGTAATATTCAAGTGGTAAAAATAAATTAGAACTAATACACCGAGTGTAAATAAATTAGTAGACAATAAGTAGAGCGTGTATATAAATAAGGTTTAATACAGTGTGTGTGTGTGTTTCTTTAAATAAATGGATAGTAATTAGCCATAGTGTGTATAATTTTATTCCTCCGGTAAAAACTATTTAAATAAATAAGAAAAACGTTACAATATATATATATATATATATATATACATATATACAAACAGACAAATACTATTGAGGTTAGCAGCAAAAAAGGAAAAGTGTACTCTTTTTAAATTTCCAAGCTTTCGTAAATCTTTATTCACATCATCAGGGAACTACAAAAGTGAGAAAAAACATAAATTACAAAGCGGTCCGCTACAACAGTTTCATAACTTACGTAATGGATGATCTGTTGGATGTAGTCATACCGGTACTTCCTTTTAATATCCCTTTCATCAAGAAATATGTCGATGATATTATCTTGGCTTGTCCTAAGGACTCCACAGATGATCTCCTGTTCACTTTTAATAGTTATGATCCCTATATCCAGTTCACCCTTGAAGTGGAAAACCCAAATATGGCTGTGCCTTTTCTTGATACACTTTTTACCAGGACACCTG
This sequence comes from Lochmaea crataegi, assembly GCA_947563755.1. Lineage (NCBI taxonomy): Eukaryota > Metazoa > Arthropoda > Insecta > Coleoptera > Chrysomelidae > Lochmaea > Lochmaea crataegi. Next base: position 75,097,904 of record OX387422.1, on the reverse strand, counting down.
ATAATGTGATGATAATTGATTGGTATAGAAAACCATGTAGCTCTGGGAGATATCTCAACTACAATTCTTACCATAAATTTAGCATAAAGGTTAACTTGGTTAAACAAATGACAGCTAGGGTTATGAGTCTTTCCGACCCCATTTTTAAGAATAAGAACCGTGAAATTCTTTTCAATTTGTTCCTTGATAATTCCTATCCCAAATCGTTACTAAGAACGATTATTTTCAATACATCATCTGTCATGACACAAATTCCTACACTTTCAGTAGTTGAAGCAGGTGTAACTGATCAGGATGCTCTTTCGATTTCAGAAAGGGTTCCTACCACTTCAATTGTTTCTTTACCATATATAAGGGAAGTTACTCCCAGACTTACTAAGATTTTTTCTCAATATTTACAAAATGTTAAGTTTGCATGTAAGAGTGCCTTAGTAGTAAAATCTATTTACAATCCGTTAAAAGATAAAATTCCTACATTAGATAATAGTAATGTGATTTATAAAATTGGTTGCAATAGCTGTGATCTTTCTTATATTGGTCAAACTTCTCAAAAACTCGCTAGCCGTATATCTCTCCACAAGAGTGATATAAGATTACATCCTGAAAGATGTTCTCTTGCAAATCATGTTTCCTCTTTAGATCATAGAATAGATTTTGAAGGGATTAAGATCTTATCCCGTGAAAATAACTATAGTAAAAGATTATTTCTAGAAATGGCTTTCATTTTTCAGGAGGATGATCATATTAATAAGAAAACAGACATTCAAAATTTAAGTAATCTTTACTCACTTTTATTAACTTTGGATAAACATAATTTTCATAAACAAATTGATATCAATTCAAATAATATTTCATCATAACTCCTACCTAATTTTTGTACCTCCCTCGTATTTCAATAATTTATATTTCTATTGTTTTTGGTTGATGTCATTATAGTCGTAGTATCTCTTCTTTTCTACTTCAAAGAAAAGAAGAACTTGTCCTTAACCTATTTTCAATAATTGTTTAATTAATAACATGTATAAATCCACGTGTTTGTGTGGATTCTTTCATTTTTAATATTTTAACTTTGTAATGATTTTTAATATATTTTATTCTGTGACTGTTAGCTATTGCTTATAATGCAAGCTGGACTTGTCTCATTCTTCAGTGCTAACTGTTTAACACTTTTCCCAATGTTAAGATCAAGGAATCATTCTCGATTAACGTAAGTTATGAAACTGTTGTAGCGGACCGCTTTGTAATTTATAGTTTTTCTCACTTTTGTAGTTCCCTGATGATGTAAATAAAGGTTTACGAAAGCTTGGAAATTTAAAAAGAGTACACTTTTCCTTTTTTGCTGCTAACCTCAATAGTATTTGTCTGTTTGTGTCCTAATTGATCAGCAACGATCACATGCGTTTATCGCTTTTCAGTATATATATATATATATATAATTAAATAAAGAGAAGTCTAAATAGATCAAGCAACTTGTGTTTTACTTATCACCCCATTATTACCGAACCTTACAAAGCTACAAAAACATTCCGTAAGCCCCAAATTTTTTGCAACATTTTTTGTAGGACTAGTCATACAGATTCATTCTTTTGTAGGACAACATTTTACTAGGGCAACAAATACACCAACACACCGTGAGTTATGGTTGTCCTACAGTTATGATACGAAAAAAGTTTTCCACGGTTTTTCCATTTTCCGAGTGTAGGACTGGGAAAACGGACTAATCGATTTGTAGGATAATGTTGCCATTAAATTTGTGGTGACACACTATAAAATCCAGTAGTAAAATGTCAGATATAAAAATATGATATATGATGCCAGTCTGATTTTTGAGTTGTCACACTCCAGAAATAAAATAGCTCTACGAATTTCCTTGCTTTTATTGAATCTTTCGAAACCCACAATTGGTGACCCCGAATAAAAAAGTGTTTTTTTCGAAAGTGTTCAAGTGCTAAATCAAAATGCCGGACAGTCCAACCCCAATGCTGGAGCGCATTTCCGTACATATTCCTCCTTTCTGGGCTATCGACCCAGAAATGTGGTTCGCGCAAATTGAAAGCCAGTTTACTATCGCTGGCATCACGAAAGACGAAACACGTTTCAGTTACGTCGCCGGAAATTTAGAGTCCAAGTACGCAATGGAAGTTAGTGATATAATTACACAACCACCAGCAATAGGAAAGTATCAAAAACTGAAAGAAGAGCTAATAAAAAGACTCAGCGCATCCCAAGAGCAGAAAACACGACGTCTATTAGAACACGAAGAGGTAGGTGACAGAAAACCATCACAGTTTTTACGTCATCTGCAAAGTTTAGCAGGCTCAACAGTACCAGATCACATAGTTCGATCTATCTGGATTGGACGTCTTCCTACATCAATGCAGGCTATTTTAGCAACGCAGGTAAATGCTAACCTTTCTACCACTGCTGAACTCGCAGATCAAATAGCAGAAACAATATCTAGACCGCATGTATCTGAAGCAACCACATCCTCAAACCGAATCGAAGCCCTTTTTGAACAAATGTGTTCACAAATCTCCGCACTGACCAAAAAAACGAACAGTATGCAGATACTCGACGTCGACGTAGTCGTTCGTTTCCTCGTAACGGAAGAAAAGAAACAAGAGACGGTTTGTGTTGGTACCATGCCCGATTCGGACAAAACGCAAAAAGATGCGATAAACCTTGTAGTTTCAAGTCGGGAAACGGTCAGGGCAAGTCGTTAATGGCGGCTAACGATACTAGCCCGGGAGCACTCCGCCTTTTTGTCACCGATTTCGAATCAAAAGCAACTTTTCTCATCGATACGGGAGCAGATCTCTGTGTGTATCCACGGTCACGTATCCGAGGATCATGCATTAAATCTTCCTACGAACTTTTCGCAGCAAACAATACAGTGATTACAACCTTCGGTTTCATAACATTAACCCTTGATTTTGGATTACGTCGCCATTTCACTTGGCGTTTTGTTATTGCTGATGTATCTAAACCAATAATCGGTGTAGATTTTTTGGAACATTTTAATCTTCTAGAGGATATTCGCAACCGACGGCTAGTAGATAATACAACTTCACTCTCCGCTAGTGCGAAGACAGTGACGAGTTCAGTTCCGCAAATTAAAGCAGTAGTAGGAGCATCAAAGTACCATGAACTACTCTCCCTTTTCCCAGAAATCACCCGCCCTGCTGGTAGCACTGTAGAAACAAAACACTCTACGCTTCATCACATCAAAACAACTCCTGTTCAATCGATTTTACTTCTCTGGCAGCAGCCCAAGACGAAGACGACGAGCTGAAGACCTATTTAAAACCTGATTCTAGTTTAAAATTGAAGAAGATACTTCTTCCAGGAACAGACGTCTCAGTCTACTGTGATGTTTCAACTCAGACTGCTCGTCCTTTCCTACCCTCAATTTTTCGCAAACCTGCATTCAACTCATTACATCAGTTATCCCATCCAGGTATTAAAGCTTCAGTTAAACTGGTTTCACAACGGTATGTATGGCCCTCTATAAAATCAGATTGCAGAAAATGGACCCGTACGTGTATGCGATGTCAACGTTCAAAGGTATCGCGACAAGTGTCCGCACCAGTGGGATCGTTTGCATCACCATCCATTAGATTTGAGCACATCCATATGGTTCTAGTAGGACCGCTACCAATTTCAAGGGGATACAGATACTTATTAACATGCGTTGACCGTTTTACAAGATGGCCAGAAGCTTTTCCACTCGGAAACATTGAGGCAGAAACTATTTCTCGGCAGTTCCTCGAAGGTTGGGTAGCACGTTTGGGCGTACCTCTCCGTATTACTACAGACCAAGGACGTCAATTCGAATCAAAATTATTCAACAGATTAAGTAAACTCATTGGTTCAACACACTCCCGAACACAGCATACCATCCCGCAGCCAACGGTCTAGTAGAACGATTTCACCGTCAACTGAAGGCAGCTATAAGATGCCACGACAGCTCAACTTGGGTAGACTCTTTACCCACCGTTTTACTTGGAATTAGATCCGCATGGAGAGAAGACCTAGGAGCTACTTCAGCAGCTCTTGTTTATGGTGAGTCATTGCGTCTTCCCGGAGAATTTCTAAGAAAACGTGGCAATGAAGGTAACTTAGAACCAGCTGACTACAAAAGAAATCATGCAACATTTCCAGCAACTAAGACCAGTTAATGGGACGAATCATAGTCAGCCGCATACGTTCATATTTAAAGAGCTGCAGACATCAACACATGCACTCGTGAGGCACAGCGCATTGAAAAGCAGCCTCCAACAACCATATGATGGCCCCTTTCCAATTATACATAGAGGACAAAAAACATTCACGTTGAGGATAGCAGATCGCAATATAAAAATATCCATAGACCGTCTCAAACCCGCGTTTATTTTACAGGAAGACCATCATAACAGTTGCGGTGAAGATCCTAAAAAGCATTCCAGAACATCAAATGGTTCAGAAGAGAGTTCGAAAATAGTTACACGTAGCGGAAGACGTGTTAAATTTCTAGAACGCTTACAAGTTTGAGTGTAGTGTAGTGTAACTCAATAATTTTTTCAATTTTTATCATTACCTACAATTAGTAATATTATGTAATTTTATTTTCATTTCTTTTTTCCCTTTCACGTGATTATCTTTAAGCAAATCACTGGTAAGGGGGTACTTTGGTGACACACTATAAAATCCAGTAGTAAAATGTCAGATATAAAAATATGATGTCAGTCTGATTTTTGAGTTGTCACACTCCAGAAATAAAATAGCTCTACGAATTTCCTTGCTTTTATTGAATCTTTCGAAACCCACAAATTATACAAAAATTTTGTTAGCTCCAGAAAAAAATAGCCTGTTATGATACATTTTTTCATTTCATTATTTCAACACTTTGGGGGTGGAGGACTGGGTTGATTAGACTATTTTACTTGTAGGACACACGTTTTTCCATATTCTTAATCCAATTACCTCTCGATTCAACTAAATAACTAGTTTTTAATGTAAAATATTTTGTAATCACTGGATCGACATGTTTCGCACCTGCTAGTAGCTATCTTAGCGACTGAAATTGAGAATTCCTGTAAATAGAAAAGTTGTAGGACTCGTTGCAACGAAGCCATTTACAAAAATTCAGTCTAAGATCCGAAATGGAAAATGCCCTTGGGAACCTTCCCTACAAATAAAACGGTGAGAAATTTGAAAAAATGTTGCTTATGTTTTTCCAAAAAGCCATTTCTTTCCAATTAACCATAATATGAAAAGCAGTTACCTTTTTTGACCCGTTGCTAGTTCCGTCTATATATTATATTTTCATTAAAAATAATGAGCTGTTGCTAGTTCCAATAACTGCCTATTTTGGCATCCAAATGTTCGAACCCCCAAACTTAGTTCAATCCCAAGTTGATTTAATTTCAAATTAAAAATATATTTTTAAGAAAATAAATCTGTATAATATCTTTTTAAATTACAAATAATTTTTAGCTCAAGATTTACTAGATCAAGTTTAACCAATACGAAGTCGGAACTAAGGAGAAAACAGATAAAACGTATATTAATTCCAAATACCAATACAATCATCAAAACCAAACCAAGGTCACTTAGACTAACCACCATGAAGAAAAGTGTTCTGTCTCGTAAAAAGAACAAAGTCAAGCAGAAGATAAGAACTGAAGACAGGCAGCAAAATGTAGACAATATCAACAAAAGTGAGAAACCAAGAAAGGATTTAAAACTAGTAAGTAATATATAGATAACATTATTTTTGAAAGGTAATCTATGAAAGTGAATACCTATGGTTCACTGACTTTATACAGGGTGTCCCAGCACTAGAGTAAAATCAATAATCAGCAGTTATACATTGTAGATATTGCCAAGGCAAGGGCATATTTTCAAAATATCTCCAAATGTACAGTGATCCAATACAGTAGCGAAGCCATCTTATAATGGAACATCCTGTATATTATTCTATAGTAATATTCAGACCGAGACTGCAGTACGGGTCTTACGGAAAGCACCGTTGTCGGTTTTCTTGTCGGCTGTCGCTAACAGTGAACAGAGAGACCAAGCCCGTTACCAGCGTGAATATATTCATTTTCGGTAATAGTCTAGTCTATAAGCTTAAAATGGTGTTAATTCTACATACTGATATTAAAATTATGTGGTTTAGCTCATTCGATCCGGAATAATGTCTAGATCATTGTGCCAAATAATTAAATTAGCCCATAAAAAATTCCAAAAGTTATAAACAATTAAACACCAAAAAAAAAATAGTGTTTGGTTTGTAGCTTATTGTTCGTAAATTATAAATATTTTCGAAATTTGAAAAAAAGATCCTTAAAGAGGAGGAAATTTAGTAAAAAAAAGTTCCAACTCCCGGAACTGTACCTCCATTACACATTACATTGTACATAACGCTGAAAATAGCCCTCCGCGCGCCATTTTTAGGTTGTGCGCACGGCCTCGAAAGCGAGTACGTCACTTAAAAAAATTTCTTTTTAACTACTTAAAGTTAATTGAAAAATCTAAAATAATTATAGTATAATCTAAACACTTTAAAGAATTGATTCCCGTTGAAATTTTTCAATGTGCTAGACGATTGTTAATTAACAAAGATTTTTAAAACTTCCTTCATCGTTCTAAACCAAAGGAAATGTTTAAATAATTTGTTTTTATGAAAAATTTCAACGGGAATCAATTCTTCAAAGTGTTTAGATTATACTATAATTTTTTTAAGTGACGTACAGGCTTTCGAGGCCGTGCGCGCAACCTAAAAATAGCGCGCGGAGGGCTATTTTCAGCGTTAAATTTAAATTATTAATAATGGAGGTACAGTTCCGGGAGTTGGAACATTTTTTTACTAAATTTCCTCCTCATTAAGGATCTTTTTTTCAAATTTCAACACTAATTCACGAACACGGCGGAAATTTCTATTAAATCGAATAAAAATTTGAAAAAAATACTGCTAATATTTATAATATACGAACAATAAGCTACAAACCCAACACTATTTTTTTGGTGTTTAATTGTTTATAACGTTTGGAATTTTTTATGGGCTAATTTAATTATTTGGCACAATGATCTAGACATTATTCCGGATCGAATGAGCTAAACCACATAATTTTAATAGCAGTATGTAGAATTAACACCATTTTAAGCTTATAGACTAGACTATAAATTTATAACAAGTGTTTTCAGTGATTAATTTTGCCAACCCATAAGTCAATAATGCTGTTTTATAAGCTGCCGTACCGTCCGATTGGGATAAAACTTTGCCGACTTTTTGCTTGGGTTTGCTAAGGTTATAGGATAGTTAACATGCACGTTCAAATAAAACGTTGCCTCATCTGAAAATAAAACAATATAAATCAAATTATTATTATTTTAATTCATCAAGTACTCACGTCCCCTGACGTCATCACTCAAAGACTATTCACCCTTAACAATAGATTATTTTGTCAAAAAATAGTAAATTGAAATTAAAAATTGACTTGTCAGATTTTTTTCATATTACTGTTTATTTGGCTAATAATTAATTTATGCATTATTTTATGGACGCACTATACAGTATGTCGCTAATGTATGGAATAAATTCATTATTTTCAAAATAAACGACTTTTGAAAAAAATCCAAAAACAGGTCAATTTTAATTTTTGGAATCGTCATCACATGATGTAGATGTAACGAACATTGCGTTACCAGTATTAACGTGATTACGTAATCGGCAATTTTTTTAAATGCAACCATGTGTCGCAAGACCCCTCATTATTTGAATATTTATTTCTACAGGGTCGACCAAAACTGTTTATTTGGTAAAATTTTAATCATAAATTCTGATTCAATGAACTAAGTTATTGTAAGGACCGCCACTGGAAATAAAACATAGTAGTGTACCCAAAAAATATTTCTGTTTTTGGATATGTTACTGATAATAGTACTAAATTCTAATTTAACACTAATTGATGTGTATCAGTCAAGTGTTCAATAGCATAATTTAGTAATGAAACTTACAGAAACTGAACGAATCGAAATATTAATGATGATTGGCCATGGAGATAGAGTAAGGACACAGAAGGAAGTTGGCAATTTATTTAATGCTAAATACCCCAACCGTGAACCCATTTCTCAATCAACAATTAGTAAAATCGAGAAAAAGTTTCGAAAAACGAGCCATGTTGAAGATCTCCCCAAAAGTGGTAGAAAGTCAATTTCCGAAGACAAAAAAGTTGACGTTTTCCTTGAGTTTCAAGAAAATCCCCACACCATCTCGAGACAAGTTGCGCTGGATAATAATTTACACCATTCTACTGTTGCTAGAGTGCTGAAAAAGGAGAAGTGGCATGCGTATAAGGTACATTTGGTCCAAGTGCTGTTAGAAGATGACTTTGATAGGAGAATCGAATTCTGTGAAACAATTATGGAACGATGTAACAGAGATCGTAATTTTATACTTTTTTCAGATGAAGCAACTTTTATGCTCAACGGCCATGTAAACCGCCAGACGTATCGATACTGGGCAAGTGAAAATCCCCATTGGATGCAGGAGTATAGGACACAATATCATGAAAAGGTGAATGTTTGGGCCGGCATTATAAACAATCAAATAATAGGGCCATATTTTTTTGAAGGAAGCTTGTCCGGTCCTCGATATCTTTAAGTTCTTCGGGATTATCTATTACCACAATTAAATCAACTATTTCCAAATAAATGTGATTTGTGGTTTCAGCAGGATAGGGCACCCCCACATTACGCCTTTGATGTACGAACCTTCTTAAATGCTGTTTTTCCAGATAGGTGGATAGGAAGAAGAGGAACGATCGAATGGCCACCAAGATCGCCAAATTTGACACCTTTAGACCTTCTTTTGATTGGGATACTTGAAGAGCAAAGTTTATCAAAGTCGCCCAAATGATATAGAAGAGTTGAAGGATCGCATCAGAACGGAGATTGCACAAATAACGCCTGAAGTTCTCGTAAACGTTAGAGACGAATTTATTGCTCGGCTGTCTCATTGCATTGTTGCTGAAGGTCATCAGTTTGAACATTTAATATAATTTAATTGTTTTTTACTAAACAGTTCTCTGTATTTTAGTAAATAAACAGTTTTGGTCGACCCTGTAGAAATAATTCAAATAATTACATCGTTTTAAAGACGATTAGAAGACCTTTCCAATGAGGGGTCTTGAGACACATGGTTGCATTAAAAAAAATTGCCGATTACGTCATCACGTTAATACTGGTAACGCAATGTTCGTTACATCTACACCATGTGATGACGATTCAAAAATTAAAATTGACCTGTTTTTGGATTTGTTCCAAAAGTCGTTTATTTTGGAAATAATGAATTTATTCCATACATTAGCGACATACTGTATATGTATTTGTTGAGGCAATAAAATGATCATTTTTGTATCTGATTGGTTAGAATAAAAAAACTTTTGGGTGTTTATTTGAAAAAATTATATCTTTTTTATTTCTTCAGGTAGAGAAGAAAGATGTAAAGCAAACAGTTAACAAAAATCTAGAAACTAGGGAAACGAATAAAAGCACTGATATAAAAAAAGATTATAAGAAAGTCACTGATTTGAAAAAAGAAGTAACAAAAACATTGGATAAAAGAAGAGTAACTAGATCTGTAGATATCAAAAAAGAAGTTAATAAATCGACTGATATTAAAAGAAAGCCTCATTTAACCGAAATCAAAAGAAGCACCAGAGTTTCTAACATAGTTAACAAAAAAGTAAATTCCTCTAAGAATCATCAAGATGAAGAGACTCAACCAAGTAACAGCAATTATGAAGAGAAAAATAGAAGATCTACCCGAAAATCTGACAATTTGAAAAATGTCAATGACGCAGAAGAAATATCTACTGAACAAAACAATGTTAGTCATTGTGAAAATAGTAAAAAAGTTAGAAATAAAATTATAACTAATATAAGTACAAAAGATCAATTAGATGAATCAAATAATGATAGCGATGCTTTAAATACAAAAATAACTTCAGAAAAAATCATAGAAAAAGGGAGGGAATATGAAGAAAATGAAAAACCAAAGGATATTAATTTGAAATTTAATGACACTACAAAACCCATAAAATGCGTTAGCGCCGAAGATGTAAAAGACCTTCTTACCGCAGTTGTGGTTAAAGAAAATCTGAAAAGTATTGAACGAGAAAGTGATGAAAATGATGGCTCAGCGGAAAATAAATCATGCAACTTAGAAACTCAAAATACAGATGGCCCTAAAAAAGATCTACATGAAAACGACTCCGAAGTTTCCGGAACTACCCTTAAATTAGCAAAAATTATTCAAGATTTGGAAGATATGGAAGTAAAGGATGCCAATAATGAAAATAAAGACTTGAAAAAAACAAAAATAGGAGCAGACAAAACAGAATATGATTTGCATCCAATTTTAAATCAAGACGAAAATGGAGGGTTAAAAGTAGAACCAGAATTAATTAAAATAGATGTTCCTAAAAAAGATGAAGAAACAAGCGATGATCATCATCACGAAGAAACAATTATAGTAACAAAAGTCCTTCCTACACACAAGGAAGAAATAATCGAAGAAACTATTGGCGTGCAAGAAGATAATGAAATTTCAAAGAGAACGACTGAGTCTAAATCCAAAAAGGATACAAGAAAACATATCAAAGAGCATATTCATAAAAGAAAATCGACTGATCAAGAAGAAAGCGCTGCTCCAAAATCACAAAGACCTTCAAGAAAATCTAAAGAAGCTGCCGCCATTTATATGGAAATATTGAGTCATAAATTAGTAGACAATAAAGTAGACGATGATACAATTTCAATAGATAGTTTTCCTGAACTTCCCAATGTCAAAAGAACCGAACAACGGGAAATCGAGCTAAAAGCGAAAGTCAAAACTTCTAAAGATGAAATTAAAGATACTTCAAAGTTAACTGATGAAGATAGCAACCAAATAGGTATTGTTAAGGTAGAAAAGAAAGATGCGGATAAGTCACATGACATTCCAACAGAGCAAAATACGAAACTGAAAAAAAATACTTCCAAATTTTGTAAAAGAAAACATGAAAACGAAAATTCTATTGAAATCGAACAAATATCAATAAAATCTGATATTTCCCAAACATCTGAAACCCAAACGATTTTAAAACAAAAATTACGGAAGTCCCTGACTGCAAATGCATCGCAAAAATCAGATACTTTACAAATATCTGAAGATGTTGAAAAGACTGTCAAATCGAGGTTACGCAAAGCAGATTCAAAGATACAGGATTGTACTGATGAAGGTAAACCAAGGAGGTTAACACGACATTCGCTACTTACGCAGGTAGATGATGATTATGATTCTGATGAATCATTCCATATTAATGTTAAAGTACCAAGAAAGAAAAAGAATACTAGAAGTAGAGTTTCATCGAGAGCAACAAAAGGTATGTGTCACGTCTATTGCTTTTAACATCCTTACTACATATTTATTGAGACTTCCAGGTACATAGGCTTATCAGTATTCTTTTTCCCACAATTTCGGAACGGATTTTTTTAGTGACTGGCAGTGACAATTGTTTCTTCTTCTAACACGTCATCATCTGAAATTTCCATTCACCCCTACTGTACAATTTCCCAGTTATTAAGTTACTACATGTTTCTTTGTCTTCCCTGGTCTATCCTGGACCACGGGGTTCGGGCAATGTAGCAAACGTCTCGGTTGCTACATCGCTCTTCCTGTTTGTTGAATAATATCTCATCAATGAAATATTTAAGTGACTTGTTGGTGACAGTGTTGCAGTTACTGCCGTTGCGATGTGTATTTCCTTGCTTTGCGAGTACATCCCAGCATAGTTACACTTTGCAGTTACGGAGTTTTGACAACGCCTTGTAATGCCCCTCGTATACAACAGCAATAATTCCCAGAGTTGAGAGGCTTATTGTGTCTCTTCTATGCTTTGAAGTGTCTACCGTCTTTATTTCAGTGATAACCAAGTTGCTATGGATGAAAGCATGTTTAATCGGAGCTGTGCTGTAACCTGTACCGGGGAGAAGATGAAGAGATTTCACTTTTGCATCCATTTCATTTGGGAAGGGAGGGAAATTTTTGTGCTCATTTTGCTTTTCATTGTTTGAGAGAGTCTAGTTCTCATTTGATTGGTTATCCGAATATCTGATAGTCAGTGTTGGGAATAGAACTTCTTTCTTATGGCACTGAGTATAGTATGCTAAGAACGAGATGCACACAAATTAACGTTCTAGCAAAGGCGGTCCAAGTTTTATTCTAGCCTCTTTCCAGCTTATAGATTGGTAATCGTTAACGTCTTTCACGTATTGTTACATTAGTATGTTTGTGGTTTCTATTCAATATTGACAAGCGATAGGGCTTCCATTAACCCACCAATTGATAGCTTCTTTTATACAAGAAAGTGTCTTCTCCTTGTTTTCCTCTCTGTAGGTACTTGTGGGGTATGCCTAAGGCTTTTATTGTCAACCGGAATGGGCTATTTTAAACCCATGGAAGACATTGCACTAACCAATGCAGACAGGTCCTTTTTTGTCCCTCAAAATATTTCAATAACTTTTAGGTTCACGAGTCGTTTATTCCTCATGATTTCGATGGTTTTAGTTTTTGCTCGTAGTATCATTTATATTTTTTACTTAATTACAGTTACCTGTAAATAATTGTCAAGCGTGATCTATAGACGTCAAAAAATAATAGTTCAATACTATTAAACGCTTTACATAATTAGAAAAATTAATTTCCAAAGAGCAGACCGTCCACTAAGAACGGGGTTAACCCCGTTTACTTTAGAAGTGTAATTCAATGTCTGTCGGGGCATATAGCCCGAGAAGTAGTTGTTGCTTCTTAGTAGACGGTCTGCTCTTTGGAAATTAATTTTTCTAATTATGTAAAGCGTTTAATAGTATTGAACTATTATTTTTTGACGTCTATAGATCACGCTTTACTAATATGACAATTATTTACAGGTAACTGTAATTAAGTAAATACCTACAAAACCGAGCTGGTTTTTTGTCGATATAGAATTTTGGTTTGTGATTAGATGTAGGGATGTCGCTGATATCGCACTCTTAACATTTCCTTTAATAAGGCTAATGTATTGGTGTGGTATCAACGTAGTCTCTAGTCCAGGATTATGCTCTCAGAGCTTCTGGACGAATAGCATCTACCTTGTGCTGATGAGGCGCAAAAACGCCGAAACCGGTCCACAAGTGATGTTATTCCTTCTAATCCCAAACCAGAATGGTTGGTTCTATCTTAACAGATATACCAACCCCGTTTACTTTAGAAGTGTTCAATGTCTGTCGGGGCATATAGCCCGAGAAGTAGTTGTTGCTTCTTAGTGGACGGTCGTCTCTTTGGAAATTAATTTTTCTAATTATGTAAAGCATTTAATAGTATTGAACTATTATTTTTTGACGTCTATTTCTACTTTTCTTAGAAAGATCTTCTTACCTTCAGGTTCTTACATTTTTATTGGCTTTGCAAGAGTAAAACTTCAAATTTAAAGAGTATGTTTTTACTCACGGTAACGGATAGCAGGATCGCCATGTAACGGTAGATGGTTGCACTGATCTGATGAGATGGGAGGGCAGGGCTAGGGCTTCACACGAGACGAGAGTAGGCGAGAGTATCAAAAATCTCGTCTCGATCTCGTCAATTCCGAAGAAATTGAGTCTCGTTCAAGTCTCGGTCTCGTCTCGCTTAATTTTAAATATTGATGATAAAATCCATAAATGATTTTTTAAAGCTATATTTATAACGCTATAAAAAAAATATTTTTACATATACATAAATTTTTCAATTTTACACACGTGATTTTATCATTTAAATTACATGATGACCAAGAATTTAAGCATAGTAACGATTGCATCACATCATCTTTCATTGATGTACGTGATTTTGTCATAATCATACCTGCTGTAGAAAATAATCGGAATTTACGGAATTTTTAGAATATTGACAAAGTATTACAAAATGTTAACACCGAAATAAAATACAAAAAGTGTCTAAATACGGAATTCTACGAATATTAACAAAATTATTGAACAAGTTACCTGGAAATTCATTCACAACAATCACTCCTGACCTATCTTCTAGGTAAATAAGTTTAATAAGGGGGAATGGTTGATATCTATTTGGTCGTTAAGAAGATTACCTGAATATTTGTTTTTAATTATCTGAAGAGCTTCTAAAAGATTTAATTTGAAAGCTTATCATATTAATGAATCCTTAACCATTGTGCCGAATTTTACGACCCTATTGTATTTGAGGCGATACAGGACGTGTCGATTTAATTTTGGTAAAACCGACCTGTTTTATCATTTTATTCCACATTACTCACCCTATATTTATAGTACTTTTGAATAAATAATGAGGCACTTTGCTCCTACGGAAAAAGAAATATAGATAGTATAGTTTTTATATTTGTAAATTCTATTTGTTCTTGAAAGAAAATCTTAATTATCGCAAGTTTATAACAGACATAATAATTAATATTCTTTCAAAAAATCGCGTATTTGTAAAACAATCGATGTATAAAATAGACAAAACACATTGGCGATTATAGTGGAAATTCTCTATATTTAATTATTTTATATAGGTGTTGAAAAAGAAAGGTTCACATATAAAAAGAGTTTACTGTATGTCTGTAGTAAATAAGAGAATCTTCCAGGTAGAAAATTTCGAGCCAAAGAAACCCCTTCAATAGTACACACGTTTTTGACTCTCTAGCTCGCAGATACACATACACAACCGAAAGTAAGTTAACCCGTCGATCTTTATATTATTATATTAATATGTATACTCCAAAAATTAGAGTTTTAACTTTGAGTTTTTTTTTAAATTTACAATTAAATATTTCACAGACGGTCACCAGATTTTATATATTGTAAAATGTACTGTTCTCTATGTAGACCTTTTCTAATTTTTCTAATAAAAACTTCATAAAAAAAATGTATCGAGACCAAAAACGAGACCTCCGGTAGCGCTGTATGTGGTCTCGGTATCGCCCATAATATTTTCAAAAATAGAAGAGAAATCTCGCTCTCGTGTGAAGCCCTAGGCAGGGCAACCCCACAGCACCTAGGCCTCATTAGGCCCTTTGTGCATCCTACTGGAAGTCCCTATCAGTACGTCAACCAGCCTATGGTTGTAACATAGTTGATAACGTGTCAGCATGGATGGTGTTAGCCAAAACTCGCCGAACACGGATTTACGAATGGATGATAGAGGCGAGCAATCAAAAAGGATATGCTTTACCGACTCATCTTCCTGTTCACAGCCTCGACATAAGGATGTGTCCGATAGCCTCATCCTATGAAGATGTTTGTTTAGTTGACAGTGTCCAGTCAGAACCCATGTTGCAAAACGTAGGTTCCGCCTGGCCATCGTCAAGAATATTTTTGTTGCTGCATTGTCAAGATAGTACAATAATTCCTTGGATAGTTTGCAGTATTTTGTTTCATGTTTCATCCCACCTTTTTTGAACTCATTGTGAGTGTGTTCGCGCACTGGCTTGCTACTGCTGAAACTATTACATTGGCGGAGCAGACAGGTTCAAAAAGTTTTTGAGCTGCTGCTTTCCTAGCCAGGGCATCAGCCGCGCGGATACCTTTAGACTTACCATGATCTTTGGTCCACGACAGTGTGACAACATTGTTGTTTGTCGCCTCAACTAAGGCATGGTGACAATCTAGTACTGACCCTGATATGATATGTGGTCTCATCAGCGCTAGTAGTGCTTTTCTGCTATTTGTATAGATGCATACATTTTTTTCTGAGATGTTTTTACTGGAAATCTCTTTTGCAGCTATGAAGATGCCATTCAGTCCAGTTTGAACTACGTTGGTTTACTTGCCCGTAACCCATTTTATGTTTACGTTTAAAGAATTGGAGTATACTCCGCATTTTTTAAATTAATTTCAAATTTACAATCTACTCAGTAAATATCCAGTAATAAGTAAATTATATGGTTTCTTGCTAAGTGATTTGAGGCGGGCACCATCCACTGATGGGTCTACTCTATGAGGTCTTCTGGCCAACGTTTTTTCAATCTTCTCTGTTCCATTGGATCAGTGTAAAGGTTGGATATTTATGGATTTTGGTGGTTGTCATTGCGGTTTTTGTTTTTTATGGCTGATGCCTGAATAACTTCATTGATGGATGCAATACCGAGATCAGTATGTAATGTGTGGTTGCTTATAAACCATGGAGCATTAGCTATTATACGAAGTGATTTAGATTGGAACGTTTGCAGTATCTTAGTGTTCGATGGCTTACTGCAACCCCATAGCTCTATGCCATATGTACGTATTGGTTTTAGGATGGTTTTGTACATAAGTATCTTATTTTCCATTGTTAACTGTGAACGTCTGCCGATTAGCCAGTTCATATTTTGAAGTTTTAACTTAATCTGTGTTTTTTTTAGCTTGTATGTGTTTCTTCCAAGTTAACTTTTGGTCCGAGTGTAGTTCGAGGTATATGACTTCTCTTTTTACTGGAATCGGCATATTGTTAATGGTCACTTGCGGACAGACACTTCGTTTTGTGGTGAACGTGATTTGTGCGTATTTGTCATTGTTGACTTTCATTCTCCACTGATGTAGTCATTCTTGTAGAAGATTTAGGTGGTATTGTATTCTGATGCTCTTGTAGGGTCTATATCTGAAGACATTATTGCACTATCATCTGCGAAGGTAGCGTTTAGAGTATCGTCGGTAGTTGGAATATCAGCAGTATACATAAGGTATAGATAAGGGCCAAGGACACTTCCTTGGGGAACGTCTGATTTTATGAGTTGATAATTTGAGAAGGAGGTTTGGACTTTGACTTATATGTATCTATAACTTAGGTAAGATTTGAGTAGAAAGAAAATATGATGAGGTAATTTTTGTTTTATTCTAAACAGTAGTCCTTGGTGCCATACTTTGTCGAAAGCCTGTTGTATGTCTAAAAATTGTTGTTCTAGTGGTTGCTTGATATTGTTCACTAATCTATGACACTGTTGGATTGTCGAATGTTGTTCTCTGAATCCAAATTGATGTATTATCAGTTCTTCTTTAGGTATGATTTCGCTTGTTCTATGTAGAAGGATTCTTTCGAAGAGTTTGGATAGTTGTGGTAGTAGGCTAATTGGCTAATAGGCCTGTATGAGCCTATGAGTTCATGGTGAGGTTTTCCTGGCTTCGCTAACATGATTATCTGTGCATACTTCCATTGGGTATTGGGTAATGATTAATTTGTAGTATTCTATTGAATATTGTGGTGGTTAGTACGATGGCTTTCCTTGGAAGATGTTTTAGTACTTTCCTGGTGATGAGATCGTATCCTGGAGCATTATGTGGGTTTAATAACTGGATTTCTCTGTACACTTCTGCTGGGGTAATTGCTCTCAGGGGAGGTGATAGTTGGTTGGCAGATTCTAAGTAGGTTTCTACCTCGACATCTATTATTGGATTATTTGATGGAAGTGGGGTGAAAACTTTAGCTAAGTGTTCTGCAAACGTGTTGCTTTTTTCATCATTTGTGCGAGCCCAATTTCCATCAGGCTTTCTTAATGGGGGTATTGACACAGTGGGTCTCTTGAATTTTTTAGTGGCTTTCTATAGTGTATTATCTTGTGGTGATAAGTTGGAGATGTAGTAATTAAAAGTATCGTTTCTGTTTTGTCTTAAGGCGTTCTTGATATGGCGGATTAATATTTTCAGAATTGTCTTACCCCCAGGATTCCTGGTTGCTTGCCATTTTCTTCTGGCTTTCCTTTTTTCACTAACTAGTTGCCTTATGTGGAGGGGGATATTACGTATTACAGCTGTTTCCTTTTGATTTATTGGCTTTGATTTCCAGGCTGCTTCTTGTATGATATTTGAAAGTATTCCACAGCTTCGTCGACTTCTTGTGGCTCCTGTATTCTGTGGTTTAGGTTTATATTGGTGTTTATTATATGTTGAAATTGTTCCCAGTTTGGTCTCTTGTTATACAATTTTGGAAGCGGTGTTCTCCAGATAACGTTTGCACTTAGTGTTATTAAAATAGCGGTGTGATCTGAATCTAAACCTAAATCGCTTTCAATATGAGAGTGTATGTCTAATATGCCCTTAGTTACTGTAAAATCTATTAGATCCGGTATTTTGTTTAGATCTGTCAGCCAGTACGTTGGCTCTCCAGTTGATAAGTTTTTTAGGTTCAATAGCTGTATGGTTTGCATTAAGTTTCTTCCTTATGGAGTGATTAATCTTGATCCCCAGGAAGTGTGTTTGGCGTTCCCGTCGTCAGAAACTATGAAGTGGGATCCTAGTGGTCGTAAACAGTCACTGTATTCGTCTGCAGTTATAGTATGCCTTGGTGGGCTGTATATTGCTCCTATGGTGAGTGGCCATCGAAATGTATTGACTTTTATTAGACTAGATTGAATTTTGTTCGTAGTGTATGGTTGTAGTTCATGATGGTCTATGGTCCTTCTTATTATTACTGCTGTGCCTGTGTGTGCTGTACCATCCGGGTGATGTGCGTAGTATATATTGTAGTGTGGTATTTTAATTGTACTATGTGTAGTACAATGGCTTTCTGATATAAGTAGTATATCGATTTTCCTCGTATTTAAGAACAGATTTATTTCGTTTATGTGGTTGGCGTTGCAAGCAGCAATTCTTGTAGAATCCGGAGGCGCCATTACTTTGCTAATTTATTAATGACGGTGGTAAGTATGTTGAGTATCATGCTATTTTGATTGATCAACTGTGAAAACATTGTTTTGAACTCGTCAAGGAAATTAGTAAGCTTATCGGTTAAGTCGTTATTTATGTTGTTCACTGCTGTAGCATACGAGCGAGTGGGTATATTCTGAGGGGGTATCTGTATGGTTTGTTGGGACGGCATGGTGTTAGGTATTATGTTTTCTCTCCGAGATGATCTATTGTTTGTTGGTTGATTTGGGTATCTCTTTGCTCGTAGGTCTCTGTAGACTGAACATCCTTTATAGTTGGCCGGATGGTTCCCGCCACAGAGGGCGCAAGTTGCAGGAGTGTTTCTTGATTTAGCACACTTCTTGCTGTCGTGCGGTTTTCCATATTTGACATAGTTATATGGTTTATAACAATATGATTTGGAGTGTCCATAAGCCTGACATCGTGTACACTGGACTATATTATTTTTAATTCTAGGCGCTTCCACTCTGATATTAGTATTGATCAGATTCTCTATGTCGTATTTTTCTTTATTGTTTTTCTTTGGCTCTAAATCGACAAAGAACATCGGTAATGGTTCCTTGCTTACTCTGTGCCTTATATTTATGATGTTAATCACTTCATGTCCCTTTTTTTCGAGTTCTGTTTTGATTTCTTCGATCGGAATAGATTGGTGAATATCTCGAAGTACGACTCCATATGATCTTTCTTGTTTGATTTGGTATGTGTGGTGTATAATGTCATCTTTTAGATGTCTAATTAGTTTCCTGTATCCATCTATGGTGTGGGTATTTATTTTAACTGTATTGTTGGATTGTGTTTTGGTTACATATAGTTCATCTTCTAAGACCTTAGCGAAGTTATCTATCATGGCTTTGAAATTTTGAACACCGTAGATAAATAATGGTGGGGGTCGGGGGTTTTCGTTATTTCTTGGTTTATTCTGGGCAGATGTTTGATTGCTCTCTTTCTCTGTAAGAACTTGAAAACTATTACATGTTCTGGTAGATTGTTCGTTCTTATTTCTTTGTATTTTTGTTCGTTTTCTTTTTCGGTTAGAGACTTGCTGCCACGAAGGAGTTTGTTTATCTTTGTCATTGATGTCATCTTGATCGCTTTCCATTGACTCATCTGACGATGGCATATCTGGATATTCTTGAGTTGTAACGGCTTTATTATGTTGAATCATGTTTTGTTGGCGGTAGTGAGGGGTTGGATTTGGGTTCTGGTTGTAAATATGTGTTGGTGGGGGATTGACAGAATAAAGGTGGTTCGGAAGAGTTGGGACTTTGTTTTGATAAGTTTGATAGTATTGGGGTTGTACTATATTGGCGTTAGGTATTTGGCTTGTTAGTTGGAAGTGAAGTTGCTGACTTGGCACTGTTGTCTCCACATTTGGCTGTTGTATGTATATATGACTTGGTCCGGATCCGTTTCCGGATGGAAGCATTTTGGCCTCGTTGTATTATCTTTTTCTTGGCTTGTGCAGTTAGTCCTCTACCATCATTAACATTGATAAAAACGGAATTTCTTTTAATTATCGATTTTGTTCTTACGAACAGTCAAAGAACTAATTTGTATTGCCGAACTGTTGCAATAAATTATAAGCTACTAACACTTACCAGTGCAGTAGTTTCTACTATGAATATGCTGGTTCACTTTTTAACTTTGTTGTTTAACTAGTGTATTCGCGAAATATAATAACTGGTGATAGTTGGTTGATGGCTCAACTGCATGATGAACCTTGTTCAGTTTTTGAGCCATCAGTGTAGATGTTGATAGTACCTGCCACTGGCGTTTCTCTTATTGTGTTTATTCCTATTTTGTAGGGTTTATTGAAAATAATGGTGGGTGTGGTTCTCATGGCACCTGTTGAGTTGAGTCATGCTATTCTTTGAACTTGATCTGATTTTAGGATAGCTGTGGTTTGTTGTACACATCTCCGAATGATGGCCGTTTAGATCCAGGTGACGATGTTAGGGGATAGTTCCCAAGTCTGCCCCACGGTCCGCCGGCATTGTCCATAAGATATGTATTCTCCAAATGAGAATTCCAAGTTAACTTACTATCAAAAGTGATACCTAGGTATTTCACATCTGTGGAAAAGTTCAGTTGTTCAAAGGGTTGTTATTTAAACTGGACTTATAAACTCTGTAGTTCCCATTGTTTGTTGCTCGCCGTGTTTTTCACGTTGCTGGCGATTCGTTATTCACAGTTGTTCCCGAGTGGACTAATTTATATTGGTTTTTCGTTGGTGGTGATGTTGAAATTTGATTGGTCACAAAGCTGACGCATGTCATACGACAGAAAAATTGACTTTACAGATTATTTAGGTTTTGTTATTGTTTTTTGTATTTGTATCAATATATCAAGAAAGTAAGATAGTAATCAGTTCTTTAACAGCAAATCAATTATCAAAATATGTGAAGTTTGACACGATTGGCAGATATAAAGTCACGTGGCACTAACTTCAGGTTTCATTGGCGGAACTGCGACTCACGAATAACAATATATAAAGTTAGGTTATTTGCGAGCAACGACGATCGACGTGGAAACGACGAACAACACGACAACAACTGTTTACAAACGCAATGCCGCGGGATTCACGAATAACGAACAACAGAGTTTATAAATCCATCTTTAAACTCGTATTAATTGTCACGTATACCTTATATTTCAACAAATGTATTATCTATATGTTACAATGAAAACTGGTCAGCACATCGAGTTTATTATGATTAACTTAATATCAATTAATTGTCATATAATATTATCTTTATCCAAACATAATTTTCACTTACAAATCACTTTGTATATTTTGTTGATAAACATATCTAATCAATATTAATATACGAATGCACAACTAATGTATTTTTTTAATACATTGGTTTTCACTTCTTTGGCCATTTTAAAATAAATATGTTTTGTAACGGTGTGGGTCGAAAAAATGATGGATGCTCTGCCATATTGAATAAAACATTTTGTATTAATCCAATATATATTTTCTTCCAACAGGTGTTAGACCACCGAAATTGTCATCAAGTGAATCTGACCAGTCGACCACATCGGATGTTAATGTGCAACCATCTAGTAACAATCAGAAAAATAAAAAATATTCAAAAACAAAGTCTATGAAAATAAGTGATTATTTGAGCGAAACTGATGATGAACCGTTGGTAAAAAGCGACCAGTGTAAGCAACCGGAAACTGCAGAAGAAATTCCCAAGGAGAGTGCAAAAACAAGAAAATTAAACAATCAAAAATCACCAAAATCGTCAAATAAAGGAGACAATTTAAGACCCAGGACGATGCAAAAGCAACCAGATCCCGACTTTCTAAGAGCCGAACCCAAACCAAAAAGAGAATGTGCAAAGTTACCCCAAAATTATCTCCCAATGTTTTCTTCTTCTGACGAAGACGACATATTTCACGGGTTTGACGAAAAAACTACGAAAAATACAAAAACTTGCGAAACCGCTTGTAGTCATGCTCCGCCGTTGTTAGATTTTTTAAATAAAGATTTGGGAAGACGTTTTGGAAAAGAAAAAGTTAATATGTCAAATGAACAGATAGAAAAGTGGTTGAAGGATGCAGCATTAGCAGGAAGTAGCATCAAAAAAGAAAATGATGAAATGTTGAAATTTGGTGAAAGAATACCAACTGAAACAAATTTAGAAATTGCCGATTCTATCGATACTGAAAAACTTAAACAATCGTTATCAGAACTGGGTATGTATTTCAATATTTAATTACCTACGTAATATCCATATAAAAAAAATTTAAAATGTGATATCTGTTTATTCTGCAATCTCTGTTTTTTTTGTAATAAAGTTTATAAAAATTTTAAAATCGTCGGTAAATGACTTTGCGTTTTTGATACCCTGTCATGGATTTAACACACAGTGCTGTGTGAGGAAGGGCTTTTTTTAGGTTGAAGTGTCGCTTTTAGTTAGGTTTGTGGTGAGTGGTTCTATTAGGCCTTCCACTGCAACTCGCAAGAGTAAATCCTGGCTCACACCTATTCATATTTCACCAAACGTATTCAGCTTCTTGACGAATTCAATTAGTTTATTTGGTGAATGATATTTCAGGTCTGGGGGCAAGAGAGAGACCCTGCCTAACATCAGATACCTGATTCTAACAGCGGGGGGCAGGTACAAAGTATATGCTCTGCTGTTTCATCATCTTCGAGACAGACGACACGTTGGATCTTCCGACAGTCCAAGTCTTACCATATGATGATTCAGACGACAGTTGCCTGTTAGACAACGTATATGTCTGCTATAGCTCAACACTAGTCTGGAAACATTCTTCGAAGGATGTATAAAAGCCTTTGAATGAACCAATCCCGGTAAATTATTATAGTATTAGTGAAAGTCTTGCTGTCTAGGTATTTAGTATTTGTTCGGCAAAACTGAATGAGATACTAATTACAGTTTCTGGTTCTATAAAATCACCTGCGGCTACCTTCCTTGCTTTTTGGCAGTTTGATACAATTTCGACGTTACACGGAAAGAGCTAAGTGCTTTTAAAGCCGTTTGGCTGTCCGAGAAAATTTTTCGTTCTATGTGTTCTATGTTCACACATGAACCAATGGCGTAAATTTCCTCCTGAAATACGTTTGCATAAGATCCTAGTAAGGTTGATATTCCTGTCCCAGGTCTGCTGCCGTATATACACCTGCACAATAGCCTTAAGGTGTTTCCGAGTTATCCGTGAACCATTGACACTGTTACAATTAATTCTATTATGGATTGAATTTTAATTTAACTTGATGATTTTACAAAGTTCGGTATAAATTTCTGTTTCTTAGGAAACGAATTAGAGCTCCAAACTGAGAATTAGTATTTTCTTGACATCACTGAAGTAGGTAGAAGTGTCTTTTGGTCATGTAGTGGACACAAACTATTAATATGTGTTGAATGGTTATTCTTCTGCTTTTGAAGTATTCACAAACGGGAGATTTCCCGAAGCCACTAGGCATCCAGGAGTGTCATATTCTGAGCCTTTTTTTTTTTTTTTTTTTTTTTTTTTTTTTTGTTTGTCGGTTATTTAACGTTGGTCTATTTCTGCAACTTAGGCTAATCACCGACGCCGGGAGCACTCTACCCCTAACCGGAAATTTTGCCGAACCCACTAGTGTTCCAACCAGTGGTAGGGATCTTTATCGAGCCCAACATCCATGGACTCGGGACCTCGGTTTTACGTCTCATCCGAAAGACGGCATATCTACATTATACCTCGTGCTCATTGGTATAATGCCTGCGAGCTGTGATATGCTACTGACCCTAGTAATCTAAAGTGTTTCGCTGCAGGCTGTACGGGCTCTACGACGGTGTTTCCCCAGTGGTCACCCATCCAAGTACTTCATATTATTATTTTGTCATTTCAGGAATCTTGGGGGAATGTATTGTGGGCTGGATAATATGAGTTTGGTATTGGATCTGTTCCATGTTTTTAAGCTGAGTTTTAAATCTTTATATAATTGAATCCTTGTCTCTTGGATTCCTAAAGAGCTGACTTCTGTTGCTGCTTGGTCTGCATTCTCGTTTACTTTAAGTTGATTGAATAATCTCATTAAAATGTTCGAGTAATAATAGAAACACTCATCTCTTACACACATGTTACGGCAATGAAATGCATATTGGTAACATCTCCTTGATATAAGAATAATATAAAATATCTTGATAGAAAGACAAACCAATCTTCGACAGGGGTGTCCATATATGGTCGAACACCATTTTAACTAGTTCAATAGTGGACATCCAAATCTAATTCTAAATTTTACAGCAGAAGTTATTTCTGATATAAATTTATTATTACTTATAATGTTCTGAGTTCACAAATATATTTTTATACTTTTATGTCCAAAAAGAACAAATATCATGGTTCTGAAAAGTACTTACCTTAATATTTTCAATAAAATTCAATAAAACAAAACGAAATGTTAAGCACATGTACATGTTTTACGGAAATGCGCCATTACAGCACGTCGACAATGCTTACGACGCACCTTTAAAAACATATATGTTTACTGCACTAATGATCAAAATACGATGCGATTCCTACTTTTTTAACTACGGGTGAAATCAATTTCACGACTCCCATTGGGTGAATTTCCAAAGGGTCATATTCAAAGATATGATCTAGGAATGCATCAAACACACCCAATGGTAAACTCCCCACGGTTTTGTCTTCTAGAAGTACACAACATATATTTTTGTATTTTGCATCAAAAGTATTGATTCCATTCGTCATTATTCTTAGACTTTTCAGCAATTTCACAATTCCAAATAAAGAGGCATTTATCAATACTTCATATTTCTTTCGTATCTGAAGTTTTGAATGATTTTCAACATCTTCCAGCATTCTCTAACCTAATTTACACGTGATACATTTTTATAAAGTTTTTACCACAAACCCAGTTATATATGCCACTATATCTCAACCATTAGATGTCAGATGCCAAGCAGTTGATCCCAAAAAGTCTATTTCAAGAAAGTCAATACTCAATTTATAAGATTCTAGGAAATTAACACCTTAGTCAGTCCTTAATCCCCTTGAAGAATAGTGTAAAACTGAATTTCCATGTTCACTGCCCCTCAGTTCAAAATGAATCTATAGTCTTTTATATATCTAATGGAACTGAACTGTCTAGCTATTGTATTGTTATTTAAACCGACCGTGCTGCCAGGAAACCTAAATATTCACTTAAATTAACAACAACAGTACCATAAAAAAAGTTGTTGTGTTCTTATTAGAACTTATTAGAATGGTTAATAGCTATTTACAAGTGTATTAATAAAGGCTATTAACAATAGAGATGTTTCAACGCGCGAGCAAAGCGAGAGTGAGCGACATTAATATAGATCAAAAACGCGCGGTCGACGGAAAATAGTATTTATACATACTCGATTAAATAAAACAACTAATTTTTTTCAATCTCCAATATATTTGAAATAAAGTAGCTTTGTCAAACGTATATAGTATGGTTTCAAGAATATTGTCATATGTATGTAGTTTAAATGAAACGTAGATTCACTATTAAACTATGAGTGTATTTACTAAAACCCATTATTACAAAATTGTGAATACTAATTCAGTGAGAAGCCTACCGGTCCTCTTGTATTAGACCCCCTTGCGGCGTTGCCAACTATATCTTTAACTTTGACATTTTGATTCAAGATTGAGTTACCATTATGCTTTTCTATACATATGAGTCCTATGATGCAAGGTGCCTCAAAATCTACTACCTGAAAGTCCAAACTCACACATTATGGTAGTTTTTTCTCACGCCTTAGTTTTTGAGCCATTATATATAGCCACTTGAGACGGTCTTAACTGGATGTCCAAATCTCTGGATATTTTCATAGTTATGGCATTAGCCGATATTAACATCGGCTCCTGTGTCCACTTTAAACACAACCTCCTTTCCATTTATTTTAATTGTCTGTAGCGATTCGTTAATACTCTTTACATTTTTTTTGTTTCTTTGGTCAATGCTCTTACAAATAAATCATCATTTAATTCTCAGAGTCCTTCTCTTCTTGACAGTCACTATCTTGAGTTTCTAACATATGTACATTCATTCTTTTTGGACTTTTTCTACACTTTTTGGGTATGCCGGACATTTCATACCATGAATCCAACCGCATGACTTACATTTTTCTTTAAACTCTCTTTGATCACCTCTTTTCTAATTTTTCGTCTTCCTTTTCAACTTTTTTCACTTCTTTTTGCCAAAGTGAACTTCTGAAAATGTTTTTCGGTTCAACTGTTAAGACCGCATTCCAGCTAATTCAGCAGTCTTGCAAATGGAAATACACTTGGTAATTCTAGACTTGTCTCGCGTAGTAACGAACATAACTATGTTATCTAAAATTCCTTATACTACTCTGGCTGGAAGATATCCAAAGTTGCAATTCATGCTTACCTTCTTCAAATCGGTGATGAACGTACAAATAGTTTCACTATCTTTTTGTTTTCTACTATGAAACAAGTGTCTATTTATTGTTTTATTTTTTTTCTGCTTAAAATGATTTTCCAAGTATTCAAAACTTTGGCCCATTTTTCTCTTGTCCTCCTGCGGAATATATATCGTTTTATATATATATTTATATCTTGTCCCAGACAATGCGGCAAAATAGCAAACTTTCTGTCGTCTAGCATTTTCCTGTTATCGATGATGCCACTGTCCAAAATTCCAACAATTTAATTTTAAAAATCTTAAGTGTCAGTACCGTAGACTATCGATACCGGCTTTTCGAGTGCAGACACAATTTTCATTTGTAACCTCCCTAGTGCTTGAATTATTGCCGGATATTTCACTCATACATGTTGTATCAATGCAACGAATTCTAAATTATTAAATGGAAATTAGCGGATATTCCACGTTGCCATGACAACCCTGCGATAATTCCACGTTGCCATGACAACCCAGCGATAATTCCACGTTGCCAGGACAACCGTTGTCAAACATCGTTAAAATAATAAACGTGAAACGTCAATGGAGTTTCTTAGAGGTTATGAATCGATTCGGAGATATAACAGAACGGGAAATTGACAAAAATGTCATTAAAAGTGTACCCAAAAACACGGAAAAGAGTAAGAATAGTGTATGGAGACAATTTATGTTATTTTGCGAAGAAAAAAAGTACAAATTCAATATAGTGGAGATATACAGTAATTTGTATTTTTATTCGAGAAATATCCTCCCTAAATACCGCTTGTGCTTAAAAATTAACCGGATAATTTCCGTTCTCGTTCCTGCAATTAATTCAAGCACGTGAGGGATTCGGTAGGAAGATTTTATACCAGAATGATTTAAAAGGGAAACATTAGGCAAATATCTTTTTAGACGTCATCCATAAATAAATAGAAGCCTGTGTGGGTTTTTTACTTTGAAAAGAAATGTCGAGATTTGGAAAGGAAACTACAGAGTTAATTAGAAAAGAGGTGAAACATTTAACTCCATCAAATACCAAATAGTCTAAGGCAACAGTGTCAATATTGACTAGAAATGAAAGTGGATACATTTATATTGCGGGAGATGATAGCTGTCATGTGCCGGGAAATGTCCACTTATTAATTTTGCGTCTACATGCTTATGTGGATGAAAATTTTTTAGATACTTTGCTGGTTACCATAACAACAATGTGGAAATAAAACATCTGATTGGTATAATGATGACTGGTATAAATTTTTCTCTACAATGTTTACCGTATCGCCATGTCATATTTATGTATGTAGTTTAAAGAAACGTAGATTCACTATTGAACTATGATTGTATTTACTTACTAAAAAACATTATTACAAAATTGTGACTACTAATTCGGTGACAAGCCCCGGCCATCTTGTATTAGACCCCCTCGCGGCGTTGCCAACTGTATCTTCAACTTTGACAAGGGCTCATCAGAAATTCATTCACGACAATCTCACCGAAGATACCTAGGTAAATAAGATGAGTATGGGAGAATGATTTATATAAAATTATAATTGGCCGTTAAGTAGTTTATCTGAATGTTTGTTTTATGGGTCTCAAGAGCCAATATTTATATCATGGGATTTATTTTATACATGTAAAATTTCAAAATTTGAATCGAAGGTATGTTTCTGTTTTAATATTATACAGATATATTTTTCTTCGAGTATTTTAAATGTAGTGTCCGGAATTTCAAATTTGTCTACTTCAGGAAAATCGACAGTCTTCGGATGTTGGCGGCGTTTATATTTTTGAACATTTTTTCATTGTTTTGATTTTCACACTTTTCAGTACTTACTTCAGTTTTGTTTCACCAATGCAGATGAAACTGGTATCAACAGGAATCCATGTTGAATAATGCATCGGAAAATGTTTGTCGTTGGTCTGTCTTCAGAGTAATAAATCACATGAATATTTGACAAAACAGCTTATTAATACAACGGAGCATACCTTTAAATTGCGCGTTTTAGTCTAACACAATATGTCTGACATCGACTAGTACTTCTGTATCTCACAAAATGTCAACTCTTTGACATCTTTGGAAATATTAGGCTTGCTAATATCAAATTATCATTAATACCAACATTTCCCCTTAATGATAACTTTATTACTAAAATTATGTCACTTCAAAATAAAAATGAGAAAAATACATATTAGTTTTATTCTAAACCTAAACTACTGCGAAACTTTGTTAAAACACTACTACTTAACGATTTAGTGAAGATGTCCGCCAGTTGGTCATTCGTACTTACATATTCTACAGTGATTACAGTTATGGCATATAGTCATGCCTAAAAAATTTTTAATTGGCCATAAATCTTTCATGCTGAATTCTTTATTTAAAAATATTTCAACTTGATCAACTTCTTTATCATTTGTTCCCTCTAAGAGCAAATCATCAACATAAATTAGCGCATAGAGTTAACTTCTTTTTGTTTCTTTGACATATACACATTTGTTCATCTATCGAAAGGCATGATTCATACGGAACGGTCTGAAAGCGGCTTAATAGATGATTGACGAGAGGACGAATGTCTATCATGAGCTGTGTTATCCCTGGGTAATATTTTTGAGTTATCGTTAAAATGTAGGTTCCGTTTGATGGTCTCAAATCGCTTTTGTGACATAATGGTTTTTATGATATCTGTACCTATATTGGCTGACCAATAATTTCTGATGTTGGTAAGTGAATCATAGACATGAGAATGCATATCTCTAAATATTTTTTTACATCAATATCTTGTTGGTGCATTCCATTACCGGCTGACTGTATTACATATAGATTTGACTGTTCAGTAATAAGTTTTATTATATTTTGATTTAAAAAATAGTTGAAGAAATCATAAGGGGTTTGTAATTCATGAAACTTCGATGGCAGTGATACACTTCCATTAAATTTTACAGAATTTTCCTGCATTACTAAATTCCCCTGCTTCGACTCTAGTTTCTCTAATTTCAGTATAAGTTTCTGTTTTTTGTCTGCTATCTTTCTTTTCTTTGTTTGTTCCTCAGTTTCATTTTTTCTCTCTCTCTCCTTCAATTGTTTGCGCTTTCCTGGTTTATTCTCTGTTATTATCTGATCAGCTGCTGCAGTATATGTAGGAAAAATATCTTGTTGGTTGGTTCCCTCACATAAAATGGAGTTGTTTTCAGTGTCCAGTTCGTTAAAAGTTAATAAATTGTCATCATTTAAAATAATGATCGGCATTGTATCAATATCAAAATCACCATCCCCTTCATCAATATTTTCCGATATAACGTCCTTCAAATGTAGTGGTAATAAATCATCCTCCTCGTCGGAGAACTCAAGCCCATCTTCACTAATTTCCGACAAATGATCGGCGAAATATTGAAGCTCATCTTTGGATAACCGTGCCTGGTATTTTTTTGTTTTTCTGTAAAGAAAAACAACTAGTAAGTACTAATGCACGTCATAACCATCAAATAACATTTGACGCTGGAATGTGTATTTTATCAAATATGCAACACTTCTTGTAACGGCCACCAAAGTTACCTGGTCTTCGAAAGCGCACTGAAGCAGATGTGCAACACTCTTTATAATTGTCACAGAAATACGAATTTCGTAAAATTGTTACTAAGTAATATTCAAATATGGTAACTCTTACCGTATTTCAGCATCAGTAATTTCCTGAGACATGTTTACTCGATTTTGCACTCTAAAACAATGTATCAAAACACACAAATTTTGATGTATAACCTGATCACCTTCTTGCACTCGCAAAAATGTCAACTATGAGATACGTGTTGCCATCTGAAGCTTTTACTATATAACATTACTAGTTCATTACCTCTAGATTGCAGAAAGCTATAAAGAGTTCTCTTTTATGGAAAAATGTAGGCAATAGTTGGGTGTAATGGAAAAATATCGTCCGTTTCATTTTTCACCTGTCCAAAATTCATTACAATGAGATCACCTTTTATGATATCAGTTTGCACGTGATATTCGGAACAAACAAGATAATGACCACACATTCGTCAATAGGATACTATTTAAAGATGAAGCCACATTTACTCGCCGTGTAGTTTTCAATTTGAGAAATAACCATTTTTGGACGTCAAAAATCCCCATGTAAAAAAAGAACGGCATTTTCAACACAAATTCAACATCAGTGTTTGGTGTGGGGTCATTGGCGAACATTTTCTAGGACCATACGAGTTGCCTCAAAGATTAAATGGTAACAATTATTTACATTTCCTACAAAATGAGTTAATTGATATGCTCGATGATTTACCACTCAATTTGAGACATAACATGTTGTTTATGCAGGACAGGGCTCCTTCATATTACACTCTTGAAGTACGAAATTATTTAAACACCCTGTTTCCTGAACGGTGGATTGGTCGTGGTAGTCCCTTTCCTTGGCAACCACGCAGTCCAGAATATAACCCCTTGGATTTCAGTATATGGGGCACAATGAAGGAAATAGTTTACAGAAACCCTATAAATAGTTCAACTTTGGCAAGAAATCAGAGCAGCAAAAAAAATGTTTACACCAACCAATGACATTATTTAATATTAGGCGATCTTTCATGAAACGCATCGAGATGAATGGCGAACATAATGAACAATTACTGTGAAATAATAATTTTGTTGTTGTATTTTTGAATAAATTGTTCTTTTTTTTTTTCTTAATTAAAAGTTATTGAGTTCATAATGGTTGCTTTATTAATACGTCAAATTGCTAATAAATAAAATGAATATTATGTAGAGGGTTTTTAAATGCGAATATCTCGAAAACTAGTATTTTTTGAGACTGATGATAGGTATACATTTTTTTCACAAAAATGATGTAATTTTAATATTTTTCGATAAAAAGCGAGATAGCGTTAACGATAAAGAAGTTAAGCGTACAGTTACACCAACAACATAGCTTATGTGGCGCCCTCTAGAAAATACATCGAAACGGAAATAATATTATGATTTCTCAGGCCTTAAAACCCCTATCTTCGAATTTTTACGTTTTTACATCCAAAATCTTTCAATTTACTGAAAAACATTTTTGACATTTCAACTTCGCCACCCTGTATCTTTTTTATTATCAATATTCTATTGAATCAAGTTGTGTCAGATTGTAATATTTTTATGCCAATATTCTTCAATTTCACTTTGGGCCATTACTTACGGACCACCCTGCCTTCAGCCCATACAACGATTTCTTTAACTTACAAATTGTACCCGCTTTTTATTTAAAACTTATGGGTAGAGAAATGTAAACATCTTTATTTATGTCACCATTTAAGAAGGCATTACAAACATCCAATTGATGGATTAAAGTTTTTAAATATTTACATAATGCCAAAAAAATTCTTACCGAAGGCATCTTGGCTCGGCTGTAAATATCAAGACAAATTGATTTCTTTTGCTGAAAGTCTCTCGCTGCTAACCTAGCATTATAATTAATTACCATATCAATTTCACTTTTCTTTTTCTTAAAGACCCATTTGTTCCAAGCACCTAACTAATTTTTTATTCACTCACCATTTTCCACATATCATTTTTCTCAAGAGCACTCACTTCGCACTTTATAGCTTCTTTCCACATGGGTGCTTCATTACTCGCAATGGCTCCTTCATACGCAATACACCTCAATAATCATCAAAGTGATTTGGCATTCATACATTTCTTGGACGTTCAATGTTTATATTTTGGTACTAATTCCCTTTAATCACTGGAACATTAACATTTACCGTAGGTTTATTCCAACTGGCGATAAAATCGTTCTAGGTATCGTTCGCGCAAGTGCTGTATTTTTTTCGCGCTGCAACTGATTATGTATCGTTCTTGGGACGGTACAAACACTGTACCAACTGGAAGAGGGTAATAATAGAACGATTTCTTGCTTGGCCCTAAAATTGGCGGAATTGCATGCGCATATCGTCAAAAATTTTGATGTGTTAATTCAAGAACCATCCCTAATTAGAATATGCGTATTTTACAGTTCTAGTTCAGTACTCGATACGATTGCAGAACGGTTCATACAAGCCAGTAGGAACAACTCTCATATCATCTCTCTCATCAGGAATGTTTTTTGCATAGAGATGTGTAACTACGGTTAAATCGTTCCCTCTTTGAAATCTTTGACTTTCCCGTGAAATATGACGTTTCGCGTGTTTGTTTATTATATTTTGCAAATAATCTATAGTTGTTAGAGTTTTGATGATGATGATCATAGCCAAACAGTATAATATTTTCACTTCTAAGATCTAGTTTCTTTCTTTTGGCATCAGACATATGACAAAAATCTTCACAACCAAAAATTCTAACATGCTTAAATATAGGTTTTTTATTGTACCATAATTCAAATCGAGTGGAGTAGAGTGTTTGACTTGTACGTTTTAGAATGTAGACAGCGTACTTACTGCTTCAGCCCACAGGTATTTAGGTACGTCAGCTCCCTACATCATAGAATGAGCACTTACATTTATTGTGCGGTTATGTCGTTCTACTCGACCATTTTGATCCGGTCTATAAGGCGCAGTAGTTTCCACATATAGACCATTAAAATCTATTTTTACGGACATTATTATAATATACGACTCGAAAACCACAATATTCGTTTTTAAAGGATACAAAATGTTTTGAGCCTTTTACTGAAGGAGTGTCTATTGGACCGCAAACGTCACTAAAACTCCTTTCTCCTGAAATTTTAGTTGAGGAGTTTACTTAGCATTATTTACAATAAACAAAATCAATAAGAAAATGTTTACAATTTATATTGAAATAAGAAATCACCTAATTAAATATGCTGCATTTATTTTGCTTGAAAGTATTAAAGGAATTTAGTTACGTATTTTCTAAATGTAGTTGTTCTATTTTATCAAGAGTTTATGGAACCTCATCAAGTAACACCCTAATCTATTCAGTATTTATACAATACGAGGAAGGAACTCTGGTCACATGGAAGCTTAACATATTATGTCGTAAGCAACAATGTATATTTGGTAAGGTAGGGGTACCAATATGAGAACGCTTGGTTTACCAGGAAAACATAACATGTGGAAAAGGTTACATGAATGAAGCATGTGGCGATATTACTATACATAATTAAATATTATTAATATATAATATCATGTTAAATGACACACTCTGTACACAAACTACGCACATCACGCATGTTTTTATTATATAAGTATAACATTTGTAATATTTAACTATGTGTAGTAATCATCACATGCTCCGCGAAATCAATAATCCGATGAACCACTTTTCCGCATGTTTGACTCGCTGTAACTCAAAAACTCCATTTTTTTTTCATTTCCTCAGACTTTTGATGAGAACGTCAAAGACTATTTTATACCAAATTTTCACTTGTACTTGAGTTTTTTTCTGTTGAACAATGGTTGTTTAGGAAATTATTGTACTATTTTACACTGTTGAATTATTTATCAAAAGTTTATATAAGATTGATTTTATTATGCACGTTAGACAATGGAGACGAAGATGTAAAAGATACTAAGATAGATTCTACTAACAGTCCGTTGATTAAACCAGATATTTCGAAAATGCCAGATACCAGCAAATTGCAACTGGACAGAAAATTAATTTTTCGCAAAAGTAAGAATGACAGCGCTCCAAACGTGAATGCCTTTTCTCCTGAAAACGAAAGTAGTGTTTACGCTTTCGGAGAAGAAAATGAAGAAGTCATCAGTACTCCGTTTAGAAGACCATCCAGACGTCCTTCAAGTACTGCTACATCAAAATCTGAAGACGAGTCTGGTAGACATGATGAAATTGCAAAAACAAGTAAGTGATCTAATGTAGTATTTTTGTTGAAGAATACTTTTATATTTAGATGTCAAAGATAATAGTTTCATACCAGTATAACGCCTTACAAAGTTTTTGAAAAATACTTTTCAAAGAACACTCGGACTATATGCCCCGACAGTCATTGAATTACACTTCCAAGTTAAACGGGGTTGGTATATCTGCAAGAATTAACCAACAGTTCTGGTTTGTAATTAGAATCGACAACATCACTTGTAGACCGGTTTCGGCGTATTTGCGCCTCATCAGTACAAGGTAGATGTCATCCGTCCAGAAGCCCTGAGAGAATAATCCTGGACTGGAGACAACACTTCTGGATGGATGACATCTACCTTGTACTGATGAGGCGCAAATACGCCAAAACCGCTCTACAATTGATGTCCCTTCTAATTACAGACCAGAATGGTTGGCTATATCTTGGAGATATACCAACCCCGTTTAACTTGGAAGTGTAATTTAATGTCTGTCGGGGCATATAGCCCGAGAAGTAGTTGTTGCTTCTGAGTGAACGGACTCTGTTCTATGAAACATATTTTTCTAAAACTTTGTAAGGTGTTATAATAGTATTAAACTATTATCTTCGACATCTATTGATAATACACTTCACTAAAATATGACAATTTTTACAGGAAACTATAATTAAGTAAATAACTTTTATATTTACTTCAATGTAATGTATTCAGGATTTGAAAAGTATTGAAATATTACAATCAATAATATATAATTTATTTTGGAGACTCACAGTCAAATGAACAGTTCAAAGATTACATGGGGCCTCTCCATTTTTTTAATTTTCAAATCGCATCAACCCAGTGAGACATTAGTGAACGTTTACAACGAAAAAATTTACCTAAATTCTATAAATGAGGTTAATGGATTTCAAATAAGCCATAACATTCTAAAAATTACACATTTCCCCAGAATTTCGTTGAGTGTAGAATTTATTTTATATTGCATGCATTCTTGCCTATACTTATGGCAATTTTATAAGGTGTTCTATAGTTTGCTTAATGTTACAAATAGTATATGGTTTTACTAGTGACAAAAAAAATGTTTTCGACGAGTGAAACAATATACTTTTCCTACAAGCCCGTTTATTTCATAATAATATTCTAAAAAATGTGGTTTATAACTGGAATGCATTTTTTCATCTTTATCGAACAAAAACATTAAAAAAGTCTTGAAACAAATAATATACCTTGCTGTCTGGCCTCATTTGTAAAACGTCAAGTTTCTCGTTAACTTTTTGAAGCTCGTGTAACTTTTTTTTCTACAGCCCCGTTTATATCGTAATAATATGCTAATAAAGAACGATGAACAAATATTTTATTTTAAATTAAAAATAACGGAATTTCTTTAAACATTACCTATGATTTAAATATTGGTTAATTGTTACATTCGAGCAATTATTCAAAATTATAGGAATATTACAATCAAGATTTTTATGTATTGAGGTAGACGATGCCACCACGTCTATTCTGTTGTTAACTGATGTCACTCCAGATGAAGATGTGCTGTAATCGGATAGCGTTGTATTTTGAGTAGATTTTTAAATTTTGGTTTGTATTTGATATTTGCTGCTACGTTACTAGATTTCCATCCTCCATGCTTTTTAATTGAAGTAAATCACCTCATGCATCCACTAATAGCGTTGCTGTAATTCTACGCAAACAATGCCCAGTATATTTTTAGGGATCAGGAAAGTTTAAATATTGAGCTATTTGCATAGGAAGTTTACTGAATTTATTTATTCCCACAACTTGTCTAGTGCACTTTCCGTTCTGATAGATAATAAAAATACTTGAATTTATTTTGTCCATATTTAGTGGACGGAGGTTCATATATCTTTTAGAAACCCAGAAATGTGAAAGGAACGCGTTTTCTTTTTGTATTATGTGTTATAATTAAGAGCATACTGTTGGTATCTTTTACATCATTTGGCATTTGGCACGTCACTTTTGACACCTTCGAAACCTTACACTTTCTCGGGCGCCAGATTTTTAACGTGGTTACTTCCACGGCCCCTTGACTTCAATCGTCAATAGTTCTAGGTAGCCTCAGATGGAGATACGGTAATTTCCAGGGGTCTAGTTATATCCAATCGGGCAGGGGATAAAGGCGTCATTACTGGTCCTAAAACAAAAGGTTACTCTTCTGACCCACACTGCGGGAAAGCTAATTTCGTGCAGCTAAACAATTACTCTACTATAGGGGTACTCTACACTCTACAGTAGGTCAGTAAAACACACAGGTTCAGTTTGGTTTTATTACAATCACTCTCAAGAATATATACAGTAGTTGTGGATGTCTGAAGCCGTTACAAAAATAATTGAAAAAACACTATTATAGAAAAGGAAACAATACCCTGGTATCCAAAAAGCACTGAAATATAAGTACCATACGGTGATTTATGAGTTATATGTACATGCGTTAATAGCCATATTAGAGACGAAGCGGGCAGGACATAAAAGAGAAAGGTTTATAAGCAAATTCAATGTTTTGTATGAAAAAGAACCGGTAAAAGCATAAAACAAAATATTAAATTGAGGGGTCTTTTCATTAATTCGGTTACATTAAAAAAAAATTTAAACGCTACTTCTAACAAAATTTTCAAACGCTTCGGAAACACCCGGTATATATATTTGCCAACATTAGTATTAAATCATAATGTATTGATTGAGCGGGAAGAAAATGTGAAAGGGATTTCGGTCCTCTAATTAAAATACCTGTCCTGGCTTAGACGCCTGACCCTCTTCAATATTTCAGTCCGAATGTGAAATCGGAATCGGGAACTAATATTAAAAAGGGTTTTTTAGTCCTCGGATTAAAATACCAAAGAGTCCTGGCTTGGACGCCTGACCCCCCTCAATATTCCAATCGGAACGTCAAATCGGAAAAGGGAATAATATATGAAAGGGTTTTAGTCCTCTGATTAAAATATCAAAGAGTCACTAGAGACGAAAGTTAACGTTTTTAGAATTTCTCTCACTTGCGACGGAAATCACTTTTTCGCTGAAGGTATTCTATTACAAAATGAAGTATTTTTTAAAGGGCCCTAGAAAAAGTTCATTTTATATCGTCTTCGTTGGTAAACAAATGCAAGAGTGTTAGTTTCGTGTGTCCCAGTATTCATACTGGAGAAACCCATTTATGAACAAGAAGCGGGTTTGCAACTCAAAGAATTGTTGATATATCTTACCATGCAACTTTCCAATTCAATAAAATAGACTACTTCCTTACTGTTCCACTCTGCACAAATATCAATTTTCAACATATGCCAAGTAGTTTCCATACGAAAAAATGTCTTTCATACAAATGCCTTCTCCTAATAACTAACAATATCATTGGTAATTTGTTTCTTATCTCATACTCCACGAATAAAAAGGGGGACAAT
The DNA here is from genome assembly GCA_947563755.1 of Lochmaea crataegi. Taxonomy (NCBI): domain Eukaryota; kingdom Metazoa; phylum Arthropoda; class Insecta; order Coleoptera; family Chrysomelidae; genus Lochmaea; species Lochmaea crataegi. Next base: position 75,060,068 of record OX387422.1, on the reverse strand, counting down.
TAAGAGGGTCCTTAAAGTAAGTTCCATATTCCATCTCATTGGTAGGTATATTGCTACCCCGCTATTCCCAAATAAACCAACAGTAAGGAAGCCGGTAAATCCGTTTATAGCTTCGGTTACCTCGCTTGTTGTCAAGTTAACGAAAGGCATTGGTTCGATCTTTATTTTTTCCTCCTCCGCTCAAATCCATCGAGCGTTGGATTTATGTTCGATAGGGTTCGACCATAATGAAGACCAGTACTCCGTTAGCTCATCTTTATTAGGAAGACTTTGGTTGTGATCGAACCGCTTAGTTGCCTGTAAAATAACTTCTGATTGTTATTGAATAAGTGATTTTGTTGTTTCCTTTTCGTGCACTTGACGTATCGTTACAAACGTTTGTATTTTGACTTTAACTTTTGCCTGAGTAAATCCATATATTCACATACATGTTGTTTATGTTGTGGGTGATCTGAAAAAGTTTTGATTTTTCGATAGATCTTTCTTACTCTGTTTGCGCCTAGACGGTTTCAAGTTATTTTTAAACTCTGTAAGCTGCCCCAATTCCCTTCTGATGTCATTAACGGAACTTTCCAGCCGGCGTTGCCACCTAGGCTTGAGCTGTTTGTACTCCTTACCCCGATTGTTCTTTGGGAATTGGATTTGTTGATTGTGACTTTGAAGCACTGCCACTGCTCCACAATAGATGAGAGTGTGAAGCTGTTCTTCTGCTTCGCAAAGTACCATTCTACGTTGTTAAATTTTGCACTGAGAAATGTAACATTAAAAGCACTTTCACCTTCACTACTCCGACTATTTTTGTTTTGATTCTGAGGACACTGTGACAACTCATATACAGATTCTTCGCACTTGTAACAAATTTTATCACGTTTGTTCGAGCCTTGTGTTATTCAGTACTGTTTCCATGATTATTTTGCCGTTTCGAATGTCTTGCTTTTTTACCGACACAAGCCTTGAACTGTCACGGGTGGCGCCATCTACCTGCGTGTCGAGCAATTTAGTTTTAAAGTCGGTGGTAATGTAGATGCTACTGTATTCTAATTCCATTACAATCGGAGCAAACCATTCAGGTGAACTCTCCAAAAGTAAGCTTGCTACCAATGTAGTATCAAGTTTTACGAGGTCTCTATTACTTGGTTCACGTATTCTTCCATGAATGAACAATTATCTAGCCTCAACGATAACAAACTACGAAGTAGTCCGATTTTCCCTTATTTTCGTAGGGGTCCGTGAGCTTTTCCCAAACTTATTTAGCTGTTCTAACCTCTCTAACGTGTACGTACAGGGTGTACCAATCTTACGACAAAGTTCGGTATATGGGTTATTTTAAGTGATATCAAGAAAATTAGTAGATGTCTTCAAGGTCCATATTTTGAAATTATTTTGAACTATACAGAGTGTTGAATATATCCGTTACAAACCAAAGATATGATTTTTTAAATAGGAACCCCTATATATTATAGTGAATTCGTATTGCTCACATTTTTTTGAAGCTTTTGATATAAGGTCTTGCTACGTTATAATGAGTCCTTTAAAAGGTATGGACACTTATGTGAAAATCGTGAGTAAATCAACGCTCTGTAGCTTACTGTTCGTTAAAGAAAAAATATTTGTTTTGCCGATATCTCCGTGTTCGATTACATTTTAATTATTTTCTCTTTTGTGTACAGGGTGGACATAAGCTCGAACCTTTCATTTCCTTTCTTCTTTCAAATGGAACACCCTGTATTTTATAGCATAAATATAATCTTCGGTTATATAACTTTAATTTTTGTTAAGCATTCCCTATACCCAAGGTTCATAAAATATTTTTTGTAAACCATTACAATTACATTTCTCAGTAAGTGACACAATTTGACATACACGTCAGTCCTTTACCGTTTATATATTTTATTTCTTGAAAATAGCAGTAATATTCGCCTGCATTTTATAGTTTTCTTGAATAAAATAAGAATTATTTAAGATGAATAGTGTAAACTTTATTTTTTTATTGGAAGTTCCACTTGATATTCGGCGACAAATGTGGTATTTGCATGATGGTGCGCCTATACGAGATCATCTCAATACCGAATTCGAAAACATGGATCTGAAGAGGGTGCCCAACTGATTGGCTGCTCGGTCTCCCGATTTAACCCTCAACTGGTATCATTGTTTTATAGTCACGTAACTGGTATCCTGGGGTGTTTGGGCACCCCCATATAAAAATAATATAATTTTACTAAAAAATGCCAAAATATGTTTTTTTATTTGGTTAGGATCAAAAATACAATTTTCACGAAAAAAACTAAAATTTATTATTTTGGTTTCAAAATTAACAAAAAAATGCATTCTAATGCAAAAAAACATTAAGTTATAGAAAAATTGTTGTGGAACTTTCGAGCGACTTTCTTGTTTGAGATCTCCGTTTTTAATGCCCTTTATTATTTTCTGTAACAAAAAAAACATGCATTAGTGTCATGGTGGAAATTCTGACAACCAAGATTTTTTTGTACTTTTTATTGGTTTCACACTAACTTACCCTTAATAACACTCCTGGCAAACACATTTGGCAACCGAATGGTCCCTACAAATTGCTTTTTGGCATTCTTGACAACAAGTGTTTACTTTTCTATCTCTTGCCCTGGGACAAAAGCTACACCTCCTCTGTCTTGGTGCAGGTCCTGCAATAATATAATTTCCACCAAGTACCTTTTGAATTGATGTTTTTAGTTCCGTAGAAAGTGTTGTATAATTTCAATTATTTCAGGTTTGCCGCTATCGCCAATAGTTCTATCGTGATGCATGGAAGAGACCAAAACAACAATTCTATTTTTTTAGGTGCAAATGATACTAAAGTTTTGTCTCTCGTACATCCAAACTCTGATGATCTTTCTTTCCTTGTTTTATTTGGCAAAAACTCTTTTTTCAATCTCACCCTTGTTTTTTCTTACCTTGCCAACGTAAGTCAAACCATTTTCGAGTAATTTGTTAACTAGTTCGATAGACGTTTTCAATATGTGTTCAGCAAATCGAATAACGCAACATGTAGGTACAGATAACTTGAAGAGGTTCTTTTCCCATGTAAACGAAAGCATTTAGCAAGTAATGTTTTTTGGCATCACAGAGGCACATAATTTTGATGCCGTATTTTCGAGGTTTACTCTTGATATAGTGTCTAAAAGAACTTCTGCCACGAAAGCCAACTAGCATCTCGTTTACTGTAGCATATTCACTGCATGTGTAATTGTTTCTACAATTATTTATAAATATATTGAAAATCTCTGAAAAAAATCTCTCCGTTGTTTATACGATGTTCCCTAGTGTTTGGGTAATCAAAACTAATAGCTAATAATAAAAAGAGAAATCTTTTGAGACTTATTGTGGTGTGGAATATATCCCTCTCTGTCCCATCTGCTGCAAATAGCGCCGCAGCATCTTCATGACCTGACTTGAACACTCCTGCTAACAGCAAAAGATCAAGAAATGCTTTGAGTTCAATTTTATTAATTTGGTCAACAAAAGTAGCGGTATTACCATAATTGGCACTCGAATAAGTGATCTTAGCATTGGTATGTTTCAATATTATTTCAATAATATCATTACTAAACAGTAAAGACCTTCATAAGGTGTCCTAGGCTTATTTATTGCTGTATTACCTTTTAGTCCCGCTGCATTACCTTTTAGTGTGTGACTAGATTGTGCTTACGGGTACGCGATGGAGCTGGTGCTGTTTTTGAACATTTAAACCTATTTTCCTGATTTTACCTGATCGATCTGCTCATCACCACTACTCAGTTCACTTAAATGTTCCGCCCAATATTCCATTTCTTTTTCTGTAAGTTTTCGCGCCATTTAAATTCAGTCACTGTAATTTAGAGTCACGCAATTAGTATCGTGGGGTTGCTCGATACCCCACACTGTCTTTAACACAAACTGGGTTAACAAAAAAAACGTCCACTTCCGTCCACTTAAGAGGAACATAATACCTAGTCTTAATTTCAAAAAATCGTACCTTGTAAACTGTTAAAGATTAAGGCTTCAAATTCGGGCACATTAAAAAATAGGTATTTTTCCAGGACTGGCTGCATGTACAGCAAGTAATCTTTTACCGTATTTAAGATACGACCTAGAAAATCTTTAAAAATTGATAGTTTTCAAAATCCATGCAGACAGCCCTTACTAATGAAAAAGTGAACACATTCCTTAATTTTCAATCGTTTAGTTGTAGGAATTTTTGAAAAATTAGTAATTTTACGTCCGAGACGTGGCTCCCTCTGCACTACTAGGAACCAGTGTACAGTCTGAGCGACAATCGCAGCCGCTCCGGCAAGGAAGGCACGTTCCAAAAACATTCAACTAAATAGTTGAATGTTTTTGGCACGTACGGCTGTGCAAACATATTGCGAAACAAATAATATTAGGACCCTGTTGTCTGTTGTATATAGTTTCTTATTCTCATATTAGTTTGGTTTTGGACTGTAATTGAAGAGGTCAAATATAGTTTCTGAATTATAGGTACCGGCATTGTAACAAGTGTTTCAATACCTAGTTGTGATTATACTTTATAGACATAGTGCAGTGTAATTATTATTGACATAATAGTGAAATAAAATTTTGACTATATAAAAAAATGGGAAACAAACGCAACAGATCAAAAAAAAGCAGCATTGTTTTATCGAGAGGCAGAAAACGACGGTAAGTTGAATATTTTTTCGGTTAGACAATAGGTACCTACATAAAATATTTTTCAGCCAAGAAATAATTTTTGTGGCGATTAGGTAATTAAAATATGTATGGACCATGGTCGTACCTAATACAGAAATGGATTATTGAAAATAATTTAATAAATTATTGCTTCATTATCTGTTTATTTATAATAAGTATTTGGTCGGTAGGAAAATATTTTTCTATAGGGTGCATCATTGGTCCTTACTAAATATACAGGGTGTTTTGTTCAAAAACAAAAAAATGAACCTCTATCATTATTTTTATACCGCTTCACATTTTCTTATGATATTTGGAACTAAGGTCAAGTATTTTGGAACACATAAAATTGTAGTGAAAAAGAGTTTTTCGCTATCAACAGAGGCGTACGGCAGCGACATTGGGTTGTCTTTTCCTTTACTCTGCTTGGTGGAATTGTTATTTTAGTATAATATTTAGATTCTCCAATGCTTTTTATTTAAATAACATACATAAAGAAATTGTTATTATTTTTTCATAAATTTTAAGTTAAACATGAAAAATTACTATTTTGTTGAATACTTTAGTTTCACTAGTAAGTGAAATTATTCGATGTTTAATAAAATTATGAAAATGAAACAAAAAGTTCTTTTTACTAATAATATCTAAGACAATCATTTTTATAACATTTATTTTATGTAAAAATCACCCAATTTTGAATGGATCCAATAGATAATAACTAATAATAACGATTTTGTTAATGTATTACAAATATTTGGCAAATGTAACACGTGTTCGTGTTGTATATTATTATTTCTTTGTTGTTTTTAAGTAGGTACCTATAGTATATTTTTATTACAAATTTACTCTTCATTTTTGTAAATTAGTATTTTTGACCAAAAATTAATTTTACTTGCATTTGAAATATCTATTTCTGTCAAAGTTTATGGTCATAAAATTAAAATACTTTCCTTTTTTAATAATAATTTAATCGTTTATTACTAAAAGATATATTCAAGGAACCTAAAATATTTTTAGGGCTGCAGAATCCCGTTGGCGATTGCGTCAAGATCCGCAGGGTAATGATGACAAAGTAGTCGATGACGTTCCAGTTGACATAAATAATTTAAATGAAGATAATTTACCAAATTTAGACAAAGAAAAGGAAATTCCAAACAAACAATTTACCTTAGAAGGAAATAGGGTTATTGACATTGCCTACTTTTTTGAACAGCTTCAAAATATTCAGCATGTGCCAAGTTTTGCCTGTTCCTTATCCAATTGTCAAATAATCAATGAAGCGAGAAATGGTCTTTCTTCAAAATTTATTGTAAAATGCAATATGTGCAATATAACATTTGCGATAAATTCCCAACAAGCAGATGAAATTGATGTAAACTTGGCAGCAGTGCTTGGTAAACATAAAGTATTATTCAGTTTTATAATCCTGTGGCAACCCTAGCATGTCACACGGTTACTCTGTTGTCGCGGGTCAATTAAAAAATTTAATAATAATTTGTTCATTGCAGGATCTACGTCAAGCGGTTGCGGATTCTCACAACTAGAACAAATTATTGGTTGTCTAAACATACCCCCTGTACAATTGGTAAAATATAATTTCACTCAAAGTAAACTAGAAAAAATTATTGAAAATGTATTGTTATCGCAATTACAATTAGCAGGTGAAGAAGAGACCAAAATTGCTAGGGACCAAGGAAATGTTGATGAAGATGGGTATCCATTTATTACTGTAATAGCAGATGGTGCTTGGTCCAAAAGATCCTATAAAACCAATTATAACGCGTTATCAGGTGTAGCGGTAATAATCGGAGAAATGACGAAAAAGGTCTTATATATTGGTATAAAAAATAAATTTTGCATGTTTTGTACTAAATACAAGGATAACATTCCCAATCATGCTTGCGCAAAGAATTGGACCGGTACATCCACTTCTATGGAAAGTGCAATTATTGTAGAAGGTTTCAAGAAAAGTGTAGAAATGCATGGGGTAAAATATTTGAAGCTGGTTGGTGACAGTAGTGTTTCGAAGAAACTTCTATTGGAAAAGCCCTATGGTATGAAACTTGTAGAGAAAGTGGAATGTGTCAACCATCTTTTGCGGAATTTTTTTAATAAACTGAGAGTTATATGCATTTTCTTTGAAAATAGTTCCCGTTAAGTTTAGAAAAAAACTGGAAAGTAGTATCCTTAGGTTTAGAACATCAATAAGGAAATCAGCTGAGCACTGGACGAAAAGTGATATCACAGTAGCTGAAAAAATAATAAGATTCCAAAAAGATGTAAAAAATATTGTTAACCATATATTTGGAATGCATGACTACTGTGAATTATATTTTTGCGATAAAAATGCAGAAGAAGAAAATTTGGTTACACTTATCATTAGTTATGGATTAAAAACTGACGTAGACAACTGTTTAAAAAGAGTCCTCGAAAATGCCTCTTCTTTTTTATTAGATAAAAATAATAATTGCGCCGAACAGTTTAATAGTCTAGTAAACAAATATGTAGGTGGGAAGAGAATTAATTATTGTTTTAAATCTTCCTACCAAACAAGATGTAAATTAGCTGCTGTTTCCTATAATTGCAAAGAAAAATATATTGAAGAAATAATTAAATTCAGTGGAATGCCATATGGGAAATACACCAAGCAGTTAATGAAGAGAAAAGAAATTGGTAGGCTTAAACACTCTTTAATGAAAAAGAGAAAGGGATATAGGACTAAAACAATAAGAACTGCTAATCCAGATCAGGATTATGGAGATACCGAAGATCCCATTCCAGAAGAAGAAATAAAATCCCGTCGAGAAAAATACTTCAATTCTATCCAAAAAACTTCAGACGAGATTAAGCAGATTGAAAAACTGACAGTAGGACAAAACAATAATCCTTTATGGCAGCAAGAACGGGTATATAGAATAACGGCATCCTCTTTTGGAAAAATATGTCGAATGAAGCAATTAACAAACCCTTTGAATACGGTGAAAAATATGCTGTATGGAACATTCAAGGGAAATTCGGCAACAAGATATGGACAACAACACGAAGCAATAGCCATAAGCCAATTTGAAGAGTTGACCGGGCTTAACGTTACGAAATGCGGTCTATTTATTGGAAGAAATGATGAATGCTTTCTTGGAGCGAGTCCCGATGGATTAATCGATTTTGATAACTCTATTGTAGAAGTCAAATGCCACGAAAATCTAAAAACAATGACCGTCAGAGAGGGCATCAAAAGTAAAAAAATCAATTACTTAAAGTTTACTGAAACAGAAGAGATCACCTTAAAACAAAACCATCAATATTTTTACCAAATTCATGGGCAGTTACACTTAACCCAAAGGAACTCGTGCTATTTCTTGGTTTGGTCTCCACAAGGTGAGCCTCATATTGAAAAAATTTAACGAGATGATCAGTTTTGGGACAGCCATATGAAACCATTATTGTTCTCATTTTTTCACAATTCTTTTTTACCGGAAGTTCTTAAAAATCCATTATAATTAGGTAATAATAAGTTACGTCTACTTATACATCTTATTGTGGATTTAAATTACAGTGCTTTTTGCCAACAAAAATTATTTTACAAATTATATTATATATCTCACTATAATTACCTATTATTTTGCTTTTTATCGTTTTTTAGTCATTTTATTAGAATCTTATAAATAACTAGAGGACCCGACAGACATTGTCCTGTCTTGTCTTCTTATATTATACAAATTTTGAATATTTTCATTTTGATTGAAAAATATCACATTGTTACTTGACCGGGACTAATTGTAAATCTAAACCATCCACTTACTTACTCAAACACACACAAAAACTTTCATCAAAATCGGACCATCCGTATAAGAGTTGTTCAGTATCAACCCGATTGCAGCGCCACCTACTGGGACTAATTTTGAATCTAAACCATCCAGCTACTCACTCAAACACACATACATAATTTCATCAAAATGAGCCCATCCGTTAAGAAGTTGTTCTATATGAACCCGATTGCAGCGCCACCTACCGGGACTAATTGTGAATCTAAACCATCCACTTACTTACTCAAACACACCAAAACTTTCATCAAAATCGGACCATCCGTTTAGGAGTTGTTCAGCATGAACCCGATTGCAGCGCCACACGCGATCGAACGGGATAAAAAGTATCCTATGTTCGTCTCCCGGTTCTAAGTTACATCCCCACCAATTTTCAGCCAAATCAGTTCAGCCGTTCTTGAGTTATAAATAGTGTAACTAACACGACTTTCTTTTATATTATATAGGTAATATAGATAATAATTGTTATGATTTTGGACTGGCCTATGTTTCCGTTATAGTGATTGGCCTATAAATAGACCACACATGCGCACCCCCACTTAGATGTAGGTACATTGTGTAGTTAGTTAATGACAGACGTCAAATAAAAAAAGTGATTGAAGTTCTCAAAACTGAGTATTTTTATTTATAAAATTATAACAAATATAACAATATGTTTTATTGACTTTTGATAAATTGTATTTTTCTATTTATTTGTAGTTTTTATTAAAGTTTTGTGCACGCGGTATACCATAGTTTTCCTTATATACTCCTGCATACCTCCTATGAAACTGAACCTGACACACATACAAACACACGCGCACACTCACAGACACGCACAAACATTCGTTTAGTTTGTTTAGGATCTGCCATTTTTATTTTCTAGGGTTTTTTAAATTTTCAACTCTCTTACAAACCCCATAAATGCACGCTAATGCGTTCGCTATTTTGTAAAATAAACATCACAATTCTGATTAATACTTTTCAAAATTAAATTTGAATCTGCCACTTTTGATTATTTTCTATGATTTTATTAAATACCTATTCAACCCTTTTGAAAATCGCTTTAACACCAATGAGTTTAATATTTTATGTGATGAAGAAGATCCTTCTAGTTTACTTACATGATTTTTTTAAAATTCTCAGACCACTTAAACCAGCCCCTTAATCAATGAATTTAATACCTATTATGGAAAAAGGGCATTGATCTAATAAATATGTTTGCTAATTGTTGTTTGAACCTTTATTCGTTTATTTTCCAAATTTTCATTTCTCGTAAAACCCCATTAAAGTACCTCAATGAGTATATTTTAGAAAATTAAGAACATTGATCTTAAGCTTGAATTATATTATATTATATCGCTTTTAGTATGAAACGGTTACAGAATTTTGGATATTTATAAAATGCAATATGGTTATATTAAAATGGTTATAAAAAATCGGGATTTTGCATGGTTCCCCAAAGCATAGAATTTCCATTTAGTTGGCGTAGCAGAGAGGGCTGCCGCTGCCGGTCGCCGCTGGATTAATATGTTTACTCAGCGAAATCTGTATGCGAAATGAGAGATTTTGTAACGCGTTTTGAAACTGACTGTACACGACGAATCGCTGTACAGTAAATTGTATTCTCTATCCTCTTCTGAACTTTGCGTGTTTTTCCAACACTGAATTTCTTCCAAGGTACTATACGTTCCTCTTAATCTACACTACTTTTCCAAAGATTACCTGAAACATTAAAAATATTTTCTTTTCTATTACAAAAAAACAATTCCCTGGGGTGTCATGGACCACGATACCACTTCAGGGTTGAAAAAGTTGATTTCTTTTTTTGGTGTTTTATAAAAAATATAAAAGGTTTATAAAACTCCCCCGACTACTAGAGAGGACATGAAGAGAACTACTACTACTAACTACTAATTTAGTCAGGCGAACCTTGGCCAAGGAAAACTCAAGCCAAGGTTCCGGCCTTGAGGCCACTGGCGGGCCCATTGTGCCATTCCTGCTATTTATGCATCCATGAAGCCGAGTCCCTCGATGAAGGACCCAATTCTCTTCAGTGGATGCCTGCTTATGTCCCCAGGGGCCATAAAAGGGACTCCGAAGATTCGCCTGCGTAGCACAGCCCAATGTGGACATACGAGGAGAACATAGTCCGACGTTTCGTCAGCCATGCCGCAACCCCTACATAGGGGATTTTCCTCCAAACCTAGGTTACAGGGATGTTTCCTCAGGCAGCAGTGCCCTGTTAGGAGTCCTGCTATCTTCTTTAACCTACTCCTTGGTAGTTCTAGAGCAGCTCTAGCATGTCCATCAGTCCATCCCCTCAATAGGAGCTTGGACTGCCAGACCCTGTAGAGCCTTCCAGTGAGTGAGGTGCTGATTTCGCAACCAGTTCCTCGTCTCCTTACGGATTGTTTGTTTTGTAATATATACCTCCAGGCAAATGAGTGCCTTTACAATTGCCGTTGCTTCTGCAGTGAAAACTGAGCACAAGTTTCTGTTCAGGAAATGTTTGACTATATTTTTATTAGCGACAAAAATGCGGAACCTGTTCCGTATTCATCCTTAGAACCATCCGTATAAATAATTATTGTATCTTTGTTATCATTCTGTAGTACGGATTTCAAGATTGTGTTATTGAGGCTAGGATAGTCAGTATATGAGAGATAAATGATGCAAGGTTTGAAAATAATAGCTTCATATTCACACATGTAGATAGGATAGTTTGGACTAGTTTTGATTTCCACTATTTTATTTGTATCAATAAAAGCACTCGCCAACTGAGGAGAACTTTTTTTTTGCCCAAAACGGATTAACTAGATCTTGCACACTCACGGTAGCTATTTCTTGCACTAACAATGCGTTATATGATCGATATTTTATTACTTGTTTGCTTGCCAAATATTTCCGTCTTAGATTTAAATGACATGGTGAAGATTTCATAACTCCCAATGAGATGCGAATTGCCTTATATTGTACTCTGTCGAGTATTAGCAAATTACTATATGAAGCGGAACCATATAGAGTGCATCCATAGTTTATGTGTGAGCGTATGTAAGATCTGTAGAAAATGAGAGATATATTTGGATCGGCTCCCCACTTAGTTTTTGATTTAGTGCGAAGAATGTTTAGACCTTTCTCGCATCTTTCTTTTATGTGTTTAATATGGTTTGATATTCAATTGTTAATAATTTTCCAAATATGATGTAAAAGTTATAATTTAGAACAATTAACTACTGCTTACAACTTTTTGTACAGTGAAACATTTCTATTCTAATGCTAACTGCAGATTTGCTTCCAATTCCTAATGCTACTAATTGTTATAAACTACTGTTAATGAATAAAAATATTCAGTATTCTCGAACAATTAACTAATGTATACATAAGTCAGTATAAATAATCAACTTTTTATTTCCATGTATTTTTTCATAGTGGCATACAATCTGATGCGCTAATAACAAAATCCATTTACAAAAAATATACGAGCGTGAACGTTGTGTAGCAATGGCCGCATAATGTAGGTGCCACTTTACTTATGAGTTGTGAGACTACTCAGGTTGTCATGGTATTTGTTTGACGTATATAAATTGACAGCAAATTGGTCAGACCATAAAGCTAAAATGTATATGTGTATAAGTATATCTATGTATTTTTAGTAATGTGCTCTGTATAGAGAGCAAACTGTTTTCTATTACATTACCATTATACATCGCAAATGTATGCCACTTATTTTTCAGTTTTTTCTTACTATAAAATCAATAAAAAAAATTATGGCATACATTAGTTTATTGTTCTAAAAATTAATAAATTTCAACCATTTAACCGTGACAGGCACTAATTTATACCCAAAGAAAACATCCGCCATTGAATATTTGAAGAGTAATAGATAATGTTTACTTATATATCAAACGGCATCCATAAGTTAATTGTTCTAAATTATAACTTTTACATCATATTTGGAAAATTATTAACAAATGAAGTATCGCCGCAAAGTGTTTGCCACTAATGTTTTTAACATCTACTAAGATAACAAAATATAAACTATCTTTGGCATACATTAGTTAATTGTTTTTTTTCCACCTTCTTATCAATTTTTAACACTCGCTTATCCACCCTTAGTATCACTTGGATTTGTATGCCATGGTTTTTTATGATAAAGTAGTACACGGCATCCATTTGTTGATTGTTCTAGTTTCGTGAAAATTCTAAGATTTTCAATGTCCACTGTAGTGTCGATTATCAAGTTTGGGTCTTGGGGAATAGCTTTATCCTACTTGTTTTTCACATGAAACTCGATGGTGAAAATGGCTTCCATTTGAAATAATGAAGCCTACATGTGTCATGGGCTACCGGTATAATAGGAATATCCCAATCTTGGCTTTGGCTTTAGTTAAGACATTTATTTTGGCCTTTAAGAACTAGAAAATTTTCAATGGCAAACGACCATTCTTCGTAATCTTCGCGGCCTTGTACGTGGTAGTCTAGGCTCATAACCTATTAATTGAGAGGGAAAATAAAATTAACTATTCGTGTGAAAGTCTCGTAAACGACTTACTTTTATTTAAGAAGCCACAAAAGTAAGAAGAAGACAGATATACATAAATTATTTAATGGAGTTTAGATAGATGGCACGACAAGTTAAAAATTCCACTTTTGTCCAAATGTCTAAAAAACACAATGAGAGGTCATCTTTTTGTTATTATGGATGAACTGCAGGATGCACGCATCTAGTCGATCGTATCTACACCTCCTGTTGTGTTGTTAGATTCCAAGTTTGCTAATGGTTTTTGGGTGTATTCGTCAATTTAATTTGTGCTGTGGTTGGTAAAATCACCTCTTTGTTTGTCTAAAGAACTGTTAATATCAGGAAACCCAAATAGGTTGGAATTTTGGAGGTAGCTTCTTTTTATTCTTCTTTAAGGTACCAAGAAAAGTAAGTCCGTGGTTTAGTAAATATTATGCTAGTGTAATAGTTGTCCGTAGTAACATTTCTTTTTTTATTTTCAAAAAATAATGACGATTCCTAAGACTTGATTATGAATGACCTCAGTTTGAGAATATAAAACCTTTTAACTCACAATAATAAGGCACTCTATCATTCGTCATCTGAAATAACCCTAAAATAGGATTATAAATTACTATATTATCCACATTATTCTGATCTGATAACTAGTAATATCTTCCCGAAAAGTGATTCGTACAATTGGCATATATTGCTAAATGGGATCTCTAAGAAAAATTACAAACTTAATGAAACTTCCGATTGAATTCAATAGTATTAAATCTTCAGAAGTTCGCCAGAAACTTTATTCACTAGTCTTATAACCTATTAATTATATTTTCTACAATTAACTTAACTAATTCAACTCTATGCATATCAAAAAGTTTTAAATTTCTGAAAATTCCGAGCAACTCTAGAAACAGCTGATTTTTGTTGCATATATTCTGTGTTACGACATATTGTAATGTTTTATGGCACCTGCCGACCTGACAAAATTTTATTATGAATGTACTTAATTCTATATGTAACAGTGAATTTTTTATAGATCAGTTTCGAAAACCGACCGCAAAACAAGATATTCCAAAGGGACTTACAACGAAAGATGAACATGACTTCACTATAGAAACAGAAGATAAACAATTTTACGTCCCTCAGAAACCAACTACTAAACCAACTCTGTTGAAAAATCAATATAAACCTTTATTTAAATCGAAAAGTTCGGAAAAATTGATCGATGCCGATGAATTTAAATATAAAATACCCAGTTCCCCGAGTGCTAGTTCATCATCCAGTGCCAATTTGTACAAGCGACAACCACATAAGCATAAAAATCGATCTAACGATTTTATTTCACCGGTTTATGTTTCTGACTTTCCCAAGCAAATTGAACCAGCAAAATTGGTAGAGGCACCCATTTTTCATCCATCGGAACAAGAATTTCAGGTAAATTTACAATAATCTCAAACTAAGTTTAACCGTTATGCAGAGTCTGTAGAACACTCAACTCTTATTGTGTTTATAAATATTTTATAGCCAATCTGCTTTGACCACCTCGATATTTTTTTTTGAAAACCCTTACGTCAACGATTCTTTACCGGACAATAATGCATTACTCCACACATTTGTATTTTTTAGTCCAAATATATTGGTTTGTTGGAAATTACTTGATGGTAAGGATACTTTTGTCGTCGTCTGTCTTGTCCATCCCATTCAATATTTTTTCCAAACTTTTTGATTTTTTATGTATTATTCTACAAATCTGACCATAGTGGTTCTTTCTCCTTGAACAATTAACTCAGAAACGACTTTCTATAGCCTCTTCAATGTAGAAATTGGAATTCACGGATATAGATTGCACCCCTTCCTGATTTCGACCATTGTAAAAAAAGTACTTTCGACGGCTGATTCTTACTCATTTTATATAATTAATGAAATTTTTTCCCGTGTTTCAAATCTATTTACTCTATAACCATATTGTATTATGTTCTGATTGCAGGATCCTTTGGAATACATAGAGCGAATCAGACACAAAGCAGAACAATTTGGTATATGCAAAATTACACCTCCGAGCAGCTTCAAACCAGAATGTAAAGTAACTGATGATATGCGATTTACAGCTTATAATCAATATGTTAATAAAATGCTGTATCGATGGGGTCCGAACTATAAAGAATTAATGGCCATTAAAAAATATCTTGAAACTCAAAATATTGCTTTAAATCATCCACCATGGGTAAGTATAGTAGCCGTCGAAATAGGATGTTCAACTGTGTCGAATGACACCAAAGTTTCTGGGAAACGTAGGTATCTAATCTTAAAGTTTTTATTTTATTTAATATGTTTTTGAAACAACCAAGTGACGAAGAAAAGCATTCACCTCTTATCAGGAAGCTCAGCCGTGGTGATAAACTGCTTCCAACAAATTTATTTTTGTATAACTGCCATTAAAACTGACATTTTTAATGCCTGTCAAACGTGTTAAAAGATGACGTTTACAAAGTAGCGTGTTAAAAGTAAAATACTTTTAAAACTAGTGTTAAAAGTAAAATACTTTTAACACTAGTGTTAAAAGAGACATAATCATTAACAATATTGTTTGTTGGTAACTAAGTGATTCAGTGTCATCTAACATGGTCAGTTCCCAGGAAATGAGAATTATTGTTGAAATGTGATTTTCTTGAAATGCTTTTATCTTATTATCAAAATAGGAGTTGTACAAAAAACTATGTATGATATTTGTGTTAAAAGTATATTTTATTTTGTTCGTGAAATTGCTCTACTCGCTTCGCTCGTTTCGCAAACTTTTTCACTCACAAAATAGAATGTTACTTTTAACACTAATATCATAAGTAGCTATTTATTTATTTTATTTTATTTACTTACCCATTCATTTACAATAATTAAAATTTTTTCAGTACTATCAAGTAAAAATAAAAACAAAAATACAACATTTAAAACTCTTAAAACAAAAGTTGAAAATAAAAAAAATTGAAACAAATATTTAAAATCATTAAAATATGCTTAATTACACTGAGTAACATATTATGTTACTCAGTGTAACAATACATCCATATCCATTATACCCAATCTAAAAGAATCAAACGTATTCCTTCTCTTATTTATCACAAAGTGACCTTATAAAATGCTCATAATTATTAAAGAAATCTAATTCTGGTAAGCTATTTGCCAAACGTGTTGTTCTGGAAATGTATGTTCGTACGAGAGAGAGATTGATAGAATGTATTAGCTGATCTAGAGCTTCTTGCTGGAACCATGAAATTAATCTTACTAAGTAGGTATGGGCAGTTAGAAAGGGAATTTTGATATTTTGAACACATTTTTAAGATCATTATGATCTGTTCGGGTTTTCAGAGGAAATAGTTGGAACTTGTTGTAAAGAAGATTGAAATCATATCTATATTCATCTAAACGCGGAATATTAGACTTAAATGCTAGGTATCTTAAAAATTTACGTTGGACTTGCTCTATTTTGTGAATGTAGCATGCATATCCGAAGATGCATACTCCAGAATAGGTCTGACAAGGGAATTGTATAGTAATCGGATTGCATAAATATTATCAAAATCTCTGGTAAATTTTATGACAAAACCCAGCAATCTCAGTGCTCTCGATACCATATTATCCATGTGGAAGGAAAATGTCAGAGTTGAATCAATATATACTCATCATCATTAATTCTATAATCAAACTTCTTTCATGTCCTACTCCTGGAAAAATATATGCAAAAACACTTATCAGCATTAAGTTCCATGCCACTCAAATCACACCACTCAACCAGCCTGTTTAAATCAGATTGAAGCATTCTATAATCTTCGGCAGTGTTAACATTTAAATAGAATTTAAGATCGTCTGCAAAACAAAGAAACTTACAGTACTTGAAACAATTATGAATATCATTTAAAAAGATGCTAAATAGCAGAGGCCCTAAATGGTAGCCTTGAGGTACCCCAGAGGGGACAATTATTTCATGAGATCTAAAACCGTTGATTTTAACAATTATTGATTGGATGGTTTAAAAAAGGTAACTGGTAACCCATCTTAAAAATGAACCACAAATTCCAAATGACTCCAGTTTGCTCAAAAGAACCAAATGATTCACTTTATCAAACGCCTTAGAAAAATCTGTGTAAATTGCATGCACTTCCCCAGATTTATCCAAGACCCCTGACAAAAAATGTACATACGAGAGGAGATTCAACTCAATGGAGTTACCCTTCTGAAAACCAAATTGTTTATCAATTATAGTTCCCTTAAATACTGAAGTCAAGTATTTTGTGATAATACAATCAAACAGCTTTGCAATGCAACTGAGATTACATAACGTCCTATAATTACATACATCCGCTCTATTCCCAGATTTAAAAATTGGTGTTAGGTAACTGCTTTTCCAAAAATTGGGAAAGGTACTTGATTTCAGAGACTCATTAAAAATTATATTCAGTGGTCTAGCAATAACAAAACTGCAACTTTTTAGTATAATCGGGGGAATACCATCTGGACCAGACAACCTAATTACTCAGATTACAAATTTCTTCGTAGATACTAGATATTGAAATTGAAAAATTACTGATACTAATATTATTACTAGAAGTTGCAGAGATTGTATTACATTGTTTTGTAGAATAAACTGTTTGGAAATAGCTTGCAAATAAATTAGGAAGAAACGAAACATTTCAGAAGGTAAATTATTATCTTTACGTTTGGGGTGTACGGAATTCCAAAACTGCTTAACATTATTATCAACAACTAGAGAAAGCTGTGAGTTTTCTATATAATCTTTATAACAAATTTTTGCACTCTGAGCGCAATTGAGTAAAGTTAATGTAATCCTTCCTGTTACCGGAATTTTTGAATTTCTTATGAACCTGCTTTTTCAAAATTACCAAGTTTTTTAGTTCCTGTGAATTCCATCGTGGGAAATTTCTTTTAGATATTTTCTTTTGAGGTACTACTACATGAATAATTGAGAATAATACATCATAAAAAATATTTACCCATGCTATCAATTGAGTGATTATTCAATAAATTATCCCAATTAATTTCCCCAAGGCAATTATTAAGAGCGCGCTCCCAAATTAGACAGCTCAAAACAGTTGGCACCCCTGACTTGCAACAAAATTTAGGTCATTTTGTAAACAACAAATCTAAAGAACTTAGTAAAATTAAGTGTTGAAATTTTAACACAATATAACTTGGACCTTTGTCTTGGGGATCAAGAATTTTGGTTAAGTTTTATATTGTTATAAAAAAGATATTAGTATGGTATGTTTTTGACAGTTTTGACAATTTGTGGTCACCAATTTGAACGCCAAGATCTGATCCCCAAAAGAAAGCCTAGAGAATTCCATTCTGAAAATATGAAATCTCAAATCATTGTATTTTTTGAGATTTGTTGCATACAAAATTTTGGAAACGAACATTAGTTCAGACGTTTCACCGTCTTGATGGATGGTGCTGTATGGAACTTCAATGACAGATGACGGTTTTGTGTCCATAAAAATATTTCAAATTATTTATTATTGTTTATAGCATAGCTTGTCAGTATTTGTAAGTGGTTATAATAAAATAATCTTCATGCTGAAAAAGTAAATTTGTGCTTTGTAAATGCTCTTTATATTTACTCCACATGTGCTCCATCACAAGTAACGTGTTTAGTGCCTATAGGTGTGAAATAAACCACAAATATTTTTAGCTACTGCTAGTGATCCCACAAAAAAGTGCCCTATATTTATTGATCCCCATATCGGGGCCTTTTGGTTCCTCCGGGGACCTGTACACAACCATAGACTTCATCAGCATACATACATCGGCCACCCGAGTTAGTGAGAAAAACTACATTCATAATAGTAATAAATGCATTCTACTAATTGACCAAAATAGACATTTCGTATTCTATTCTATACTGTTGTAATCTTTTATTTTCGAAACACAGGAATAAAAATGTTATATATTTTTGATCTTCAATTTTTCTGGTTGATGTATCGAAATGTTATTATAAATACTTTTTGCAGTTTTCCTCCAGTTTGTAATGAACGGACATGCCTGTTTTTCCATTGACTCTTCTTAATCTTAATTATTCAGGTAAATTATACCAAAAATGTCTTCTTTTATTGAAAACAAAAACAAATCATTTAGGCAATCTTTTTGTTTAATTGTAGTATTACAAATTTGAAGTACAGAGTAAGTAGGCAGTTTTTATATTAATTATAATACAGAAAGAAATGCTACTAATTAGGTAAACTATAAAAATGTTTATTATAGCAATAAACAGGCATGTCTGCTTTTTCAATGATCCTTATTAATTATTCAAAAAAAATCACAGCAAAAATAGGTGTACGTATGTTTTTATTGAAAAGAAACAAATCAAAAATATTCTATAAAAATAAATAAAATTATTATTACATTATGTTTGATGTATTTGTCTTCATATTTATTAGTATATAGCAACTGAAGTTCATCTTCCATTTTTCTCTACCATTTCTCCTCAGAACAAAAAGAAAATGAAAAGTTTATAAAATTATCCATTTTTTACAATTCTACACTCACAAAGGAGTGGTGACACCCATCGACATACTGAAGTCTTGATCCATATAGTTATAAAGACTGAACAAAAAAACCATTTAATTCTAAATACTCTACATAAATATTTTTACTAACAAAATTATTTCAAACTCATTTCAGCAAAAGTTTTAAACAATCCATTTTATCAGAACTGTAAATGAAATAAAAAAATTAGATGTTTCTTCTAAATAGGTGTTGACATTTTTTTACTTACTGAATGGTTATAGCGAACACTGCTAGGTATATGGAATATTATTTGGACCTGTGCGGGCAGTTACATCAGGCTTCATTTTAATTACATAATCAGAACTGTAAATGAAATATAAAGATTAGATGTTTCTTCTAAATAGGTGTTGAAATTTTTTTACTTACTGAATAGTTATAGCGAACACTGCTATATGGAATATTATTTGGACCTGTGCGGGCAGTTACATCAGGCTTCGTTTTAATTACATAATCAGAACTGTAAATGAAATATAAAGATTAGATGTTTCTTCTAAATAGGTTTTGACATTTTTTAACTTACTGAATAGTTATAGCGAACACTGCTATATGAAAATTATTTGGACCTGTCACTTGTCAGTTCTGAAAATGAAAAGAAATTAGATTTTTGTAAACACGTCTTGTTAGTGTTTTTACTTAGGCATTAGTATCGGCATCCATATCTTTGCCCTAATTATCTGGATTCTGTCTTGCCAGACTTCTTTTTGTCATATTCTGATATTGCTTGCTCAATATAAGGGGGGTCAATGCATTTCTGTCCTTTTCCTATTTGATTTCTGATTATTTCAGGAGCTATACATTCTGTATAGAATTGCTTCTGTTTCAGACGCATTTTTTCGGCCCATATTTTTCTATCTATCTCAATTTCCTGTATATATAGATCTATATTATCGAAGACATACACAACAAAGTAACATCTGCTACTATTAGCACAACACAACCCCGTTGTGTTGTGACTATTAGTTATTTTGGTGTATTCTTTGGTTATATTCTGGTTATATTCAATTTCCCGATTGCCCCTGGATCTAAAAACACACGCTACCCCTACCCAGTCGAATTTTTTGGTTTTTTGCACAATAAACGTAAATGTCTAGAATTTACATAGTTGCCACAACTATAAAAATAATGTTGAATTTACTTACCTAGTTATTGTAACGAGAAAATAATAATGAAAAACCTACAATTATCTGAAATGAAACAATAACAAAATATAAGCACATACTTACCTGATACCTATATTTCTATTTTGGAAACCCAAAAATTAATCACAATTTGCCTTATGACTAATACACAGATACACTCTAGGTACGAAGTCGAATATCGAATTTTGAAAACATAAGATACCTAACATACAGGTAAAATGGTCACTATATAGATATTGCAAGTACCTAAAAATATACCTAATATCTTATGGCGTACAGACGTGCATAGATTTTCTTGTTAGAAAAATTTTTCTCCTTGTTTGAGGATTTTCGTATAACATGGCAACATCGGTTGTGAATGCAGCATTCTGTATTTCACGATTTTACTTGGCTCTTTTGGATTCTAAAGCTTCGATGCCAAATGTAAAAATTATCCCTAGAAATCCTTACAATTTAATAATCCTCTCCATTATGACGATAAAAAGAGATGAGGATGGTTATCTAGTTTTTAGCTTGCCATAGGTATTAATAATTGTTGAATAAAATTAATGAATGAGGTAGGTAACATTACATTTTAAAAAATTTCGAAGCATAAATGTTTTGTAGGTAACTTTGTCTTGTCAATATACCTAGTCGAAATTACCGTGCAAATTAATTGATTATATAAGCATAAGCATTTAAAACAATGAAAGAAAATAAGAACCCAAATAATTATTATTAAAGGATGACTTAGTAATAGTGTTAGTTGTTGATTTGAAAAATATTGTAAAACAAAGGAAGACTAAAAAATTAATTTCGTCTACCTACTCTAGAAATGGCAATAGCGCTTCTTCGTCATAGACTTGGTAGAGTTGAAATACCTATCTCAGCTTTATTTATTTTTTCCTTCAATCTGTTTTCTTATCTTATCAGTAGGTACAAAGTTATGTGGCTTCAATTATTTTTGGAATGAGGGTAGGTCCGTAGAATGGGTAAAAAAACTGAAGTTTCTATAATGTTTTAGCGAAAAGCTCGGTCAAATTCAGTTCCTTTTTGTATAAACATATTTTAAAATAAGTAATCTTTTAAAAACGAAAAGATGTTTAGAATTAAAAATAACTTTCATAAATAGGTATTCAATATTGTTTATTTAGATCAAAACAATAATTTTTTCGACGTTTTCTGTGAAATAAAAAAATTTTTGATGTAAAACAATGTGTTAAATATTTGGAAGTTATTTTTAATTCTAAACGTCTTTTCTTTATAATTTTTGAAATTATCCAACATAAATGTACCTACCTACCTACTTGAGACTCTTGAGCAAAAATCACATCTAATTTAAATTTTGATATCTAATGTATATATTATACCTAGTTTATTTCGTATTCAATAAATTATTTAAAAAAAAATGAAAAATGGTCCGTAATAATTAATAATGGGTTGTAAGTTGTGTTGTATATATTATATCTATAGGTTGTAAAAATATTCACAAGATTAGCTTTTTGCAGTGTTTTTTCATTCAGATAATTCCAATGGATTTTTGTTAGGTCGGCTTGGTTTGCTTTGTATTTTATCATTAGGTACTTACCTACTTCTCAATAAATCGAAATTCTAAATCTCGATATATAAAACTTTGAAAATATAGAGAAACGACGATAATGATTGGAATATTATTTTAATTTCAAAATTAACCTATAAAAGTACAGAAAAAAATTAAAGAAGAAAAGAGAATACCTATAGGTAAAATAAACATACTAGCTGTTGAGTAAAAATAGCAAATAAATGAAATCATAAGTTACCTATTGCGATTGAAAATAAAAATATTTGATGGCAGAAATTTTTTTTTTTTGAAACCAAAACATCGAAACAGCAAACAGCTGATCCGGAGAAAAGTTTGTTTGAATCGTGAAGAGCATAGATAAATACTTTATACCTATACGGTCAAGAGTGGAAAGACAAAAAGAGAGAGAAAATAAATTGCCTAAATAAAAGCCGATTCGGTACTACTAGCGACATCTATCGTAAATATTTTGAACCAAAAAATTACTAGATAAGTAACAAGTTTTGTGTAAGTTTTAAGGTTTATACACCTGCGCGGAGGGCCCTCTTAATTACATTTAGATCTGCTGACTTCTAGTCATAGTAAAACTCATTAGGATATTGATGAGTAACTGAATTAGTACTTTTTACAAGGTCACTAATTTTTACAATAAGAGGTGGATGGTAAAGATCCGCTGCAACTAATTCGTCATCAGCCTTACTTACGGTATTGTTTATATAGGGTGACTCAGTGAGTATTTCAGTTTTTAAATAAATAATACTCGGGGAATGAAAATGCTGTACTACTTTTATTATCGGCAAAATACAAACAATATATGCGGATTTCATTTTTTTTACTCAACATCGTCTAAATGCTGTCCGTCGCGTACGTAGCACTCCTCCAATCAGGCCCTGAAATTTGCATAGACGCGTTGACACATTGCCGCTAGAATGTTGTTAATTTCTTGGCGAATGAGATACTTTAATTCTTGGAAGTTGGCAGGAGGGTTTGTGTACAAGACAGACTTTAGGTATCCCCACAAAAAAAATCCAGAGGTGTGAGATCCGGAAAAGGAATTTCACCGAAATAAGCGTGCCTGGAAACAACTCCCGAACGGCCTGCATGGATATTGCTGCGGTATGGGGCGGTACTGTTTATTTCTCGCACTTCCTGTTTCTCGAAATCGATGCACCCACGATTTAACAAGATTAATCGATGGGGCATATGCTATGCGCCGAATGTTGAAGTGAGCAAAAAACCGACTAGGCTATAATAGGACTCGTTCGCCTTAAAATATGCCTCCAGCATGAAAGTACGATGTGCACCCGACCACTGCTCCATCCATGGTGACTAAAATCCGCATTCGTCTGCTCCCTAATCGCCGTGACATGCGCTGCTTAGCTTGTACAAGGTCGGTACAGAGCGCATACGAAAACTTAAATACCCACTGAGACACCCCATATTATGAGAAAACACTAAGTCTAACGTATTGCCTTGATTATTAGGAACACTATCCAGCTGATAGAGGTTATGGAATGCACATAAGTCTGAAATTATTCCAATCGCTTCTGATTCTTGCCGGGAAAACCCAGCTATCAAACTTGTCACTGAACAAAACTCTTCTATTAACCATTTTGCTTTAGGCAAATTGAAGTCACCCAAAAGGCAAAGCTGTGCTTTATATTGTTATTGGAGAATTTCTATGTTAATACAGAATGTTTGGTATTTAATTGCTGGAGACTTGGTGGTAGGTAAACTGCACCAACTATAACATTTTTTGAAGTAGAGCTAATTTTAACAAAAATTTGTTCTATGTCTCCAAAGGAGTCTAAACAAATACTATTCAAATTTTTGTCAACAGCTACCAATACTCCACCACGGCGTGAAGCTATACTTGTATTGGAATTTCGATCATGACGATATACATTATAATCAGTTAAACCTAGTTCAGCATCACATATTTCATTTGTCAGCCAAGTTTCAGTTACGACTATTATTGGATAACCATTAGCAATAACATTATTTTGAAACTCAATTAACTTCGTTCGAATACCTCTTACGTTCTGGTAAAATATTTCATTGGTGTTGACGATATTGTAATGCCCAGTAATTAGTTTTTTTGTTGATAATTATTAGTTTTTTGTGTTTGTATAATTTGAGGTGAGCCATTACGGTATCAAACTGCCACACGCTCCCCATTTTCTCTACGAGATTTAAGTTGATCAGTCAATATGTTCTCCATTTCACGTTGTTTAGCAGTTAGGTCAAAATTCACATGAATCTTCTTATCTTTCAGTTTATAACTATTTTTTATTAGCTTGTGAACCTCTTCGGGGGAATTAAATATGATACCTTTAAAGCTCGATTATTATTTTTGTTTTTCTTACTAATTCTAGACATGAATTATACTTGGAGAATTATCTGATAAAACACTCAAGACATTATTAATTTCGCCTGCATCATTGCCTTCTGGAACATTAAAAAGCATTAGATTATTAGCTCTTTTTTTACGTTCTTGGAGTTCAAAAAAAAAATCATCTTCAACAACTTCAATTCCCGTTCCACTATTCTTAGCAATTCCCGATACATCATTTTAAGGTATATGATTAGAAAGAGAATTTTCAATTTTAATAAGACGTTGTTCCAGAGTAACAAATTTGCTCTTAGTTTCTGACATATTGTTTTGAACTTCAACCTCCAATTCACTTACACGTCCAATAAGATCTGGTATATTTATAAGACTTTCCCGACAAGAAAGGCAATAAAATGGCAATACTCTTGAAACTATTACTACAACTCTAATTTCGGAAGCAGAAAGATTTGCGCATTTTTTACACATCACTTTTTTACACAAAACACATGGGAATCCCAAATGTTTCTGATTTACTTTCCTTGAATACACAATCTATTTTACATTCAAAACAGTTTCCATCAGGTGCCATTGTAGGAGGAGCAGATAGTAACTTTGTTCAGTACCTGTACTATTTTCAAAATAATTATTTAATTCTAAAACAATTAGTAGAACAGGTTAATTTTCGATGTGGATAGTGATTTAAATGTAATAATATCGCTTCAAAAACACATCATTGATACACAAACACTAGATAAAACTGTTTTACATTGCATACTATGAAAATTTGAGATTTAAACGGAGCAAAAACACACACGTTAACACAGTTCAGTGTCTCAACAGCTTATCACAATAATTTAGTAATAATAATTTAACCCAAAAAAATTAAATCTATTGGTGATCGTCCATTTGGATTGCCAGAAACAGGCTCTTTTCAGCATTCTCAAAAATGCAGGAGTCTGACTTGATTTGTGACATGGCTTCTTGCTTCAAGAGTTTAATTCCACCTACAGGGGGTCTACATATCATATTGTTATCAGAACTAAAGGTGTGTACCAAATTTCAGATCATTCGGTCAACAGGAAGGGGGTAAAATGTTAATCACAAAGTTTGACCCAGTAAGCAAGCTAATTAAAACTGTTTAAAAAGGGGACATTTTGGGAAATATTGAACTAAGTACTTAGCGCTTAATATGCAGGTTACAGATATGTTGTAATAAATCATTTATTTTCCTAGATTGGTGGCATGGAGATTGATTTACCGAGACTTTACCAAACTGTACAAAGTCTAGGTGGTTTGAGAGAAGTAATCGAAAAGAAAAAATGGCCTAAAGTTTCAGATCTAATGAAAATACCAAAATCCGCTCAAGATCGCGTCACAAAACTGGACGATATATATTGCAAATACTTGCTACCTTATGATATACTTTCACCAGGTAAGTTGTTAAAAATAAAAGTAGTAGTAGGTAATTTATTATTTTATTTATTAAAGAATTATAATTTGAATGAGATCAAGAAAAAAAGCTTTATATAAGCACTAGCGTGTCCGTTGTTTACCAATTTGGTTTTAGACTTTGCAGCGCCCCTAAAATTTTTAGTTTCTGACCTAAAAAAAATATCAGACCCATATAAGCCCTTTTTTTTTATTCGATTATTTAACGTCGGTCTATTTCTGCGCAATTTAGGCTAATCACCGACGCCGGGAGCACTCTACCCCTAACCGGAATTTTGCCGAATCCACTAGTGTTCCAACCAGTGGTAGGGATCTTTATCGAGCCCAACATCCATGGACTCGGGACCTCGGTTTTACGTCTCATCCGAAAGACGGCATATCTCCATTATACCTCGTGCTCATTGGTATAATGCCTGCGAGCTGTGATATGCTACTGACCCTAGTAATCTAAAGTATTTCGCTGCAGGCTGTACGGGCTCTACGACGGTGTTTCCCCAGTGGTCACCCATCCAAGTACTAACCTCGCTCGACCATGCTTGGTTGTCATTATCGCATCAGAAGCGTTCCACTACAAAGCTGGGCCGACGCCCATATAAGCCCTTAATATTAGTATTAAACCGTGCCACAACGACGATTCATTTCCCATTTAAATAGCATGAATTTTTTGTACTTTTTGCCGTTAATTTTTTTTCCTCAACCATTCCATCCAAAGCTGTGGCAATCAATTATTTTTGAAGTAAATTGAACGCTCTACAAAAACTTTTTAGTAATTTTTTCGATAAATTCACTTGCTTGAAAGTTATTCAAGGTCAAAGTTCAACTCAAAATAACTTCTTAATTTTCTTTGTATTTTGACCGAAAATCTATCATTATTTATATTAAAAATTATTCTTTATTGCAAAAAATATCTGATTTCAACTATTTTGTTGGATCTGTTAAAATTATTGAAAAGGGGAAAGTAAAATTTATCAAACAGAAAGTCTGATGAACTAAAAATTTCGTATTCACAATTATTTGAATCAGAAAATGAATCTCGTAGTTACGCATGAAGAAAAATGTAGTACCTTGACTAGTCAGCTCAGTGTGTCGACTGTGTTCAGTTAGCGAAAATCTCTGTTGTCAAATATTGTAGATGCTGCTATTTTTATTACATTATAATTGTATATCATTTATATTTTTATCTGGAATCGGTGAAATATAACCTTATTATTAGTGACGTTCTTTGTATCATAAACGTGTAAGTAAATAGAACCTATATAGAGTATCAAAGATTATATCATTACAATTTTATAAACAGTTATAACCTAGAATTGTAATTAAATTGTTATTCACGATGAGTGACAATCAATGTATGGATTTAAGAAAAAATATATTTTTAATTGGTAAAACAACAGATACTATAAGTGATAAAAAATTAGCTACAAATAAAGAAGCCCTGCAGCTATTATTTCATCACACAAGAGATCTAAAACAATCAATAGAGGACAGCTGTTCGATTGTTATTTCAGAAATTAAAAAAATTTGGACTAAAGCGGGAATCCCAACTCAAGATAATTCACGATGTGCATGCAAAATTAAATAAGCTTTATACAGACTACAGACACGATCAAAAAATTGCTAACAGAAAAAACAAAACAAAAGAACAAGAATTATGTGGTACTTTTGACAAATTATTTGATATCGCTCATAGTAAGACTTCCGAAACGATAGATGATGAGACTCAAAAGTTTTTGATTGACCAGCGAACTCAAAGGATTTTATATTTAAATGACATTGCAACTTATATTGAATTGTCGCCGCAATCAGGTAATATGCAAATAATGCAATAAAATAGTTCAATTAAATATTTTATTCAAATTTATTAATACCGAATAATTTAATTACTCATTTCATCTTCTGACAATCAGCTGCAAAATGACGAGTCCTCTAGAAATGCGCCCTTAACTAAATCATTTGCAGTAATAAATCACATTGTGACGAGTCCAGAAAGAATATCTGGTAATATTTTATAAAATATTCAGTTTTTGTAATATTATTAATTTGAAATATTTCTTTTGTTCAACAGATACCGATACGCCTAGCACTTCACGAACCTAACCTAACCTAGCACTCCACGAACCGTTAGTGAAATAAAATCTATCGGAGAAACTTTGAGTAATTCGCAATCAACTTTTGCGTCTGAATATGAGGCGATTGGGCGATATTATGAATCAAAAAATCTTACAGGAACTATCAACATCCTCACTGCAGATGTAGTGGCGTCGTTTGACAGCTGTAATGTTTCTTACAGAGAATCAGTTCGTCTTACATCAGCTTTGGCATTAGCTATGGGAGTTGACCCACAAGATCTCGTGTTAAATAAGTCTTCTTTTCATGAAATACGATCTAATTTACGGAAGAAAATGGCTGAAAAAACTAAGCTACTGTTTAACGAAACTGTTGTTGATGCTGCAGTTATACACTGGGACGGTAAACTAATCCCAGACAGTATGACTGGTGAACGTATTGAAAGGCTGCCTGTTTTGATTACTTGTAATGGACAAGAAAAAATTCTTGGTGTGCCTGCATTACCTGATGGATGTGGGTCTACTCAAGCATAGGAAATTTACAACATTATTTGTGAGTGGGGTTTGAACCATTCGTTAAAGCACTTTGTTGTGATATCACTGCTTCTAACCTTGGTTGGAGAAACGGAGCTGCAGTGATTTTAGAACGCAAACTTGAGAGAGATTTGTTATACCTTCCCTGTAGACACGACATATATGAATTGGTATTATCCTGCGTTCACTCTACAAAAATGCCAGGTACAACCGGACCAAATGTACCATTATTTAAAAAATTTCAAAATGAATGGAGCTCTATCGATAATACTAAATATAAGTCTGTACAGAAAAATAAATTGAAGAAAATACTACGAGATCAAATACCGGAAGTGACTGCAAAAATTGATGAGTTTTTAAATACTCTTTTACCATGTGATGACTATCGAGAACTTTTGGAATTGAGTAAAATCTTTCTAGGCACAACGGACTCTGAAAATATAAAAATTTTATAAACCTATAGCATTCCACCACGCTCGGTGGATGTCCAAAGCGATTTATTGTTTAAAAATTTATATTTTCCGAAACTGTTTCAATTTAACCAAGAAAGACGAAAAAAGTTTTCTAGAAATTTCTTTATTTATTGTTTTTGTATACGTTCCATTTTGGTATACAGCACCGTCAGCTGCAATTGCTCCGAATCAAGATCTTAAATTTCTGAAAGCAGTCTATGATTATCAAACAATTGATAAAAAAATATCCGAAGCAGTTTTGGCGAAGTTCAGACACCACTTATGGTATTTAAGTCCTGAAGCAGCAGCTTTATCATTTTTTGATGATAGTATTTCTTCTGAAGTGAAGCGAAAAATGGTGGCAGCTTCAACATCTAGCGAAGAGGATGAACTTGACTTTCCTAAACGCTTTATTTTCAATTCGACAGATTTTACTTGGTTTCTTGACAAAAAACTTGATTACTTGATAATTTTTTGAAAGATTCAATATCGATTCAAATTTTCTTCTATTAGATAATAGTACATGGTCAAATCACCCAGATTATTTAAAAGGTTTGGAAATTGTTAAGCATTTAAAAGTGGTCAATGATTCTGCAGAACGAGCTGTCAAACTAACTGAAGAATATATTAAGTCTCTAGCTAAGCACGAAGATCAAAAACAGTATGTCATTCAAATTGTAAGTGAATATAAAAAAACTTTTCAAATGTCACCAAAGAATGTTTAATAAAATGAATTTTGTTCATAAATGTGTTGGAAAATTTATTAAATCTGTCACATTTTTACCAATGAATTTTAATATTTTAAGCTTAACTTATATCGGCAGTTAAATTTTTTGGTTATCGGGATGTTTAACACTAATTTTAGTTTTGATCCAGTTGAAATCAGATATTTTTTGCAATAAAGAATAATTTTTAATATAAATAATGATAGATTTTCGGTCTAAATACAAAGAAAATTAAGAAGTTATTTTGAGTTGAACTTTGACCTTTCAAGCAAGTGAATTTATCAAAAAAAATACTAAAAAATTTTTGTAGAGCGTTCAATTTACTACAAAAATAATTGATTGCCACAGCTTTGGATGGAATGGTTGAGGAAAAAAAATTAATGGCAAAAAGTACAAAAAATTCATGCTATTTAAATGGGAAATGAATCGTCGTTGTGGCACGGTTTAATACTAATATTAAGGGCTTATATGGGTCTGATATTTTTTTTAGGTCAAAAACTAAAAATTTTAGGGGCGCTGCAAAGTCTAAAACCAAATTGGTAAACAACGGACACCCTAATAAGCACCCACCTTCTTTATCTTCCTTGACTCTTAATACCCTTCCAATTACCATTTCATTTTTTGGATTTTCCACCAATTCCCAAGTATCATTGTCTTTTAATGCATTGAATTCATTTTTAATTGCCCTTTCCCATAAAATGCAATTTGTACTTGAAGATAAAACCAAGTTACTAAAAGCCACTCGCGTCATCGTCTCGGAGAGTTCAGTCTCACTTCAATATTGCCCTGCTCTAGTTGCACGAGACCTTTTACCAGCGGCGTAGTTTGATTTATTAAAAACGAGGTAACGTATTTTGCCAATATTGTTAAACTACATCTAAAAATATTAACGTTAACTATACTACATATTTTTTTACTAAGGTCCAGATTTTTTCAATCGTTTTTAGTTCGGGGTGATATGGAGGCAAACGTACCACATAATGCCCATGTTGTTTCAATAGTTGGTCCAATTTATACCGTATGAGGAATCTGGTACAATTCTGGGTTGATTAGAGTAGAGTCCGCTGGTAATCCCTTTTCTATCAACCAATCTAATATTTCCTGTTTTTTTACGTTGTCGTTACATTTTGTTTTATCAGGACATTGTGGTAAGCGGTATTGTCTATTACTAGGACAGACCTTGGTGGTAAATTTGGCAATAATTGCTTTTGAGCAATGTCATGAAATTTTCATTGTTCATATCTTTATGATAGTCCCCTGTTTTCGTACCTGCAAAAAAAATTTAACCAATATATGGAAATAAAATGATGCACACATTTCATTAATCTTTTTAGTTGAAAATGTGAATTAGATGGTTGACTCAATTTTCCCAATAATCTTCACCAACAAAATAATTAAGCAATTAGAATTACTTACCTGATTTGAATATAAGTAGAGCATTTTTCACAAACCCCTTTTCTCCGACAGCATATACTATTATTAGGCGTTGGCCTTTTGGAATTGATTTCTTTATACCTTCGAAACTATCATCATACCACCCTTTATCTCTAACATGGCTGCTATGTAGGTATATACGTTTCGTCAGTGTAAATTATATTGCGGCCCTCTCCGGTACGTTACAAGCTGTTTGAGAAAATGTAAGCATTTCAAGCGTATATCATGAGATTGGCATAAAACTTTCCTTTTTTTCTGGCATCTTCTGATAACTTCAAAAAACACACAGACAATAAGATACATAAAAACATAACAACATGAACAAACTTTAAAATAAATAACTAGGTGTTACCTAAATCCAATTTGCTTGAGGAGTCTGTTCAAAGAAGTTGCACTAATTTCTTGGGTTCATATTTGCCAGTCTCTAATTTTTTGTAATTTGGAATTTGCCCAACTGCAATTATTAAATTGCTAGCAAAAAATATATAACTACAGTTTATTACCTTTTATTGTTGGAGTTTCTTCTCTACTATATAGAAATAGTAGATAATTTCCCGGATAGATTTTATTTGATGCGGCAAGATAAGATCTAGTTTGTTTTTTGTTTTGTTCACCCGTGTTTCTTTTTTGGCGATTTGAAAGATGCGCTAGGACTTTCCCATTCTATTTTTTGCGCTTATTTGCTTATTTTTTGATAACTGGACCTAGGCTCACAGCGGCAGTTAAGCTTTTCTCTACAATATTACATTGTCCTTAAGTGTGTTTTTATTAACAAACATAAAAGTTATTAGATTTCAAATTATGTTTCCACAGTCTATTTTAAATTTAATGTAATTTATTTTCATAAACATGGTACATAGTACATACCGATAGTTCTTCAAAGAGATAGTAACACCTTCCTCAGCTTCTTTTTTCATAAAATTATTTACGTTACTCAGGATTTCTCGGGCTTGACTACGTATTATAACACCCCGTTTCCCAATCTTTTTTGCCGACATTATAAATAGTTATATATCAATATTAACACTAGCAGTATTCAAAATCACGCAACAAACAATGACACAATATTACACGACGTCAACAAATTAAATCACTTACGTAAAATAGAAAAGTCATTAGAAAAACCGTAAGCACTGTTATTTCGTAGTCACCTGACTACGCTGAACAAGTAGTTATCGGTGACTCGCACTTCACTCGACCGCTTCTCTTCGAATAATAATTTGGCCAAGGAGGGATCGTGTAGCGTTGCCAGCTCAATAACAAATACCATTTCCATTTTGATAACAAGCAAAAGCCGTATGGCACGTATATAATACCATGATAAGACGGTCGGGAGAATATGAAGTAAGATAGACATAATTGTCGATCTCTTTCAACCATGACGCTAGTGGCTTTTAGTAACTTGGTTTTATCTTTACTTTTGCTTGTAAATATGATTGTGGTACAACTGTAAGCACACTAAATAACGCCAAACATCTTATATTTATAGCCCGTATAGTATTTAAACCGTTAAACGCCACTTCTGTCATAACTGGACTATGTTGCCAAGCCCTTGAAATGGTATGAGAATCTAGTAAATTTCAAATGAAGTTATTAAATATTCTTCTTTTTATTTGGCTATAGGTTAGTTTTAGTTATTGTTTGCAAACAAACTTCAACTTATTTCAATAACATATAAAACTTTTATTTGTATGTTAACAGCACTAAGCTAGAAATTCTTATTTTAAAAACTATGGAATTATTTCTAGTACTAAAAAGGTATGTATACTTTTATTTGTATGTTTATACCACACACTCAACTAGTTAGAAATTATGGAACTGTTCTAGTATTTAAAATTTAAGAATATATAGCAATAGTATCGAGGAAAAAATATTAAGTGGTCAATTATTATTTGTTCTAAAAATGTTTTATCAACATTAAATATTAATTATCTAACATACACAATAGCAATTACCTACATGTTGGCTTCTAGGATGTTGTCACTACAATGTGAAAGATTGATGTAAGGTTTGCAGACATCCTATAAATTAGACAATTTTGTTTTATATTTTGGTGAAATAAATCTTGAAAATTTTGTAGTTAAGCCGGGATGTGAAGCTTTAGTGTGTAGGTCATTTTCAACAAGGAAAATCATCCTGAGATATATAATCATTGATCATAGCAAAAGAAAATTGTGCAGCAAGCACCACCACAGCTCAGAAAAGCCGAGAAAAGAGAGAGAGATTGACTAAATCGTAGCACTAAAATCAATACATATCATAATTATCAGTATATTGGTGAATTATTTATCACTACATCAACTTCTAATCAATCCAAATTTATATTTACTATTTTGTTTTAGCTCGCTAACATCTACCGCAACTGAAAGTATTGCTAATAAAACGATTGATCAAATGAGACTTTTCATCAATTCAATAAAATTAATTCTTTATAGTTTTTATAAAACTTTGTGATATACCTACACATCTACCTTTAGAAAATGCTGCCTGAATTTCTTATTTTGAATATCTTGATTAAAATAAAATAATGCCACCCCAATTCTTATGAAATTGTTGAAAGAAACATTGCAAATTTATAATTTAGTTACACCGAAAAGATAGTAATACTATTTTCTTAAATAAGGTAGAATAATAATTGTGAAATAGAAATCTTTCAAAATTCTGAGGTTCCCAATTCTAACCCACAACTTCTAGTATGCATCTGTCGGCTTGCTTGGCAGTACCCTGTATTAATTCAATAGGGCAGTATTCAAATAACACATTCATTCCTTTTCTAATATACCTATAGTATTATTTTTGTAAAATTATAAGTAAAACAACATTTATTGACTATTAGGTATAATTTGAAGTAAGAATTTTAAATGAATGAATAAGCGCTCAGCTTCAACATTTTTTGATTGAATTCTATATTGTGTCATTAACCTAATATTATTGAAAAGCATTGTCCATAATTTATTGAAGGTTCAGAAAGATTCAATAATAATTGGTTTTCAAACCACTTGAAAACATGTTCTTCATTAATTTCCCCATGAAAACAATTCTGCATTCTAAAACTTTACAAACATTATTGATGCATACATTATTGTAACATACATTTTGACATGAACAGCCTTTGCACAATTTTGGAAAATTCAGGATTCATTAATAAAAAATTTATACAGTGGTTTATTTTTGTTAGAAGTTCCTCAAGTCCTCTGTGTGGATGTGTATCATATTTTAGTAAACTACTCAGG
Organism: Lochmaea crataegi; assembly: GCA_947563755.1. Taxonomy (NCBI): domain Eukaryota; kingdom Metazoa; phylum Arthropoda; class Insecta; order Coleoptera; family Chrysomelidae; genus Lochmaea; species Lochmaea crataegi. The sequence goes on along the minus strand of OX387422.1, from coordinate 75,025,592 downwards.
AACATTCTACATTGAATAATTATTGTTCTTCCTTCAATTGATGCAGTAAAGTGACATGATTATCTGAAAATAAATGTCCATTATTATGAATGTAACAGAATATAATAAATTCAGTTGATTGGATATGATGATATTAAACTTATACTTACTTGAATTTACTGTTTGGACCCTTACTTTGTGGAATCTACTGATATTAATGTTATAAATGAAACTAACTGTTTCTAATTTTTCATTAAATAGTGGAATTAATTAGAAACAGTTAGTTTCATTTATAACATTTATACTTACTTGCTTCATACACGCTGTAAATAGTATCAGGAGTAAATGCATTAACTATTGCAGTATTATTAAGTTTCATTTATACGTTTTTCTGGATGTGACTTTGATAACTCATCACTGCTTGTGAAAAATTACTCACAGTTCTTTGCAGTTTTTTAATAACACGCAGTTAAAAGAATCGAAAAATTATATGAGCAATATAAAATTGTCACAACATAACCCCAAAAATGTCAAGACGTCAACTGAACCAAATAAACCATTTTAATCGCAGCAAGAGCGAGCATTTTTGCCAACATATAAAGTCTTTAGTACAACTGACGTTAGTTTGAGTTTAATATTTAATTAATCTACGAGTTGTATTTGATATGAAATTAATTACGAAACCTTTTTTTTTTAATTAAAATGATCGTGTCTCGGCATCTAGTGGCCACTGACACGGGATCTGTTATACAATTGATTACATAATAAAAGTTTAAATTAAATTAAACAGTCGACAGTCTTTAAGGAACTAAATCACATCACTAAACTGGTTAGGTAGTCCGAGAACGTTTTTGAGAGTTCCACTGAGCTTGTATTTGCGACGAGTTTGGCGCAATCTAAAAGTATATGCTCTATTGTAAGTCTTGCACTATCACAAAATTCACAGATAGGAGGAATTTTTGAAGTCATCAGATAACCATGGGTTAGCCGGGTGTGACCTATTCTGAGTCTTCTTATAATACTTTTGTCCTTTCCTGTCCATGGAGGCATCTTCTGAGCGGTAACTGTGGGTTGAATTGTACGTAGTTTTTTGTTGTGTGTATTCCAATGTGATTGCCATGTTTGTATCATCGTTTGTCGAGCTGCTGATTTTAAATATTGATGGAGTTGAATTTGCTCTACTGACGAGTCGGAGGAACAAGTTTGTATCGCTGCTTGGTCTGCACATTCGTTGCCAGGGATCCACAGAGATACCTCTAGTATGATGGTGGTGGCAGGTGTCAAAGATATCTTGTACTAAGGGATGTTGTGAGTAGTTGTTTCTGATGGAGTATATTGATGAAAGGGAGTCTGTATATATGGCAAGTTTACTGTTATCCTGTACTGGAGTCCTCAAAGCTTGTTGTATTCCGTATAGTTCAGCTGTGTGTATACTGCATAAGTTAGGAAGTTTGTATGTTGCTATTGTTGTTCTCTTGTAGTAACAGCACATCCGGTACCATTAACTTCTTTGGAGGCGTCAGTGTATAGGTTTTTGTCGAACTTCTGATGGTTTATTAGTTCTCTGAATTTTTGTCTGAAGACTATTAGGCGTTTCGTATTTGTTGTAGTTGCTTAGGCTTGTGTTCAATAGCTTCGGTTTTTTGGTCCATGGAGGAGTTTTAGAAAGTTTTATGTGAGTTGTAACTGTAAGGTTAGTGTTTCTTAACATAGGGTATGAGAGCGGTGTTCTGGGTCTGATTTCAGGAGCTGGTTGTATAGAATGAATTAATTCGTTTACTGGGTTTTGTGGGTAGGCAGATATCCTGATATACTTTTTAGTACTAGAAATAATTCCATAGTTTTTAAAATAAGAATTTCTAGCCGAGTGCTGTGCTGTTAACATATGTTGAAGTTTGTTTGCAAACAACAACTAAAACTAACCTAGAGCCAAATAAAAATAAGAATATTTAATAACTTCATTTGGCATTTACTAGATTCTCATAATATTTCAAGGGCTTGGCAATATAGTCCAGTTATGACAGAAGTGACGTTTAACGGTTTTAATACTGCATGGGCTATAGTTCATAATCATTTAATCTTGTTGGTATTTTTGTCTGTCTTCTTGATCTTGTACTTTCTTGCTCTTTGATTTTTTCTCCTTATATTCTTTAATTTAAACTGTTTTCTCCTTGACTCATTAAGATTAATTTCTCCTCGATTCTCACCATCTCCACTTTCATCATCATTGTCATTTGACTTATTCAAATCATAATTTTTTGTTTCATATCTTTCTTTGTGAAATTCAAACGTACTTCCATCAAATATTACATTCCTACAATGGATTAACTTTATTTTCTTCTTCATTCCATAGTAATTCTAAAAAATTGGTAATCAATTCCATATTCGAACTACCTTCAAACCAACCAATACTTGAGATTTTTCTCTTACAAAAACCAAACCAAAAAATGAATAAAAATCATCAATATATTTTTGCATACGATGAAAATAGTTGGTTGCTCTTTTTCATAATTTTATCACATATTTTTTTATGTTTTTAACGTTTCTCCTGTTTAGTGTCGCTGTATTGATCATATGATGGCCGCTTTTATAGGTTACTGTTAAATCTTCGAGTTACTCACATTGGTTAACCATACAGTTAACTTTACCTGCGAAAACTATTGATTTTATAAGTCCATGTCATCTTGATGTCAGCTGTCAATTGATGAGGATAAAGTCAGATAAAGTTTATTAGTTCTCAGACTCTCACTCAGACATTATTTTTCATTTTTCATTGTGATTATACGAGTAGGATACCGACCTTCTTTCAGTATTAAATATTACCAATTGTGTTTGTGAAAATTTGTCGGAAATGGAGAAAGGAAAAACCGCCGATCATAGGTGTATATGTTCAGGCCTTTCTCTAAATATCCTATTTCGACGGGGTGCCTCAACAATTTCAATATCATCCTCGTCATCTGTAATCGTCTCCTGAAACATATCTTGAATGTCCTCATACATTTCATCAAAATCGTAGACAGAAATGAAATGATGGAAAATTAAATAAACTCACAATCATAATATATAATGCTTTCAAATGTCAAATCTTATCTGGCACCTCATCCACCTAGAAAGTTAAGGTACAATTAGGTACATTAGGTACAATTAGATACAATTTAGGGTTAACATCCACCCATACGACGCATCCGTAGGATAAAGTAGAAGTTATGTCAAGGTCACAGATAACTGCAACCTATAAAAGCGGCCTTAAGTTGTATTGATGATTGCAGAACGTTCAATGATCTGGAACGAGAGAAAAGTTGAAAAGTAATTGTTTCTCCTGCAGAAAATGTCCAAAATTATTTAGTTTTTCAATCGATGATGAATCTGCTGTAGTTTTTTCTAATGCTCACTGACCTAACCAACTTTTTATTATTACTTTGTTATTTATTTGATATCTTTGAACTAAAAAGCTTACATTTTTCAGCTGAAAGAGAGAAACTTTTCGACGAAGTCGAAACTGAATGGACAAAAAAAGAATCAAAGATATTATCCAAAGCACAGAATCAGAAACCAAATGATGAAAATACATCTACAGAGGAGTTCGATATGGAAGAGAATGACTTTGAAGAGTGTACGACCAAGGGTAGAAACATGGCTTTGAATGCGTTTTTTCGAATAGCCAGGAATACAATGAGCATGTACTTTAAGACCAGCGAACCGTCACCACAAGAGGTATTGTAAGAATTTAAAATTTTGTATAGAATCATTTATATTTAGAGAAAGTAATACCAAATATTCGAATGGGATTCAAAAGTTTCTAATTTAATCTTGACGACAAAAAGTTATCTGTGTACTGAGATGTCTTTACACACGGACATAGCATATTTCAATTCATGTCTTTGTTTTTTTTTAATTGTTACAATTAACACTTTCGCTGCTAACTTCCGTACACAGGAGTGTTCTACTTAACTTACGGTCGAATTAAGTAGATACCTATTGAAGTTTTGCAACAGATTCGTATAGTAACTAATAAAATAGCCTTATTTCAGTCATAATATTTATTAAGAAAGAGTAACAATAACGACTATATAACAATACTTTGAACCAACCTAGTAGTAAATTCATTATTCTATTTGTTATTTTTTCAAACAAAAACAAAAAATTTCCGAAAAAATAACAAAGAATTTCCTCCTCTAGCTCTAACGATAACCCGCATCCTACTGGGCATGCTCTGCAAAAGATATTTCTTGTTTCTTGTGAAATTTGATTCCATTCTTCTTGTGCAGCGAGTTTTAATTTGGCAATTGAGGAGCTTAATTCCATGCTCGAATATTCCGTTTGAGGGGGTATTTTTTTAAATGATGAACTCAAGCTCGAAATGTTTTTTAACTACTATGAAATCACAAGTATACGTCTCATATTTTAGTTATCATAAGTCTAGTGTGTCTGCACTCCCCCCAATTTAACAAAAATAAAAAATGTGTTTAATAAAAAATTGTATTACACCTAGTTTTAATTTAATAAAACACAATTTTCATTAAAAAAATGATTCTTGGTTACCAAAAATTATTTCAAATAATACCCAAGATTTGATTTTACTGTTGCTTATTACCAAGGTGAGATGTCAGATGTAAGGCTCGCTCGCTTTTTTACCACCTATTCTCACGCCGTGTCACACTTTCTGTGACTCCTCTATAAATATTTCGTCTCAAAAACTAAGACCCCCCCCCCCACCTGAACATGATAAATTTCAATTGATAGTACACAAATTTTGAGATTTAAAATTATTCATTTTATTTTTATAAGAAAATTTAAATAAATTAATAAATATCTTTTATAACGAACAAATAAATAATATCAGATCAGAAGTCCAAAGATTCTGTAAATGCGCCGAAATATATATAATCGGTATTGCAGCATCTTCTTCTACATCTTCGAAAGTACCATCTATTTCATCGTCATCTATCCATTCTGCATTTTCCGTACCAGCTTTTTCATCTCCTAATATGCACAACAGTTCTCGAGCTCGCCGAGCTGCGATGCGAACTGGTTGTATACGCCGAACTACTTCATCTTTTCTTTTCCGTTTCGTGAAACATAGTTAACTCTTGGCGTTGGGCGTTAATGAATCAAAAAATGCTTGGTACTTAAAACATTTAAAATTATACCAAGTGTTACATTTATTTTTTGAATTTAGAGATAACAAAGTCAGTTCTCAGGGCTTTGTTACCTATGGAAGTTAGATAAATTTACAAATTTTTATGAATGGGTTAGTAATTAAGAGTATCCAAATAAAATTACAAAATCAAAAACGGTGAAGCTTTACAAATTTGACCAATTACTCTCCTTGATGTAGATTCTACAAGCTTATATTCCTGGAACTATGTCCAGGGAGCTGTGCATTCCAGGAAGTTGAATTGCCGGAACTTGTCTATTCCAGGAACTTGACTCCAGGGAACTATATAATCTAGGAGCTTGTCCAGGAACGGTATATCCCAGAAACGTGTCTTGTGCAGGAACTGTGCTAAAATTCAACAAAATTAAGCATATTGGGATATCTGTCCAGGCTAAATACTTTCACTTCATACTTCTAGATACTTATTCAATGATTTACTAATTAGCCTACTGATTCATTCTGCACAAACATCTATTTAATTGAATGAAAATTTTGAACAATGCAATACAATTATTGCCTTACCAGTAACAATAGGAATAACAAGAAAATGAAAGGAATTAAATTTGTAAAAAAGGTAAAGGCAATGTGGTATCACGAAAATTAGTAACCATTTTGTATGACTAGGCAATACTTTAGATCTAAATCTTTGAATATTTACAAAATTACGTAAGTACTTTAAATTATGAATTTGTAATATACCAGTAATTCAAGTAGTTTTCGAAGAATCGAAAAATTAAATTATCGATATTAGGACTACTTTGTGGCTTTGTGGCTATGACGAACAGAAAGCAGGAAACCTCTCTGTTCATATTTATATAAAATTCAAATATTTTAAATTTCGTGGAGAACTTAAAAACCGGAAACTATCATTATTGATTTTTAGTCCGAATACAATTATTGTCTATTCCACCAAAAGATAAATTTTGAGAAATTTTTAACTATTTTTATATTTGAAATGTTATCGGCAATCATCAATTAATATTTGTACATTGTCACTATCATCTTCCTTTGGTGCTATATACTCTGCAGCTACATCCTACCCATCGACTTTTAATTACTTCCAAACATCAGCCAAAGTTGTCCCTGCACATTCAAAGTTTTTTTCTTCCAAATCTTTATCTGCAGTTTTACCGTAAGAATCTAAATACGATCCATAATGCTCATGAGGCAAGATCAAGCCAGCAAGATTTTTTTGAAATCATTGGCATGTGTCCTAGCAGTGGAACTAGAATGCTTGCCACTCTGAATAGCTATAAATGCTGGTCCTGAATATGTTACTTTTAAAGTATTTCCAAAACTATCCGGCTCAGTAACAATACCAGCGAATTCAGACGGTATTAATTTATGTCCAGCAGCTACTATCCAATCATAGTCTGGAAGAGAAACTCTATATTGTATATGCATTAATAATGGTGCTTATTTTTGAAGCTGCTGTAAGACCGATCGGAACTCAGGCTTTATCATTAGGAGAAAAGAAAAATACTTCATTGAGTCCAAGAAAAGAAGCAAGACTCTCTAAATATCTGATTGAAGCTGTCCCAAACTCTGTGTCAATATGTTTTTTCTTCAAGTCATTTTGAACACGAATTAATTTCACTGGAACTGTAGATACATGTCTTTTTCCTTCACGAGAAGATGAATTTCATGGTAAAAGTCGTAAGTACGTAGCATCCTAATCAGTTGAAAACCCAAAGTTTTTAATTGCTCGTGTAACTGATCTACATTTTTACAGCTGCTTATTGTCTCAGTTTTATGTCGTTCATCAGCAGAACTACCAAATATGGCAATTTTCATGATAGTTTGTAGTATGTCTGGTTGATCCTCTTCTAAGCTCTGCGGAGTTCTTATTTTTAATTTTTCTGCGACATCCCAATCCTCAAGCTTTCTTTTTTTTGTTACACGGGATTTCGTGATCTTTGTTGAGCTAATTGTTTACGCTTGAGAGATTTTTTTTCAGCTTCTATTCTTTCTCTTAATTTTTTTATTTCTCTATCAAGTCCAGATGTTAACAATTCAGAATCTGTTTATAGAAGTACTGAATTTAAACTTGATTCCATAACTAATCATTTTTTTTGCTTTCATCTTGGGCGGGTGTAGCCGTTGTTGAACTACATATTTGTTCTTCACGAGGTGAAATCTTTTCAGTAGAAACTGTTTTTTGTTTTTGGAAGATCTTCTTTACTCATCGACGCTTGAGGACAATCCTTCACTGTATTTAGGGCTAAAAACAAAGAAATTGATTATAAGTATATTATATGAAAACTAATTCTATAAAATAGAGACCTATGCAGGCTCGTTTACGCTATAATTCTACACGGTCACTATTTAATTTTCTTATCTTATGATCTTGGTTATCGATCCATCAAAATATATAAAACCAGATAATAGTAAAAATAAACCAGGTACAAAAATAACTTGACTTACCTTAAGACCAGTTAAGGTGACTTGCGCCAATTTACCTGTGCGGTCCTAATCCGTAGGGTGATTAGCGCTAACGAAAAGTGACCACGGGGTTGAACAACTATTACCTTGAATTTACTGCTTAAATTTTATTTCTTCTTCAATAATTATGTGAATATGTAAAAAACCACATATTTTCCAAAAAGTTTTATTTCTAACATTATATACGTAGGTAAAAATGTATACGATACACATCTTAAAAAATACTCTACAGTATTTAATGGTTTAACGTATTTATTCGCACTATTAATTTTAATATCGTCGGTTTGCAGCATAAAGTCATTAAGTGACATTAACATAATTATTTTATTTATTACTAACAAGTAAGATATTCTCTGTAATATACCAAAAAATTTTTATCTCGATGTATTGCGAAATTAGGTTAATGTCACTTAATGACTTTATGCTGCAAACCGACGATATATATAGTAAAATATACATCCGTTTGAAATTATTTTAAGGGGTTTAAAAACAAATGTAAATTCGGATGAGTACTATGAAAATTATTTTTGAATTTTGAGTGGAACGACTTGCATGCATTAGTCGTTCTGCAAAAAATGTTACCTTGTGATGCCCAGATTCTGGTTAGGTTAGGTGGACGCACCGGAATTCGGTCCCGCTACCTGCGGAAAGGACTACCTGTAACGGATTAAATTCGAAGTGCGATTTCGGAATTGGGTCCTATGTACCCACTATTTGTTTAATTTGACCAACCTAACAAAACCTAACCCCAACCCCAGTTAGATTCGACAGTGGACCGAATTACGAAAAATTCGAAGTGCGATTTCGGAATTGGGTCCCATGTACCTACTATTTGTTTAATTTGACCAACCTAACAAAACCTAACCCCAACCCCAGTTAGATTCGTCAGCGGACCGAATTACGAAATCACCCTTTCGGATTTGGACAAAATCCCTGTGAGCAGGTAGTCCCTTCCGCAGGTAGCGGGACCGAATTCCGAAACACCGGGTTAGGTTACTACCATCAATCACATTTGTGTATATTTTTGCACCACGTTTTTTATTGTACTTCACCGAACTTTTCCATTTGTCAAGACATTAGCCTTTCGAAATTTAAAATTTTCAATCCCGATTAATTGTTTTGCTTTAGAACTAATTGTTTCAGCCATTGTAAAATAGAGAATAGAACAACCGATATCTATGACAAACGATATAATAATAAGGTCCTATCTACCTGTAATGGATTCAAATCAAAATATTCACAAATGTTTCATAAGTATTTTGGAAAACCCCTTTAAGTTACTTTTTTAAATTAAACTAAGTGTTTCTAATTAATTCCACTATTTAATGTAATTAATTAGAAACACTTAGTTTCATTTAAAAAAGTAATATGAGTAGATTCCACAAAGTAAGGGTCCAAACAGTAAATTCCCTTCAAGTTATTTTGGCGCAACTCACCCTCGCTTTAATGCCATTCAATATTATTTTGAATATTTACTCCAAATTGATTGCCATCACTTTTGTACTCTTGCTTGAGATCGTTCCAAATCGTTGGTTTTTTACCCGGATTACATTTTTTATAAGTGTTGAATAATTTTTTTTATAAAGTTTACCTCTAATCAATATCATTTTTTTTTCTAATATATATCTCGACTATTAAAACTAGGAGTTATAAATTTCGGTTAAATAGTTCACGTAATAAAGAGCATTAAATTGAGGAATATGTAAAAATAAGCGAAGTTCACTGCTAAATGACCAATTGAAGAAATATATAATAATGAAAATATGAGAAATGGTATTTCATTTGTCACTGAGTCGAGAGCGTAGGGTACGTGGAGACGTTACTCTCTCAAGTATTGGAAAAAAAAACGATTGTGACGGATTGCAACGGCAAGTCAAGTCAAAGCCAAGACAAAACGCTAGAGCTGCGCCACAGAGCTAACGCTCATGTCGAATAATAAACATAAGTAAATATATCAAGTTAAAATTTATTGTAATAAAAATATATACTTTCAATTTATTTACTAATACGAAATGAATGACTTTCTATCATGACAAAAATTGAAAAAAAAATAGTCGAAGTTACGTCACGTTGCCGTAGACCCCTTGTCACATCTTGTCACACTCAGCAAAACCCTCCCCCCTAGAATGCGAACGTATTTTATGAACGGCCCCAGGAGAGAACTCCTTTCATTTTATAAAAAAATGAAAGAAAGTCCTGAACTCAAATCAATATGTATAAGTATTTCTCTACGGATTGCAAGAAATGAATGCCTTATCTCACCTTTCTTTTCAAAAAAAGACATCTCTTTGTCCAGAACTCATGGAGGGTAACCGCTGAGAGGCTCGGGCCTATCTGCATCTACAGGGTGAGTTCCAGTTACTCTCCCTAGAAGATAATTTGGTAACGAACAATTTCATTCGATCGGTGGCATAAATCTTTGTTTAAGCCGCTTTCGTACACAAACAAACGGGCCCCTTATATCTCGACTCGAACTTTTTAGACTAGGTTTTTCCCGAGGGTACTTGGTCATATAGACATCCCAGGCAAGATTTTATATAGTTCCAAATTAACATTTTCATATCCTAGGAACATACAGGGTATGTTCAGCATGGTCCAATGTACATCCCCAAAATGTACATAAATAGGACTTGGTAGGATTGTGCATTTTGTATGTCACATTTGTACCTAGCATGTACCTTAAATGTTCATATGTACCTCAATGGCTCAATGGGCAGAGTTTAATCTCAGCAATTATCTCCAATTCTGTGCACATGGGAAACATCATTCTCACACTTCCTGCAGCTCTCTTTTAAGAGGACTATATTAATGTCTAGTAAAAATGGGACACTTTTTTTATAGTCTTGAAAGTCTACCTTTTATTATGTATTTGAAACTGCGGATATTTGTTATTAGCAAAAGTTGCATATGCATGCTCTTTTTTATTTAATATTTTAGTAGTTTTAACAAATTTAGAAAAATGATCCTGCTTATTATAACTTTAGCCAAGTTGAGATGCTTGAATGGAACTTTTCCTTTGGCTCCTTCCCAGGAATACTTTATTCCTACTTCATTTGTTATGTTTACATTCAGAAATTGCTCTATATTTACGAGAAAATTCAATAGGTATAAATTTATTTGAACTAAGTAAGTATTGGGACATCCGGATAACATGAGATGTTCTTAATTTGCAAGGAGGTTTTCCGAATATCCATCCATATTTTTTCCACGCAATAACTTATGCCTTACCAAAATAAATGCTTTCAAGCCAATTTGACACCATGGATTAAATTTCTAAATGACTTTAATGAATATGGGCTATCATTCAATTTGTTACAACCAACACTTTCTTTTGAAGATTATCCATAGAGTGAATTTACTTTTATAAGGAGAATACATTTTAAGATCATCTGACAATTTTTTGTTTGAATTTGGCCATCCATTCCAAAAGTATATTTCACACTGAGCACTTAAGATTCAGTATACCAATTAAATTCATTAGGCACAACATTTGACACAATATGCACAGCACTTTTACTTTCAGATGCTTGCCGGGTCAGGAGGTCTACTTCTTTATTACCAAAAATACCAACTTGGAATGGAAGCCACATGATCTTAATTTCCAAATTCAGTTTACAAACACAAATATATTTGGTCATTATTTATTTTGGTGTAATAAGTACATCAATGTATAAAAGTTAAAATTGTATTGTATTGTGTTGTATTGCAATGAAGGATGTAAACAGTGGAGTTCGTTATTTGGAATTGATATTTTATTTACACTTTATATTCTCATGTTTGAAATGTCATGTAATGCATTGTAGGTTGAACAAGAATATTGGAAATACGTGACAATGAGACAGAACCACATTTGTGTTCATTCAGGTTCAATAGATTGTGGAAATTGGGGTTATGGATTTGCCGTATCGAAAAATAGTCCATTCGCTAGACATCCTTGGAATCTTAAAGTTCTTACTAATAATGGGGGTTCTGTCCTTAGATGTTTAGGACCTATTATGGGTAAGTTTAATATAATTCCGATAGACTGCGTGTATTCTTCACAACGGCGTATAATATTGATTTTTAGCCAGTAAAAAACATTCTTATTAAAACTTGACTTTTATAGAATATTATTTTACAGGTGTCACAGTACCTACTCTTCACGTAGGCATGGTTTTCAGTGCTTGTTGCTGGTATCGCGATCCGCATGGTTTACCTTGGATAGAATATCTTCACACAGGCGGTAGTAAAATCTGGTATGGAATACCAAATTCGATGGGAGAACAATTCCATAATGCCTTAAATAAATTAACTCCCGGCTACGTCAAGGACAAAGAACTGTGGCTACCATCGGATACAGTGATGGTGCCACCAAATCTGTTGGTTGAAAATCAGGTATGTTACTTTAATATGTTTAAGCTTACACAACATTCCGAATTTTTACAAAAGAATATTCAGATTAATCCAGATGACAACCCCCTACACACAAATGAGAGTTTATAGACAAATTATTAGGTAACCAGCGTGTTTACAGTCTTTTATTTTGATTCTGATCCTGTTTCTACCGATTGAATCAATACTTGAGATTTTATTATCCAATTTCGGATAGTATGTAAGAATATTTTTTATTTTTTTTTATTCGGTTATTTAACGTCGGTCTATTTCTGCTCAACTTAGGCTAATCACCGACGCCGGGAGCACTCTACCCCTAACCGGAAATTTTGCCGAATCCACTAGTGTTCCAGCCAGTGGTAGGGATCTTTATCGAGCCCAACATCCATGGACTCGGGACCTCGGTTTTACGTCTCATCCGAAAGACGGCATATCTCCATTATACCTTGTGCTCATTGGTATAATGCCTGCGAGCTGTGATATGCTACTGACCCTAGTAATCTAAAGTGATTCGCTGCAGGCTGTACGGGCTCTACGACGGTGTTTCCCCAGTGGTCACCCATCCAAGTACTAACCGTGCTCGACCTTGCTTGGTTGTCATTATCGCTTCAGAAGCTGGGCCGACGCCCTATGTAAGAATAATATCGCCGATTTTCAATGTATTACGTCCACCTTTAAGATTTAATTGATACTTGACATTTCATGTGTGTTGGACGTTAAAATTAATCGTAAAAATAATCTTGAGAATCCATTCCTAAATTGTCATAATTTTAGAAAGGCAAATTATCCATTAATGTATAGTTTAATATGGACAATTGATTGGTCGTTTTTGGAAGTATTCAGTGACTCGGATAATGCTTGTACATACTTTTATGGTAAGCTGTATAATATTTTAGATCGTTGCTGTCCCAAGTATTCGACTCAGTCAAAAAACATTTATCCTCCTTGGTTTAACAATAGCATTATTAAAAAAATGAAAATCAAAACATCTATATGGAAAAAATATAAATGGGAAAACGATCTGCAGGTCTATTTTAAATTTAAACTTATTAGAGCTGAGATAAAACGCGGTATTAATTTGTCATACAAAAAATATTGATATTGCAATGCCATTCCAATGCATATTCCATTGTTTTCTTGAAAAATTAGAGATTTTCAAATTTTTCCTTTTTTATTGTTAGGGATCCCTAAAACAGTAAAGTGGTAATTGCTACCATCTTGGCGTTCTTATTTCTTCTTATAAGTAAAGACTTGAAGTGACGAATCTTAAATTCAATAGATCCGTCACTGTTATATTTTAGTGCTCTTATATTTTGGACAGTAGAGTCTCCAACTTTATATCCTGGTCGAATAGAATTTAAAAAGTTACATCTTGAAAAATATTTGAGGAAACTCTGCTGTAGATATCTTACAGAATATGTTTTCGGTATTTTCCTAGTACATTTAGTAAGGTAAATGGCTCGATTCCCACAGTCATTCCGAATCTTTTCAATTCAAGTTAAAAACTTGCCACCGCGCCAATTATTCCAAATTTGCCACGAACAGAGGTTTTTCGAAGTAGTGATCTAGAACTCTCCTAGTATATCTACTAACATAGTCCTCAGACACATTTACTATTCTTTTTTCAATTTTCTTTCTATGGTGGATTGCATGGATTTTCCAGGTATTTGTGAACAATACAAATGTTATTTTCTATTGAAAAGTGCCTTAGATAATAGTGTATAAACAAATATTATTAGGGATTTGTTCTATTTATTAATACTTGCTAATGTTTTCTTGCAAGAAACGATACAAAATTAAAGCAAACATGTTGGCTTTGAGCTAGCCCTCTCCTTAATGCCACAAATGCAATATTCATCTTTAGTATGCATTTCATAAATCTTGATGTTATGATCAATTAACCTTTTTCGGTAGTATAATGCCGACATATTCGATTTTGGATATAAAAGAACAGATTGCACATCCATTGTGAATACTTTATTTATGGAAGATTTGTCTTGTTCTTTCAAAATTCTTGCATTTTCCTTTTTAACAACATGAATCCTGTACTGCGCTCCATGTTTTATATATTTTTGTCCTGTATCCAACACAAATGTCGCATTCTTCCTTATATAGACAATATTATTTCTTCAAAAATGTAGATGGAAAGTGTTATATCCGGTGCTTTTTACTGCCCATTTATCTTTATAAAAAATATACAACTCTGTTTGGTTTTGAATCGGAGCTCTAAATATAATTTTTCTGTCGAATTTTGGCGACTCTAATTTGGGTAATTGCTAAACCTATTATTCCGATTTTCAATTGATTATTTTTCAACGATCTGTTATCCCTTGGCTTGTTTGATGGTACTACTTCCTCTGTTTCGGCTGTTCCGCTTTCTTGTTATATACTCTCAGATAGCCATTTTGATATTGCCCTCACTGACATTTCGAGAATATAATTGAACATCATTTTACAAACTCGAATTCCTTCATACTTTTGGTCTAGGACGTACTCAATAGAGTATGCTCTTCTGCTTTCATTTTCATTCTTTCTGTGTCTGGCTATTTCAACATTATTTCTAACTCCTCTGCTATTAACATAAATTTTCTTTTTAGCCTAGGTCATTTGCCAGAACTTGTTGAAAATACATGTCCTTTCCGGTTCACTTAGTTTAAAACATTTGATATTTGCACTACTATCATATATTACACAGACATCCTGTTTTTAACTTTCGTTTTTATTTTCTTATGGTGAACTCGTTACCGTTTCTCTCAAAATAAGAATCTACATCTTCTCATTTTTTCTTATTGTGATTGTATTCCCACTTTAGAGGATCGCTTATCCTATTTTTTTTCTTTTACGTTTTCCTTCTTTACTACCTTTACTACTTCGACTATTTAATTTTGCATAATTTTATCAGCCTTTTATTACGTAATTGTCTATCAAACAACCACAGGCTAATATTTAATTTCCTAATTATTTTCACCAACTTCCAATATTTGCCCAAAACAACTACCAGAACAAAAGAAGACAAAAACGGCGTGCTGACACTCGTTAGAAAATATGGTCTTGGGCATATTACGTGTTTTAGTCAGTGCACGCAGACTTATGTAATATTTTAAATGATGTTTTTAGCGTTATCTATCATTAAATATCTAAACTAAATTTTACGGGCCGATGAGTAAAGTATTCCGTAATTAGATTTTTGGACTCGTACAGTTTTCATGTGAAGCCAGATTAGGTGCCAAACTCTCAAATCGTATATTATGATCCGACTGATATGAAAGAGTGATGCCTTGGTAAATATAATTCGATCCACATATCTCTTTCATATAATTCCCTGTTCAACAGCTTTACACAAATAAATACGTTAATTAATAACCTCATAGATTACTCTTTCTACCCAGGATTTCTTATTCGGTTGTCTATAATTTGACTTAAAAGTGTAATTCAATGTCTGTCGGGACATATAACCCGGGAACTAGTTATTTCTTCTTAGTTGAACGGTCACTTTTTGAAAACTTTGTTGTAAAGCGTTGGAATAATATATTTATTCTTCGATATCTATTGGTAACACGGTTTACTAAATACGACAATTTTACAGGAAACTGTAATAATACTTTAAAATATTATTTGTATGACATTCTAACAATATTATAGTCTACTAGGAATGGAATCCAGTGAAGTGCACGCCCCAGGAACAATTTTATTAAGGATAGCGCTTTTTTGCTGATTTCAAAAATGTTGTTAATAAAACGCTTTTGGTGTTACTTTTTTTGTGATATGATTATTTTCGTTTTAAAATATTTCTAAATCAGTTTTGTGATTCTGCGTATTGATTAATAACAATTCCAATGATAAATCATAGGAAAACCTCATATTTTTCTTTATTATTTTCCTTCGATGCTCTTTGTGTTTGTAGCATTCACATTTTTGGTTTGGATTACAATTTTGGTTTCCTATTGTTGTATTTGAAATATTCCAACTGTTTCAAAGTGTACCGCCGAATTTTCATTTCACTCTATTCGTCCGTTACTTTACTGGAGTTTGTAATATATTTGTTTCATTGTAGGCATATTTTTCCAAGTTCTTATTTTTGCAATTTTTGACGTGTTATATTGTATAAATTAACGATAATTTTTATTTTACAGGTATCTCTCTGTCACACTGTTCAAGAACCCGGCCAGTTTGTTGTGGTATTTCCCAAAGCTTTTACATCAAGTATAAGTACTGGTTACTTAGTTTCTGAAAGCGTTTATTTTGCTCCAATTTACTGGTTGAAAACGGCCAAAAACCTGTTTAATACTCTAAAGCAGAGTAACGAACCGGCAATGTTTTCATTTGAAAGGCTTTTAATAAACGTCGCCAATGATTCCAAATGCAGTATTGAAATTATAAGACAAGTTATACCTCTCGTACAAGAACTGTGCGGTAAAGAAATCGAAAGAAGAAAACAGTTGTATAGTTTCGGAGAAGCGACTAGAGAAAGACTACCGATACCTGAAATTAATAGAGGAAAGAAAAAGAAGTTTCAACAAGGGGAAGAAGGAGATTACGAATGTGAAATTTGTAGGAGCAGCTTATTTTTATCAATGGTATGTATAGTGTGTCTGACATGAACAGTATTATGAGGTATATTCGACAGAAGAGTTCGAAGTATTATTTAAATTTCGCACTAATATACTAAAAACAGGTCGTACTTAACATTCCTTTGATTAGTATTTTTTCGACAAACATTAACCTACTAAGAGAGTACAAATTCCCTGAAGCCGTCATTGATACTAGGCTACGTTGGTATTGTGTATTAAATGGAAATAGTTATTTAGAAAATCGGACTTTCTTCAACATTATGTCATGATATCTTTAATATCCTGATATTCAATTACTATTTTTTTTTACAGAGCAACACTAAACATTGAAAGAAAATATTCAATATTATTATAATTATCATACAAAGTCACAACACTACATCCCCCGCGAATTACAAATTCAGCCTTTTTGGTTTTTTTGTCATACTCTACCTATAAATTGTTTTTAAATTGGAGGAGCATTTTAATAATCCTGAATTACATCACTAAAAGTTACTAGATTGGGAGTGTTCTGAAATAGTAGTTTTCAGACTTTTTGAAATAATTGACAAGGTATGCCTAAATAGGTGCTTCACAAGACACCGGCTTCATCTGGCGTTGACCATTGATGATACATAATACCGCCTTTCCGATAGTGGATCATTACAAATATATGGGGACTATCCTCAAAAAAAATTGCTTTGGTCCAACCATATTAAGTATATAAGAGAGAAATCTGGAAAGGGTTTGAATCTTTGTGTGGTACTAAAAAAAAGGGGAGCTTATCTTTTATAAGTCCCATATACGCTCGCTCATGCATTATGGTTGTACGTTATATGGTACAGCAACACAAATTTGCTCATTCTTAACAGGATCTGAATCACAAGAACCACCTTACCTTTAAAAATCAGTAACCAGTACTTGACCAGAAAACAGTTAAATATAGAGCTTTTAACACAGTGTTAGTACTGATGTATAAAATAGTTAACTTACCAACAAATACTGGATAAAAAACTCTACCATTAGCTGATGCTTTCTTTAGTACACATAATACAAAAGCTACTAACAGTCAATTGTATCCAATTTATAGTTGTAAATTTAAAGATAATTTCTTTAAGCCAGATATAATACCTATACCCCAATTACATTGAGAATCCCTCACTAAACAACACTTCTACAATATCCAGCAATTGTTCCAGTTATGTGGTCAAGCTTGGTGATAAGTTTGCCACTTGTGATAGCTGCCTCGTTACTATGCACCAGACTGAACCTTGTAGAGGGTTAGGTGCCTCTGAATTATGTGCTGTTACTCAGAAAAGAAGTTTGGTGTTTTTCTGTAGTGATTGTCGTTTATCTTTTTTAAAGTGTACCCAAATTTATTCGGGAATTGGAAAGTCTTAGAAATGAAATTAAGATTTTGAAACAGGTTATGTTAAAAATTAAATCTGATAATAATCTACTTCTTTCTCGATGGATGATATCGTAAGCGGAATTCATGAACGAGAAAAAAGATATAAGAACATATTGATTTTTAATCTCCCTGAAATGACTAATACTTCAGATGATTCTATTCAAGTCAAATCGATTTTAACAAAGGCTTATGATTCTATCAACATTAATGAAGTCAAAGTTTTCCGATTCGGTAATAAGAATGGACATCGTCCCATTCAAGCAATCTTTTCTTCAGCTAGTGATGCTCTCTGTATGATTGAAAACAAGCAAGATTTTTATTGTTTTAGATGAGACTCCTATTCAAAGAGTTTGTCCGGTCTGAACTCTTAACTCGTCAAAATGCAGGTGAACAAAACTTGTCCATTAAATATTTCAATAACGTACCAAAAATTGTTCAAAAAACCACCAAACTCTTCTGACATGGGCAAGTTTTCTATTTATTACCAGAATGTCAGAGTAATCAGAAAAAAAAACTTACTGAATTGAGCCTTACTGTTCTTAATTGTACCTAGGACATCATCAGTCTTACTGAATCTTGGCTCAATATCAACATGAATGATGCTGAACTTGGACTAGACAACTAGAACATTTATAGACAGGATCTTTCACCCGAATCTAGTGCATCTGTTAGAGGAGGCGGCGTATTGTTTGCAAATTTTTCATCATCACCCATCCACTCTGACCCATCGATTGAACAGCTTTTTGTGAAATTAGCAAATTTATATTTAAAGCTCTATACCTTCCACCTCAGTCTCCAGCTCCAGGTTTTGGATAGGACGTCGATTTTTAGTAAAGGTCGGATGAGAAAAACATGGCAAGATAATACTGTATTAATACAGTGCAAGAAGACATTCGACGGCTCAAGATATATAATCGTGCATGCAGGAGGAGAGAACGGTTTTGTTGAAGATGCAGGTACAGTTTTTAAAAGTAACCCAAAAACCGGCGACTACTATAATAATATGAACTACGAAAACTTTGGAAAAATGCTAAATTCATACCCAACCCAGAGGAATCCATTTTAATTATCATGGGTAATATTGAAGCTATTCCATTATAGTTACTTTGTTTATCACTTGATACATAATAAAGTCTACTTAGATAGGTGGATTATATATATTTTAGTTTTTTTGATTGATGTCAGAGATGATTTTTCTAAAAGTTACTACAGTTTTTTTCTCAGTGAAGTTAATAAATTTAAAAACAGTTAAGTTCACGGACATTAACTTTAACAGGTAACGCCAGTTACCATTCACGATTCCCCATGTTCCAGTTTGTCTAAAACAAAATTACTAGGTTGGGTCGAGTCTCGAAAGTGTCAATATTCAAGGGATATTTATGAAGTACCAAATATGAGAAATTATATAAAAACAAAGTTGCCAAAAAGAGATTATTTGGACTAATGCAGAATCAATGGGTCACAAAATTTAACGTTTACTATTATGTAATTGCCAATACATCGGCATTGGAATGGTTTGGCCAGAAAGTAAAAGAATCTGGGATCAAGAAATTATTAAAACTAATTTTTCAATTTTAAAGTACCTACATAATAATATAATATAAATGTGTATCAAAAAGAGTGATGGAACAGCAAAAAAAGAGCAAGTCACCTAGGCAAAATTGCCTGTTTTGTTTATTGCTCCTTCTGCTAGTTTCGGTACATTTGGTTACAAAAACTAAATATTGCTGTTGGTTGAAGTCAATTTGAATATCACTATTTTAAAATAGTCGAATATTTAGATAAATATTCACTAAAAATTATTTTGTCTGCTATACCTACATAAAAAAAATTTATTCTGTAACCATTAACGGAAGTAGACATTTCTACGAATCTTTCATTTGAATAAATTTATTCAAATTTAAAACGGCACATAATTTAGGGCTAACAAAAGCAATATTGGCTAGCATAATAAAAAATATTAGGTAATCATGGGTAATAAAGGTTTTTTTCTACTCCTGTTTTATAATATACTTATTAAAAGAATAAAATCTGTATCATAATGATATTCATTATGATACAAATTTTCATTATGATACAGATTTTTAAGCCAATAGGAATGCGACATTCGCACAATATTTAATATAGCCATGGATACCTGGTTGACATTTCTGAAATTAATTATATTAGGTGACACTTTATTTGTTGAAGTTCCTTTCATTGTTCTTGTTTTTTTATAATAAATGATAATTATTAATTAAATAATTCTTATTAATCGGAGTAGAAAAAATATTGTATGCAACTTTCATGTAATGGCCATTAATACACTCGCATATTATATACGAAACTCGCCTGCGGCTCGTTTCGTATCCTACAACATGCTCGTGTCTTAATGGCTATCATTACATGATCGTTGCATAAAATACTATTATTCAATGTACACTATTTATACATTTATTGTCATTCCGAAATTTACCATACAAATATATATTAAGTATCTTAATAATCATCGTCAGACTCTGAAGAGGAACTGTTACCTACATCAATAGTTAGTAGTTCCACGTCAATATCACAAACAACTTTTTCTCTATCGTACCACTTTCTAATAAGTGCTTCAGTATGGTTCACACATTTTGCCCACATATTAGGTGTACATTGCTCTAAAGCTTCATTCCACATTCCTACTACTTTCTCGTCACTGGATCCATCTCTACCAATATGTTTATTGTAGTACGATTTACAGTTAGCCCAAATTAGCTCAATGGCATTAAAATCGCAGTGGTATGGTGGTAACCTTAATACTTCGTGTCCATGTTCTCTTATTATTTCATCTATAAAATAAACATTTTGCTTTCTATGCATCTTCGCTACTTGTAATAACTCTGGTTTTGTCATTTTTGGATCAAAATTAATCTTATTTTCTTTCAGCCAACTGGCAATTTCCGCCTTTTTTGTTGATGTGGATGGTTGTTTGTTCAAAATTTCACTGTGGTATGGTGCATTGTCCATTATTATAAGTGATGGTTCCTCTAAATTAGGCAGTACCTGTGTCTTGATCCATTTAGTAAATAATACACTATTCATATCTCCATGATAATCCATAGTTGAAGATTTTGAACAGAAAACCAAACTTGCTTCTGTAACAAAACCTTTTGAAGAACCTGCATGAACAATGATAAATCTTTTTCCATCATTTCCTTCAGGTTTACGAACACTTTTAATATTATCATCTTGCCAACTTCTTATTTTACTTCCTTTGGAATAAATCCATGTTTCATCTAAGAATATTAGTTCTCTTGGATAAGCACTAGTTAAATTTTCCATATATTTTCTCAAGAAGCAAGCTCTGTGTGAAACAATATGGTTACCTCCAATAAGGGCTCTTCGGTTATCATCTTTTTTAAATTTAAACCCTATTTCTTTTAACAATGTGCTTAATGATGTTGTACTACATGTAACTATTTCCTTGGACTTTATCTCACAATTTAATGTTTGACGAGTTACTGGTTTTCCTGAAAAATAATAATTATTATTTACTATCTAATACTTATACATTCAGAGAAATTTTCAATAGATAATTAAGAAATTTTTATCCGAAGATTAAAATTACTTAAAACTTATTCAGTAATAAGAGACACTATATATTGGTTTTAACAAATTAATTGATATTTATGTTATGTCTATTAATTTTGTGTTTCATTTCTCATTTGTTAATTAATTTAAAACTTTCCTTCACTAGCTTGCTAAAATGTTATTCTACAAAATATCTATAATATCATATGTACTCACGTTCTTTGTACATCTCGTATAATGTATTGCGTATAGCCATTTTACTGCCATCAGGTAAGTCTGTAGTTTTTGGTTTACTGCGAGTTTTACTCTTCTTTTGTAACAAAAAATTAGGATTATTTTCCTTCTTCTTTCTGAGGGCACAAACTGTTTTTCTTGATATTTTTAATGCTGCTGCTTCTCTCTAAAATGAAATTATCTTAAGAACATTATAATATGTATAAGAAGCTAGATTTTACCTCCTGAACATTCGAAATATCAAAAGGCCCTCCATTCAGTTTTTCCATTTCAAAATACTCACACAAGTTTAAAACAAGTTCTTGTGCTTTGTGATGTGCTTGTGATTTCAGCATTTTTCCTGGCATGTTCTAAAACAAAGTAAAATATTGTTCAATTTGCTCACAAGCAAACACAATTGTCATAATCTGTAAGAATTCAGTTCACAGAATTAAGAAAGATGAATGTGTAAACCAATGAACTATAAATACTATTTATATTTCATTAATGTAAACACCACTACCTTTATAAACCTTTTTATAGAAGGGTATAAGTGTTTACATGCATGTATCTTCCTTACTTCTTGGTTGTTAACGTAATTCTTATTTTAGTTGACTTTATAAATTTAACATAAATGTTCCCGTTACACGAAAATTCAGCCACCGTCTAAGAAGTGAGGTTAAGTTCATTAAATGCAAAACAGGAAATTTTGTACTTACCGTAAAATAAAAATAACAAATTAGAGGTTTTGCAAAAAATCGATTTTATAGAATTTATCTACATGCAAATGATGAAACGCTTTGAACAAAACTCGATGTATCAAAATAATGACAGTTGTCATATGAGGTCAAAATAAATTCTTATGAATACAACCGATTAATCGTTTTTGGCGCTATCTCTTTTCAACATTTGGAGGTAATAATTAGAGTTACAAAAGAACCTATGTCATTGCTTGAAAGACAGGTGTACGTATATTGTATGATGTGTTTTTACTGTCAGTAGAAAAGGATGAGATATATAAAGTTTGTGTTTACTACTGTTCATTGTTAGTGACGTCAGGGTAAAGGTCAATTTTTTTAACTGTATTTATTTAGTCATGAGATGAATAAAATTATCTGAATTAAATTATTATTTCTAAAAATTTAAGTTGATTTTGTTACTATGTAATTTTTAACATTGATTTTAAATGACTTTAATTTAGGTATTTGCACCCCTCCCCCCCCCCCAAGCAACAACACAGTATCTTAATATGTATTCGACTAAAGCGTTATAAAGAATTATTAGATTTTTTCTGGAAAGGATTTCTCTTAGTGTGTAGAATTTATGACACAAAGTTCTTAACCGTTTACTAACATGAACTATATGCTCAGACCAACTTACATATTGATCTAATATAACTCCCAAGTATTCTATAGAAGTTCCTTTTTCAATAGAAGTTATTGCAGTTATTATTTTGACAGCTATGTGAAGTTTTATGACAATATCATCGGGTTGCTTTGTAATAGTTGGGATGAATGTTATAAATTTGTTTTTTTAACATTTAATGTTAGTTTATTATGATTTAACCACAATCTTAATTTTCTTAAATGTGATTCTGTGAAAATTTAGGATTCTTCCCAATCATTGCCAGTAATAATTAAAGCCGTATCATCGACATAACATATGAGGTCTCCAGACAAGTTCTTGATTTTTGCAACATTATTTATGTATACAAGGAATAGTATTGGTCCCAATACCATTACCTGTGGTACTCCCATTTTCACAATGCATTCAGTACTGAGTATATTGCCAATTTTTACTCGTTGAGTTCTGTTGGTTAAATAGTTAGACACTAGATTTAGTGCAACGCCCCAAATGCAATATGTACTCAATTTAGATAATAAGATTTCATGGAAGACAGTGTCAAACGCCTTGGCCAAGTCAAGAAAACCCGCCAGGCATGTCAATGACTTGTCCAAGGCATCGACAGTTTTCTTTAGAAAATCGACAACTGCATTCTCAGTATTAGAGTTTTTTATAAATCCATACTGTCTATCTGTAATGATATTATGAGCCGTTTCAAAAATTGTTGCAAAGTTATTAATAACTGATATGGGCCTATAATTAGTAAATTTACTTGGATCATCTGCTTTAAAAATAGGAGTGGATGGAGGATGTTATTATCATCTAGAATTGTTAAGTTTTCTATTTGATTGTTTCTTTTTGAATGACCTGTTATGTCATTGATTGTATTCCAGACCTTTTTTAAATTTTTACCAGTTCCAAAAATTTTTAACTGGTAGTACTCCTTAGTTTTCCTAATAATGATATTTAGTTTATTTCTATAATATTTATATTCGGTTTCTAGTTCAAGAGAGTAGTTTTTTAATAATTTTTTTTTCATGTAGTCTCGCTGCTTAATAGAGGAGATTAAGCCCAGTGTGTTCCAGGGTTTTTTAAATTATCATCTCTGTGCATTTCATTATATGAGTGTTTAAACTATTAAAAAAAGATTGTAAGCTTCCTGAGAGTTATGATTTGTACTTCGCACTTCAGCCCATTTCTCATTACTTAGAAGTTTTTTTATTTTTGCTACATTTAGTTTTTGAAATTTATTTTCAGTTTTTTTAATTATATCTTTTTGGTCTGTGAAAGTAAAAAATACACTGGGAGAGAAATGGTCGGTCATATCTGTAGGGAATATTACTGGATCAATATCAATTTGATTATGTAAATTTTTTTAAATTCTAATAAAAATATGGTAATTGTAGATTTTGTATTTTTTGTGACTAGTAGGTTTATGAATATAGGAAAAGAAACCATATGAATTTAGTAAATTTAGATAGTTGACCTCTAGCTTTCGTATATCAATATTAATATCTCCCATGTAAACCTCTATGTGTTGCTTTTTTAAAGTGTTTAAATATAACTCTAAATCGTCTATGTATTGTTTTGTATCTGTTGACGGGAGTCTGTAGAATACAGTCAGACCAATTGTATTATTGCTTGGTAGGGCGAGAATAATCCTTAAATATTTACTATTATTAACGGGTGATATTGTGATACTGGCAGCTAAACTATTTTTTAAATATATAACAACACCGTCACATTTGTTTAATGTAGAATCATTGTGATATACATATACAGAATAATTTGGTATGTTAAAATCTGATAGTTTATTTTTCGGATAAAACTATGATATCCAGCTGATTTTTGGCCATTTCAACATATACCAACCGCGACTGGTGAGTTGCATCCCATTTGAGCAGGCCAAACTTTTGACCGCTGACTTGCATCCGTCCAACCGCTGAGTTGCATCCCTCCAACCGCTGAGTTGCATCCCGTCAACAAATTTAATATTGTGTCTAAAACTGTAAGATAATTAAATAAAAGCGGGCATTGTTGTCATGTTTATTTTGATATCGTAATTGATACTAAATTTTATTTCCGAAACTGCGTCTGATACAGTTTTATAACAATATAGTGAATAATATATTAATTTAATTTAAACATTATTCAATTATGTAGGGTAGGTTAGGTTAGGTATCGGCAACATTGCTGTAAAATTTGACCAGCCTTTGACCATGATAGGCGATTATTAATGAACAGACCTTTTTGGATTACGGTTGCCTTTTTTCGTTCAGGTAAAATTTTACTTTTTGGGTTGCAACTCGCTGGTCGCCATACCAACCCTTCATCATAGTGTTTTTGTAAGCTTCTTATGTTTAAATGTATTATATTTAAACCGTAATTACCTCTTGTTACTCTTTTCTCGAAATATTAATTGAAATTATGGCATATTTTTGTTTCGATCTCTTTCCCGTCTATCAAATTCAAAAAATCAATCATTTTTTTTATTATGCTCCGTAAAAATTAATATATTCCTAAAAAGTAGGAATACAAAAAAAAATTATAATACGAACAGTTGAGAATGTATGTTTGCCATAAAAAAAATTAAATTTAAGACACATGTTTAGTGACTCAATTTAAATATTTCTTTTTAGTTCAGTCTTGTCTCTAATAGTAATCACTTTTTTATCTCTATTATTGTAGTTTTTACCATTGTCTGACCAAACATTTTTAAATCGTAATTTGCCTTGCTTCATTCATCATCTGGACTCGCAGACTTGTCAAATCTTCTCGAATTACAATGTCTGTTCCTTTAAGAAGTTTTTTCTTCCCGTAAACCATTTGTTTAGTATTATAGTCCTTCAATTTAAGAAAAATACCTCTTGTTTTATTATCCTCTCTATTTCCGATCCTGTACCACAATAAAATATCATCATCCAACAGGTTTACGCATTTTTGAATTTAAATTTTTTTATCTCTTCCCTTGTATTTTCATTTTGCATTTCTTGGAGACTAAATACTCTAAGGTTGATCTATTTGGTCTAATCTAGTTTCCATTGGTTGATTAGTCTTTTTTACTTCTATAGCTTTATTTTCCACTTCTGATATTTTATTTTCAAATTTTTGGTTTATTTTACCGTTTTTCTCTCTAATCTCCGCCAATGCGGATTGAAGTTCAGTTAGTTCGTTTTCAATAGAACGGCCACTTCCAATTTAAATTGGAAGTGAATGTAAACGTACCTTTACTAATGGCCGAATTTACGGAAGATTCTATTGATTCTCGTATTTCACGTGTGAGAACCATGATTTTTGTATATTTTTATCGAAATTTCGTTGCACTAACGGTTAACTAATATCAGTTTTTCAAAATTTTCTGTCGTAATATAGCTTGATAAATTATGAAAATTTACGGAGCTCAAATCACAATCGACTTGCCATAGGCGTACAACAAAATGGATCACCAAATGATGTAATTCGGACTTGGAATGAAATACTTGAAAAAATTACTAATAGGTACCACTTGGCAACAATACATGGGACATTGCGACAAACTAATTTTTAAAGACTGGGAAATTTGTAGACGCTTTCGATATCGATCCTCTCATAATTAATAGATCAAACGAACTTACCTAAGTGAAGTTCGATCTTAATTATATGAAGGCCTTGTCGAAATAAATAAGATCACTATGTAGTACGCATTGAATCACACGCAGTTTGTAGAAAATCGATATTTGCCTCTTCCGTACCCCGCACCCACCGATATGCATTCTTTTAAAGCCCAGTTGGTTTTGTTGTTTTGTTATTTGTTGCAATTAATTGGGCAGTATCACTGATGGGTGGGTGGGACTTATTTATTTCGACAAGGCCTTCATAAAATTAAGATCGAACTTCACTTAGGTAAGTTCGTTTGATCTATTAATTATATTTCGGCCTTGTCTCATAAATAAGATCACTATGTAGATGTTTACAGCTTAAGCAGCAAAGAAAAATAACACAAAACCTCTGGTTATTATTTTTTTAGGGAACTTTATAACACCATAGTTTATCTAAAGATTCTCATCTTGTTAATTATAAACTTAATATTAGGGTATGAAACCAAATACCCACATTAAACAAACATATTAAACGAACATAATTATTAAACTTTCCTATGACACCAATATCTCACAGATTCACATTTTTTTTCAACAACCTGTTAGCTAGTTTAACTTAACAACTTAAAACGGTTTCTGCGAAATTAAGTCTGTCTAGCAATGGTCTATTGTAAAAAGCTGCAAAAGTTTCCGATCGCTTGGACCAACCTGCTGATAGTCTAATTGTATCGAAACTTACGCCCTTACGAGCTGCCGCTGAAGTTGCCGCATGTCTGGTACTATGAGCCTTTAAGATGGAGGTATCAATTCCACTTCTTCCCAACATTATTTTGATCCATCTTCTTATGGATTGTGTGCTAGCATTTTTGTGAGGTTTTTTGAGTGTAATGAAAAGGTTACTACAAGAGACATCCCGTAAAGGGCTTTGTGAGTTCGAAATAATTTGAGATTGCTGTAGCCACACAAAGCCTGGGATCTTGATCAAAAAGGTAAAACTAAAGTGGGTTGAAATTTATTTGGCCCAGAAGTTTTTATCCTTTTGGGAATTCTTATTGTGATGTTGTTTTGGGATTTGACAATATTTTCTGTCTGGATACTGGCAATTGTCTATTCCCTTTGACCGGTAGCTGGTGTTAATAAAATTGCTACTTTGTATGTTAATATGTACAAATTCTTATTGAGCTGGGAATTTGAAAGATTTTTGATGTAAGTTAATACTACAGATGGATCCCAAGCTGTGTTATATTTCGGCAAACTCGGCCTCAAGCTATATACGCCTTTAAAAAATCGCTTCAGCCGATAATCATTCGCGATGTCAGGGCCTCCGATTTGCGACATTGCCGATCTATAACAATTTAGCGAGCTGTATGATGCTCCTTTATTAAATTATAGAATTAGTGGAATTGCGACCTCAAATGCGTTAATATTATTGTCTTTGCAAAACTGCCACCATAATTTTACACCAACATTATATTGCTTTACTGTAGAGCTGGTAATAGATGCTAAACATATATTTAGGGAAGATTCTGGAACTTGTCCTAGTTGCAGTGCTTGCAGGATAAAGTTCCTGTCACCAGAGTAAGTTTCTCCCATAGCGGATGTGGTGACCTGTCAAAAGAATAAAGTAGATTTATATCTCGTTTAAAAATAAGTGGTGGTTTTGATAGTAGAGAGCAAAATGTTGGGTACCACGGCTGGGAGGTCCAATTTGGAACGATTAAGATTCCTTCTGACTTGTCACCAATCATTTTCTGGGGTACTCTTAGGATTAGGGCGAAAGGTGGAAAAGCATAGAAGAAAAATCTACTCCAGTCCAGCGTGGAAGCATCCATCGCCCATGCCTCTGGATATCTCAGCCATGAAACAAATTTTGTACATTTTTTATTATTTCTGGATGCAAAAAGGTCGACAACTGGCGATCCGAATTTTGAGATAATTTTCCTGAAGGCACGGTCATTCACTTCCCACTCATTTTCTAGGTTAAGTTTCCTAGATTCTTGGCCTGCTTCCGTATTCTCCTTGGATTTTATGTAGGATACAAAAACTATTAGATTTCTTTCCTCGCACCACTGCCATATTTCTCTTGTAAGGAAATTGAACGCTACCCATTCTATCAATGTAACTCAAAACTGTGGTACTGTCAACCCGGCATAGAATGTTACAATTTGACAATTGATTTGCGAAGCATTTTAAGTCAAAGAATACGGCTAAAAGTTCCAAGTAGTTAATATGATGTTCCCTTCCCGATTCGTCCCATAAGCCGTGAGATTTAATACCCTTGCAAACTATTCCCCGTCCCGTCAACGAAGCGTCCGAAAAAAATCTAGCTTAAATTTCAGGGGTTTTATAGAATTTTCAGAATGATGAATATTATTTAAACACCAACGAAAATCACCAGAAAGGGTGGGTGAAATGTACATGATGGCATCACAGTCGTTACTTGAGTTCTGTAACGCTAAAAACTTTTGACGTTCGAACAGTTTTGTATAAAGCCATCCGTAACGAGTAGCCGGACAGACTGATGCGAGTGAATCCAAAATCTAGCAAAATCTATAATTTTGCATTTTCCTTGTTAAGACATTTTTTTTAGCTATTCTTAAGATAGTATTTGTTTTCTCAGTTGGTAATGAGATAGTCATTTTGACCGAGTCATAGCAAAACCCCAGATATGTTCTTCACTGTGAGGGACTAAACAGCTTTTATCATTATTGATTAAAAACCCCAAGAATTCTAAAATCTTTAGTGTCTTAAGAATATTTTCATAACATTCCGAGTATGATTTCCCGATTAACAAGAGGTCATATAAATAAATGACAGAAACTAATCTCCCACTCCTGAGAGTACTTGCAACCGGTTTCATTAGCTTGGCAAACATTAGGGGCGCACAGTTAAGGCCAAACGGCAGAAAGTTAAATTGGTATATTTGACCTCTAAATTTGAATCGCAGGTGTTTTTTATGGGAAGATTTTATTGGGATAAGTGTGTAGGCATCTTTTAGGTCAATGGTTGCGATAAATAATAGTTTTCCCTGATCAGCCTCCTAACTGTTTTATGGTATTCTATTTTGAAATGGTTTCACTGAACATATTTGTTGAATGCTTTTAAGTGAATTATTAATCTATTCGTTCGATCTGACTTTTTCCTTAAAAAAATGTTGGAGAGGAATTTACCTTTGCAAGCTTTTACTTCAGTAACAGCTCCTGATTTTATGAGTTTTTTAATTGAATTATTTAAATCTTTAATCTCGCCTAAGGACCATTTCGGTTCCCTAGGTGCAAATTTCTGCTTGGAAAGTTTGAGAAAAGGAATTTTTATACCTTTCACATAAGACAATATGTATATATCTGATGTTATTTTACACAAGGCACTGTAAAAATGTTTCATGCGGCCCGCTGTTTTACTGAGCTCTAGCGGGAGAATATCTCCCTCTTTGATGACGTCACCCGGTATGGCTTCCTCTCGTGTTACCTCCGATTGTCTCTTGGTCTCGGAGTGTAAGCGGTAGCTGACCTTTGCTGTTGGTACTGTCGCCTGCCTTGACGTGCTCTTTGGACTGGTCGAGACAGGCTGTTGTAGTTTAAATGGAAGTTGGGTCTGAGTTTCGGCTAGTCGAATGTCCCTCCGGACTACTGACTCGGAAGTGGCTTTTACAATAATTTCTTTAAGTTTTGGTGTTTTAAGACTAAATGTAGTATCGAGGCCATTTTCGATAATGCTGGTCCAGGTTTCGGACATGTCTTCTTGAAGGGGCGGTCCATGGCAGTTTGAGTTTTTGGAGACAACGCTTCCAAACAAGATAGTTGCTGCTGCTGCTTTTTCCAAGGAAGGTAACTCTGGAGTACCATATGACCTCTATGAAACAGGAGGGATTCCTTAGAATCTTGTAATTATTGTAGAAATACTGTGTTCACAAACAGTAATAAATATTGTATGAGCTGTATTCACAAACAGTCTCGTATAATTAATCTTGAGCTGTGTTCACAAACAGCTTTCAGAAATTTTTGCTAGAGTAGCTAAATTTTAAAATGTCTACTGTATAATATGCAGTGATAAATTGTGTACCACTGTGTTCACAAACAGTGCCTCTTCTTTTTTCCCCCTTTATTTATTCATTTGTTTTTAAATATATATTATATTTATATATATATTAGTATATGTATAGCATATATATTTATAAGTATTCCACTTACTGTTTAACGGTGGCTGCTCTATATCAACAGTGACTTCCATCCTCTCTCCTTCCGTGCCGACACTGCTAGAAGCGCCTGAGTATGAACTCGAGCTCGAAATGGTCCTATTCCTGCGAAAACTCCGGGCTGGGCTTCCAAAATGCCTGTTTGGAAGGGAGCGGGACCTAGAGTGAGAGTACCTCGGCTGTGGAGATGGTGATCTGGTTCGTTGCCTTTCCCTGCCTGCTAACTTTTCTAGGCTCAACAGTTTAGCTTTCATCTCTTGAATTTCATTGCTTAAATCCATGTTAGGATAACTACGGTTAGAATGTTTCCGCATTTCCCTTAACACAAAGAACACTATTCACGATGACATGTCGCACTAAAAACCCGACGACGTGATTCAACACGCGAACAAAGAATGCATATCGGTGGGCCAGACGTTTAGTACCGGTGAGTGCGGGGTACGGAAGAGGCAAATATCGATTTTCTACAAACTGCGTGTGATTCAATGCGTACATAGAGGTACTACATAGTGATCTTATTTATGAGACAAGGCCGAAATATAATACCCGACGGTGGCAGTTCATCAGAACATTTTTCAGATGATGAAGACAACTGATATTACTTGTTGGATTTTTCGTTTTTGTAGTTTAATAACATGTCATTTTTTGTGACAGAGATTTTGTACGTTCAACATCCTTTAGCTTGAAAATATGTTTTTATTAAATAATTCATATGTAACTCTGTGTTTTGCTTTATTCTACAATAAAAATATAAAAATCACATATAATCATTTACGTTGAGCTATTAGAATTAAAGATTTTTGTGACGAAATTCAATCATGATTCATTATTGGGTCTGACATATTTTAAACCCTGAATCAAAAGTTTTCCATGTTTTGTATTTGCACCATTACTTTGCAGCTGGGAGACTATATTTGTGTAGGCTATCGCTTTCGCTCACATCCAGCCACTGAGCATTGGTGAACCAAATAGTAAACGCGCCCAATAGCTGTTGCCTATAAAGTGATATAAAATTTATTATTTTAAATAGTATAGAATTCCATTTTGAGTTAAAGTGAGAAAATAAGCTTCACTAGATTCTTGGGGAAGATGTGTGATAGTTTAGTATACCACTAATCACTTTATTTTTGCAGATTTTCAATACCGTGGAGGGCATCACTTATTGTCTGGATCATGCCACAGAAATGATGGAAAAGAAAACATTGGATATTAGTCATTGCAAGTTTATGTTTACATACGATGATGAGGAATTGGAATCGTTACCAGACAGAACAAAAACAGCTTTGGAAAACAGACTACAGAAAAAAATTCCGAATAAATTCAGCGGTCTACCAACTCTTCTTGTAAAGTAAAGTTTGACTTGAGCAACTCTAGAAAAGTTGATATGTCGGGATATTAATTTTATTCCCAGTTGTAGTTTTTACGGTAAAAAATAGCGTACGTAACAGCTGTATGTTAACCGTCCAAACAATTTGCAAACCACAAAATGAAAACTCGAAGAAAATAAAATTGTCGTTTAGCCTACATATTACCATTTGGGGATGTCAGTAACGGCGATTACGTAAAGATGTTTGCTTAGCGGTCATTTTTCATATCGTTCTGAACAACGGGATTAGTCGCAGTTACCTTTGTTGAACAAAGCTCCTACAGTTTAGAAATGTGAAATTTTTATCTGTTTGTCAAGATGACCTGGAAAGTCTGCAGTCTTTTATGTTATACCATCTGTTTTAAAACTCTGCTTTAATATTTTTCATTAGAGACGTACCTAATAGTTGATCCTCATAGATAAATAAAGGGATCGGAATAAAATATAATTTTTTATTGGTCTTCCTAGCTAGCTTGTTCTTTCTCATCGTGAGGGATCGCAGTGCTAGTGGTACTTGCTCTATGGTGATGATTATAATAATTTGTTCGACAAATTTGTCAAATTATTTATTTCACAATTAGTCTATTATGAGTAGGATGGTATTTATCGTTGTTCTAAGGACCAAAAGGATATTCAACAATTCCATCCTTCTCACTCTTAGATATGTCAGTAATTATAATAGTTATTACGATGCACTATCTTCTAGGGATTTTTTTTTAAATACACCGTACTGTGCAGTGTGTCTAGAGCTTTTCACGATGTTTCTACATAGTTTATCTTCACAATCTAATTTGTAGCAACAGTTATTTCGCGAAAGTGATGTGCAAATAAGCTATTCATAACCTTATCATTAAATTACAAACACAAAAAAAGTAATAACCATTTGAATTATAGAAATGTAACGTTAATAATACTGTACTGTTAGAAGTCGAAGATAATAGTTAATACTATTATAACGCCTTACAAAGTTTTTGAAAACTATTTTCAAGGAACAGAGTCCGTTCACTAAATGCAGCAACTACTTCTCGGGCTATATGCCCCGACACATTGAATTACACTTCTAAATTAAATGGGGTTGCTATATCTGCAAGATATAACCAACCATTCTGATTTGTAATTAAAAGGGACAACATCACTTGTAGACCGGTTTCGGCGTATTTGCAAGGTAGATGTCATCCGTACAGAAGCTCTGAGAGCACAATCCTGGACTGGAGACAACTCTGAAACCACATCAATACACTAACCCCAGTAAAGGAAATGCTAAGAATGCGATAACAGCGACATCCCTTCATCTAACCACAAACCAAAATTCTATATTGACAAAAAACCATCTCGGTTTTGTAGTTATTTACCTAATTACAGTTTCCTGTAAAAATTGTCATAATTTAGTAAAGCGTGTTATGAATAGATGTCGAAGATAATAGTTTTTGTCAATATAGAATTTTGGTTTGTGGTTAGATGTGGGGATGTCGCTGTTATCGCATTCTTAGCATTTTCTTGACTGAGTTTAATGTGTTGGTTTCTACCTTGTCTCCAGTCCAGGATTACTTTTGGACGGATGCCATCTACCTTGTACTGATGAGGCGCAAATACACCGAAACCGGTCTACAAGTGATCTTGTCCCTGCTAATTACAAACCAGAATGGTTGGTTATATCTTGCAGATATACCTACCAATCCCGTTTAACTTAGAAGTGTAATTCAATGTCTGTCGGGGCAT
The DNA here is from genome assembly GCA_947563755.1 of Lochmaea crataegi. NCBI lineage: Eukaryota > Metazoa > Arthropoda > Insecta > Coleoptera > Chrysomelidae > Lochmaea > Lochmaea crataegi. The sequence goes on along the minus strand of OX387422.1, from coordinate 74,991,714 downwards.
ATAGCCCGAGAAGTAGTTGTTGCGTCCTAGTGAACGGTCTCTGTTCTTTGAAAAATAATTTTCAAAAACTTTGTAAGGCGTTATAATAGTATTGAACTATTATCTTCGACATCTATTGATAACACGCTTTACTAAAATATGACAATTTTATAGGAAACTGTTATTAGGTAAATGACACTTATTGTTTAAGAAATCTGGATAAAACTCACTGGAATAAATATTGTAGTAAAAATGAATACGCATGGTCGCCGACAAGTTCTTATGTTTTAGTTCTGTGGGGCGAACAACTCTAATGTTACTATTTGTAGTATATAGATTAAGAAAATAGTTGTTTATAGATGGGTGATCATTTTCAAAAATTGACATGATTTTATTCTATGAAATTTGGATAATAGTCCGGGAGCCAGTAGTAGATTACGATTAGTCATCCTTGGTCAGATGATTCTTACATATGTGATAGTTCTTATCATAATTGATGCTCAGTCGATGATATGACGCTAAATTAGTGGTGGATGTGCGAACCACCCTGTCATCCGCATAGAAAAAAAAACTGTAAAATAAAATCATCGTTGATCAGGTAATATGAAAGTATGTATTAGGTTACAGCGTATATTATAAGACAGAAAACTGGTCAACTGGCAAATAATTGGTGGAAAGACCTTCCGCTGACCATGAGAAAGTAAAAAAAATTCCAAGTCATAGATTTTTTCGTCATAATTGAATTATGTGGTTATTTACAGTGTACATTAGATGGTCTTTTCACGTATTATTCATCAGCTAACCAATTTTTCTATCTAGAAGTATCACATACCTGTGTAAAAATCATCCGATCAAGGATGAATAATCGTTAATGCAGCTGGCTTCCGGTCTATAAAGCATTAGTCGGGAAAACCAAAATAATGGTTCAATACTACAACCACCTAATATGATCACGTTCGAGCAGTAATTATAATTCCATTCTCTCCTTACGGATATATAATTTTTTATTTTAAATAGGCTAGCGACAGTATGCGAGGATGTAGGTTGCTAAGTTAGAAAAACTTTCGTCCCCTGGACGACAAAAAAGTAAAAATGTAAAATGTTTTTTTAGAATGGAAATTGAACGTAAAATTACAATTGTATGTTCCTGAAAGATTTAAAGGCAAATGTTGATTGAAATTCTGTTCGATAGGAAATATTGAGTTTTTATCGATTTGTGCAACAGGATCATCAAATTATGTTTCTGAACGTTGGCTTTGCTGGATAGATATCGATTTTTGAGCATGATTTTATTAGCAACTTCCATTTCATGGGTCACTGAATCTGCTACCTCTGAAGATCTCCACCCTCGTGCCTTTTCACATCTAAAATGTCCACACCTGGGGCATTTGATAGTAAAGTAGAGGACATTCTACTCTCTTGGCGACCGTTGCAGAGAGAGCACGTGCTCCTGTGTAAATGGGGTAAATCGGCGGAAGTATAGTATTTTTTCACACGCGAATTAGTAGGTGCAAAGTGTATTCCATAATTTAATATTTTGTAGTGAAAATTTCGTATGAGTGATGAGTGTTTCAGAAATATGGATACGGTAATTTTTGGGTTTGTTTATATTTTTCTAACCTAAAATTGTTGTTTTTCGGTCAGTTTAACACCACGTTTTATCTAGAGAAGTCCGAGTTGATAGTTCAGCTCGGGCCCCAATTCTTCTTCCTCTAAATCTGTCCATAGTCCATAAATCGAAATTTTTTCGAGTTGACATAAAACTTATAGAATTTTCTAAGTCGGGAATCTGACCATAAGTTGAAAAATTTCATCAGAATTCCCATTCCAACAGTTGTTCGCCTGGTTGCGAAAATCACAAAAAACCACCTCTCACCCCTAAATTCCACCCTTATTTCGAAAATAGAAATCGCTTAAAGTGTTTTTTTTTGGTGTCTGGCGACCCCTGGAACACCTCCAGAAATTTCCACCCCTCACCCCAAAACTACCCCTACCCCTAAAAATCGTTCTTTTTGGATGTAACTTTCTCTGATCAGCCGCCTGGAACGGTTTTTGGGATAGGACGTATTTTCTCCTCAGCAACCCTCAGGACTATTGGAGAGTATTTTTGTCGGCAGGAGGCTGGACTTGAAATTCTGAAAAAAAATTTAACAGGTTGATTGCCGAAAAAAATTTTGAAGCACTCCCGGACGCCGTTATGTTTTACTTGCTCTTTGGCCTTTATTTGTGCCATAAATCATTTAAAACATAGTTTAATGTCTTGTATTGTTTTTTTTCCTTACATTTAAAAAAAAAAACTCCGATCGGAGTAGTCGGCATCAGGCATAACATATTTATACGGAATGCCGAACACTCCGATCGGAGTATCGGAGTGTTTAGTAAAAAAACCTTTATTTTTATATTAGGAACACAAACAACTAAACTGGTAATATTATACAGATACATAAACAAAAAAAAAAACATTCTTTGATAATAATCTAAAAAACAAAACTACAAATACATTTGTTCGAGGCAAACAAATATGTACCTATATCAAAGACCACAAAAACAAACCGGTCCAGATCTTTGTAATACAAAAAACTAAACTGATAATATCATACAGATAGATGAAAAAAAAACATTATAATAATCTAAAAATCAAAACAACAAAGAAGGATCACAAGATCTTTGGCATACAAGAAAAAAAACATGTTTGGTTTACAAATTGCACAAGGTAACAAATTAATACTCACAAAAACTAAATATTTTTTATGAAAGTCTTCAAAGCACTTTAGACAAAAACCAGGAGTTCCAGGGCATTGTTTGCATTCAAACGTTGTCTGCTTTCTAATTTTGTTTTTCCTGCAGGTTTTGCATTCCTTTCTAGACACTCTTTTGGTTCCAGCACACCCTTTCTTTATTTCATTTGTGGTTTTTTCAATTTTTGATAGGCAATGTCTAGCGTTTGTATTTTTTTTCTGATTAGGAGGGCGAACAGGTACATCAGGTACATCATCACTTGGGTCTAACAGATCTCTGATCACCTCCAATCTAAAATCATAAAAACGAATACGACGACCACCAGAATATTTTCTATATAGATAGTATGCGTTTATCAAGCTCATTTGTAACACATGAATAAAAAGTTTCTTGTACCACCTTATCGTTTTTCTGTTGCACGGGTAATAGGACAACATCTGGTCCTGGCGATCAATTCCTGACATATAGTTGTTGTAGTTTATAATGGCTGTAGGTTTTATAGTTTCTTTGCCCCTTTTGTTCTTGAAAACTCCCGTTTCATTTCCAAATTCAGTACTTATATAATTGACATCACGTTTGTCCTTCCATTTTCCAATATGAATCCCATTAGAGAACCTAGACTCGTTGTCTCCTCGTTTTAGTTTTGCCTTCATCACTTCTAGTGGATTGTGTTTACGGTCACTTCTTAGGATCCCAGTACAATAGGTGTCATTTCCTAGCAACCTTGTAGCTAAGTCAACACTGTTGTAGAAGTTGTCGAGGTATACTGCATGTCCTTGGCCTAATTTTTCTTTAAGTAAGTGCAGAACTACTTTTGTTGTATGTCCAGTCCCCCCATATTCATCAGATGAACCTTCGTACACTCGAAATTTTAGCACCAATCCATCAGGTTCGGTCAGCATGTAAAGCTTTATGCCGTACTTGTGGCGTTTATTTTGTATGTACTGTTTGAACTGTAACCGCCCCCGCCACAGCACCATAGATTCATCTAATGACAATTCCTTTCCCGGGTAATAGAGGCTATTCATTTTCGTGTTGAAAAAGTCGACCACGGATCTTATTTTGCCTAAACGATCGTTTTCTCGAGTGTTTGCAGATGTAAAGTGCAGACACCTCAAGATGAGTAGAAATCTATTTCTTGCCATATATTTCCGAAAAACTGGTATATCGAATAGCGGGTCCGTTTTCCAATAGTCATTCACTCTTGTAAGTTGAATAGTACCTGTATGAAATAGCAGACCTATAAAAACTTTTAATTCTGGGACAGTCAGGTGCTTCCAATTTGTAATACGTGACTTTGCAGATACTCCAGTGCCAAGAAAAACTTGGATGGCATAATCATTTGTCTGATCTGTAATCTGGGCTAGAAATGTGTCGTCAATTATAAGGCTGAAAAAATCTATAGGTCGGCCACTGCCCGGAATGGGTACTAACAGCTCTTGATTTTTTTTGAACGGTAATTTTTTCAATGTACCTGTCTTTGTCCATTGGTAGCTTACTTGTGGATTAGTCGTAGTTGGAGTGGTATTTACAGGTGAACCTGGGGGACTTGCTAACGACAGGTCATCATCACTTTCTGCCTCAGAATCGGAAGAATAATCGTTTTCGGACTCCGGCAAATATTCGTCGCCACTATCTTCAAAGCACTGCAATAGTTCATCATCTGTGAGTGCTTTCTTCTTACTATAAACAGGTAATTTATCGTCTTTTTTCTGCAGTCCAGAAGGTCCAGGTTTGGCATCCATGATTAATCACACAACACATAAAAAATGCGTAACCAACTATAACACGTGCTCAACGGATGTTTTCAGAAGGACGCCGAACGGTTTGCAACGTTCTATCGCCAACGCCGACAAAATACTGGTCCAGAGATAAGATACACAGGTAGATCGGCCACTGTATATAAAAAAGTAGCCACGCGCACCGAAACTAGTGACATCTATATTTGGAGGCGGAACTACCAACATTTCTAAAGGTTCAGATCCATGCTAGGGGTTCAGATCTATGCTAAGGGTTCAGAGCCATGCTAAAGGTTCAGATCCAGGCTAAACCACTAATTTGAAAAAAGCGGGAAATTCGAAAATAAATTTAGGTGGGAAATTTAAATAGTTGTATTCGTAATAATTCTGTAGTAGAGAGGTGATCAGTTGTAACACATAGTTATTTTAGTTGTATTATTGTCTTCACATTACACTCTTTATTTTGCTATTATAGTAAAATAGAACCAGTGTAATGTAAATACAATAACTCTACTAGTATAACTTACTTAGTTACAACTGATTACCTCTCTACTACAGAATTACTACGAATACAACTATTTAAATTTCCCACCTACATTTATTTAGTTAAAAGTAGGTAAAAAAATTAAAATTCGAGATGAGCATTAATGTAGTTTTTATATTTCCACTTGGTATAGGACATTTACATAAATACAATTACGAACTTTTTAAAAATCTAAGAAAAAAACAATTTAAAAAGCAGGTAATTTCACTTGATATAATAAATGAAAAATGGGAAACAATTACATAACACACTTTATTTAATAGACTTGGATAAATATCCGCTTTGGACGCGATTTCTGTGCTTTCTTGGCAGCTGCCTTCCACTGGCTTAGTTTTCTTCATAAAATTCTTACATCTGGAGAATCGAAATGTTTCCTATTGCCCCGATATCCATGAGCTAAAAAAAAGTCAACTATTGTTATCCTCATTCAAGTTGTATGCAGTGAACTTATAAGTTATATACACAAAAGCAAGGTACTGCTGTGAACAATTTTTTCTGTAATTTAGGTTGATTTCCTTCAAAAATATAGTTTTTGACATCACTTTTGTACTTACAATTATTATTAAAATTCAAGGTATGACTAGCATATGCAATAATGAGTTATTTAACATAAACAATCTTACCAGTTGCAGTTAAAACTCTTTTATATCTGCCCAGATGCCAAGAAATGGATGGTGCTTGTATGAAACTTGATGTGGACGGTAATTGTGAAAAACTTGATGTGGATGAACTGCAAGCTGAAAATTACATAAGAATTTTTTACAATTGAGTTTTCAACATAACCACAAGTAGGTCACCATAAGCTATACTGCCTGAAGGTGTTTTAAAAATACTTACCAGGTACTTCATCAAACTCATGTAGTAAACGCTTCCTTGTATATGTCTTGACTGGTCGTTGTACTTTTCCTACTGGACTATTACTACTTTTTGTGGTGGAAGCACTTAGAATAGAAATGGATTCTAAAAAAGGTTTTTTTAAATTAATATCAATAAAACATAAGTTGTTGCTCTCGAAAGACTAGGCATTATACAGTTACAAATGATTTAATACTGGATATAAAAAAATATTGCAAAATATTTATAGATACCTTTTAGCTTCTCGGGAGTTGAAAATGATTGTTGTTGCTCTGGTACCCAAAAATGATCACCTTCACACTTCTCTTGTATCCTAAAAAACATTAATCCTAATTCAACATATATTTATACACTAATCATAATTTTTATATAATTACAATCAACTGTCTATTGTAGTACTAATAACTACTATTTCAAGCAGTACAGTACACATATAGATGAGATAAGTTCTTACCATGCAAATGTAGTGAGTGATTTCTTCAATCTGCCACAATCTTCAAAATGAATGTTACAACTTTTATAAGATTTGTAAGACTCAAAAGCCAACTTAGAAATATTAATTCTCTCATTCCAAACGGCGTTAACCTCTTATTGGTTAGCAGGTAGGTATTCTATGCCTATAAAAAAATACTTAGGTTAATACTTAGTTATAATACTTCTCATTTTTATTTCACGGAAATCGTTGACTTTGTATAAACCACAATTAATAGATCTAGCAATTCCAAATATTAAGTCTAACTATCTTAACTAGTATTTGAACTAAATTTTATAAAAAAAAATTTCTTCAACTGATTGGTAGAAATTAACATGTATTGTTAATAATTAGTACTAACCTTCTCAATATGCATCCAGGAACACAGCAAATTCTCATCATAGGAACTCATCTTTAAATACTTTAGGAATATAAATGAGAAAATAAAAGCACAGACAACGACGAAAGAACGAACTGGCACGCCCTTTATTTACGAAGAATAATAATAAACAATATGGCTGCTAGCTCCATGCATGATTGCTGCAGAGATAAGGGAGGATTGCTGAACCTAATTTAATTTTCGACTCCAAAACTTAATTTCACCTTAGGCTCCATCTATCAGCTCTATTTGAAATATTTAACGTTTAGTTCCGCCTCCAAATAAAGATGTCAGTAAAAATCGTACCAATTTTGAATTAATTTCGCCCACCCGAGTGCCCAGGGCCTGTACTGGTCTCTGCAAAGCAAGCTTACGCGATACTCCGATCGGAGTATGCGGCGTCTCCGATTGATGCCGAAACACGCCGTGAAGCCCGGCGAAAATCCTTTGATGTTGGAGGGGCAAAAATAAATAACCTTGAAGGGACAGCTAACTCTGGCATACACTGAGAAACATAATTACATTTTACGCTTTACTCCAGTCGCACTGAGAAAAAGTGTGTCGATATGAAGTCGTGTTTTGTGAAATTGTTTTTGTGAATATTTTACTTTCAGTAACTCTTTCTGCACGTTTAATTAAAAAAGTGGATGTGAACTTAATCATTTGAAGAAATAGTTTCAACTAAATGCAGTCTAATTAGGGTTGTCAGGTTTTCAAGACGTAATTCTGCCAAATAATGGTTTATAATAAAACACATTTAGATAGGTATCTAGGTATATAAATATAAAGAATAAACGAAATATAATTCTTATAAACAAAGAGAAAGCTTATATGAAAAAAAAAACAAAGATTTTAACTTGATAATAAATACAATATAAGAAATTTAGGGAATTTCTTTCCATTGAAAGTCTTCTTTCTGCATATACTTTGCAAATTCTACACAGGACGTAATACATTTGTCATTATCGGGAGTTGAAATATGTTTGTTGATAAGTAAGTGGGAGTTTTATTGGAAATTCGCGAGTCTGCCTCTTGAATCGGGCGGGGTGTGGCATTCCTAAATCTAATCTGAAAGTTTGTGTCGCCATATTTTCAAATAAAAGCTTTCATTCAACGCGACTTGTATGTATGTGGCGAATATTGAACCATTTGCGCATACCTAATTTAACTGAAATTTTGCACTTGTTCTTTAAAAAGATTTTTTCTCACATATAAACTCATTTTGAGTGAAAAAAACTGTTGACACAACAGTAAATAAATATGGAAATAAATTGTCAAGAAAATGGGAACAAAGGGCCTGTAAACACCTTAAGCTATGAGCCTACATAGACTGTGAAGTTTTATTTTTTTAATAATTCAATATTTAACCTTATCCAAAGAAAAACAAAATTATCTGTTATTTTAAAAAAACAGTAAATGAAAAATAGACTTGTTTCAGCATTTTCTTAAAATTCGAAGAATACTGCCAAATATGAGGGTGGACTATTAACTGTGACCCACACCATATATAAAAAACAAACTCATTTTGAATAGAATTGAACAGTGCTCTTCATAAACATTTGCTTTAGTGGGGATTAGAAGGAGACAACTAATAATTTTTAAATGTTTTATTAAATATATAAATTAATTACACCCAATAACCTAAGTTACAAAAAATAGAAGGGTTCATTTTTATAGTACTTCAAAAAATACCGAACTAGTGAAACAAAAATAGATGAAACATCGATAATAAAATGATTGGTGTACATTTTACAAATGCGATCAAATGATCATTTTACGCTTCATTTTCTTATCTTTTCTCTTAGTTTTAAATTCTCTATTAGAATATTTTAATGTGTAATATATTTTCAGCCTAATAAACAATTTAAGAATATATATATAATAGGAAATGAACATCATGGATGTTCGAAAGGAATATTTTTCATATTACCAAATAAAGTATTTGAAATTGCCCTCTTAGTGGAAATACTTTCAAACTGTGTACAAAAAATAATTTCCAATTTATATACATACTCCAAAAATCGTTCTGGGGGTGCTCTCAATCCACCAAAAATGTTTTTTTCATTACTAAAAGCTTTAAAATAAGTTAATAGATGAGCCGAATCTAAAGTTGCAACGTCTTTTGAAAATTGTACACATATTTCACAAGTGTGGACTTTAAAAGCTTTTTTTATTAAATATCCACAAATATAAATAAATGCATTTTGCACTGGTAAAGATTCTTGACGGTAATCATGGACTGAAAGAACTATTGCTTTCTGATTGTCAGATTGACTGTTTCTTTTCAAAGTTGCATCACACTCAGGTTTAAGATTGAGTAGCAATTCATCCAGATCATCAATACAATTCATTCTGTTGGAATGTAAATATTGTTGGCAAAATAACTTTTTAAACGCTCGCTGGAACTGTATTGGTGTTGGATTTATCGAATTGCCTCCTTGCTGTCTAATTGTTCCAAACAAATTCTCAATACAATCTTGATTTATTCTCCTAGTTTTTAAATATTTAAAACCTGACAAATGCAACTTCTCCCATAACGTTTTTAGAGCATTTATAGAAACAACCCAACATTTTTTTTATCTTGATTTTGAAGTTATGTCTTCTCCTTTTTTATTATATATTTTCAGTTTTTTTATAAATTCCAACATTTCATCTAAAAATGTTACTTGGAAATCGGAGGCATCAAAAACATTTTTATATTTATTGGGATTTCTCAAATCAAAAGAGTTCATGATGTCAAATAGTTTGTCAAACTTTTCTATGAACTCTATTGTACTTGTAGCAGCTTGTGGAAGTACTCCTAAACTAACATATACATTCATTGCACTAGCAACAGTACTACTTAATACTTGAGTGGCAAGTTTCACTCTCATTTTCTCAAAGTTGGTGGGATAGATATGCGATTTAGTTAGTTTAGGAGCACATTTATAAAAATGTTTATTATCCTCTCTATAAAAAGCCTCTACAAATGTCCAAGAAGTTTTTTTGTCATCAGAAGAAATTACATTATTAATTAAAGTGTTCCGAGTTGCTTTAATTAAGTGACAGGGATCAAATATATAGACAATTTTCTTATCATTAACTTCAAATTCTGACACATTAGTAGTTACTCCAAGAAGTCGGCTTAGCTTAAGAAAATTTGATCCCATGTCACTAACAACACATTCAACATCTAATCCACAATCGAATAATTTCAAGATGCAGATTTTTAGAGCAGCAATTAATTTTGTAGCTTCAAATTCAGTGTTAACGAAATAGTATGCCAATGGCAATTTCCAGTTGGAGTAAAGGCCTCTGGCCTTTATAACCAAAGCATATTCAACAATAAGCGTTTCTTTTTCATCAACACCCACATCACAAAACCCAACAACTTCATCCTTACCTGCATCGAAATATAGATGGGATTTTAAGGACATTTCATCTAAACAGACTGTACAATGTTTGTCCTGTTTTGTCATTGTTTTAACTTTAATTTTCAAGGCCTCAAACACTTCATTATTTTGAAGGCCAGGTTTTGGTATAAGGTTTTCTGTTAATTTTAGCAAAGTTCTTTTAGATGGCAAATAGATAATTTTTTCCAAAAAATTATAAGCCCTGGGCCCCAAAAAATAAAGTGTTGTTGCAAACTTTTTATATTCAGTGGAATATCGTCTGCCACAACCTTTCTTATTTTTAAGCAATACTTGTGCTTTTACAATTTGAGCCAAAGATTTGTTCAAAAACTGATCTTACATCTTCATAAAATTATTAGGAGTATGTTCCTTTGGCGTCTTTTGTGTCAATTTTGAGTATTTCCTTTTAAAATTCTTCACGTTTACTCTTAATTTTCTCTTCCTAGGGCTGTCAGATGTCAAAAATGGTAATGTTTGTGTTGACATTGGAGAAAACTGAGGAGTGGAAGCTCTTGCATTTGCTTTTTCGGTATCTATTTCCAGTATCTCCACTAATGATGATGTTCCAGGTGCAGATAATTCCCCTTGATATTCACTGATGCTAGCTTAAAGATTGAAATAATTGCCAATGTTAATATGAATCACATCCTAGATGTTATAGTTTGTATGAAGTCAGTTGGAAGTACTTATGAGTACTTACATACACCTATAGAAAAAACCCAAAAATAATTCCAGAGGACTATTTGTCAGCCACCTGATCCTTAGTATGTTTTTTTGGATTGCTCTATAGATTAATGTGTCCATAGGCTGTTACCACTGACTTCGTATAAACTACAGTATATTTGAACAATTCATAAAAAACATACTTACCAGTTACCCTAGGCTCAGAAGTATGAGTGAATATTGTCGGCTCAGCTTGAATAAATAAGTGTTTTCTGACATTACTTATGCTCATATACCTTCTTTCAAAGTGACGCTCACATATTCTGAAATTTATTCGAATATATTATAAATCATGATCAACTAAATCCTCTCGTTTACATGCTGTTAAACATGCTCGAGTCCTAAAATAAAATATAATATGTAGGGAACAAATATGGACTACAAAATACTCATATTAAATTTAATTAGTATAGGAACATTGACCAATAAAGATTTTTTAACGTTAACTAAAGATACGCACCTGATAATATCGTTTGGAAATTTGAACAAACTTAGTCCTTCTCCGGATTTGGAAACACATCCACGTACAATACAACTTATTTTTCCCATAATTTCACTGTTTTAATGATAAATGTAAAATGCAAACAAAACACTCAACACAATTCTAAAAAGGTAATGAACTACATTTACAAATTTGTCAACTCAAAACATGTGAAAGCATGACAAAAGTGACGACTAACTTAAAACATGGCGTCTGTGAACCCGTTTTTATCCGAAGTTTCGCTTCTTGTTGTGTTGGTGTATTCTTTGCATTGCATTGCATTGCATTGCAGTCACCAGTCACTATATCGTTTCAATAGTTCTGCAACAGTCAAGCCATTCGGTTCACATTAAGTGGTTATTGTCATATTAAGCGGCGGTCGATGCATAAATAAAAATTCTAATTTTGCATAACTTTTGAAAATGATCCCCAGATTAATTGTTACATTTCGCTCCTTTTATTAATTTTACGAGACCAGCATATTAATAGCAACTAAAAAATTGTCGTTTCATCAGAATTTATTAGTTTTTAGAAAAGAGTCTAAAATATAAAATATTTCTGTACGCTATAACGTAATTATTTTTCGTAGTGCTTCTTTAAAAAATACTCTGAACATAATATCTAGTCTGTTATGGATGAGATGAATGTGTTAACAAATGAGGGTCAACAATTTTTTTCAGAACATTTCACTTTTTATTGATATTTTCAAATTTTGTAATCTAAGAAGCGATATCTACACCTTGCCAAAAAAAACGGATTCCTCAAAAATTACTTTTATTGGAAGCCAATTTACCTAAAATAATTATGAAAAAATTACGCAAACTATAGGAGATTAGCGATTGTATCAAAGCGAAGATTTGAAGACGACTGTAAATTCCAAATACTATTTAGAATATCCTTCAAGGAATAGTCTTGCAAGATACTATTATTCAAACTCTGATAATTTTCAATTAAATGCACACTTTTCTCGGGATTTATTGGACAGTTTACGTAAAAATGCGCCCTTCAACCCACACATGCAGCTAAAAGCGACCGGCTGACTGTACATTCAGTGATATGCAACTTGTCTGCTTTGACGAAACCTCACCGCTGACGCCTTTTGTTCAGTTATACATGCCATCACCAAACTCACGTATCTCCTAGCACATTCATGGCACTTCTCATTTGCATCCATAATATATCCATATAACACAGTTACCGTCTATTATTCAGGGTCCGTCTCCATGCGTCTCTTCTGCAGCCAGCGCAAAAAACCAGAAAATTGGAAACACCGCATTTTCTGTTGAACGTCGTGAAGTAGAGAGATAATAGTATATAGTAAAATGGCGTTAATATTAATTTGCCATTGTTCACAAGCGACAAAGAAACAAATTCAATATATTATTTAGGGTGTTAATTATTGATGTAATAAGTGAAACTCTAATATTTTTGGGCCTCAATTTTATTTTGTATTCTACATTCCTCTGTGTTGGTACCCCTTCTTTCAGATAGTTATAGTTTGCAGAATGACCCACCGTCAATAATTTGCAACAGTAGGTTTGTTCCGGCAAATTCTTTAATCTCCCAGTAGTCGCGGGTCGTGTCCAAACGAAAATGGTTCGCGGATGTATCTCTCAGATACTAAACTTAACCCCTTGAAAAAATACTCCATTATTCAAAACAGGTGATGTGATGTATTTGAGATAAGTGTTATTAACAATTATTTGCTCTAACTTTTATATAGAGTGTCTCATTATACTCTGACTGTTTTGAAATCCAAATGTTTGTAGATAAGAATATGCGGTTTCCATAGTTAGGTTCAAAATTACTGTAAGTTCTGTTGTAAAATATTTATATATTATATTGATTTTTAATTTAGTCAATATTTTTAGTTTTAATATGCCCCTGCCAAAACTCCTCTCAGGTCGTGGTTCAAAATGTTCCTGTTATTTCAATAAAATGGTCCAGATAATTTCTAAAAACCGCATTATATTGTTACATTTGAGAAATTACATTACATACGGTCTTTATCTAGAAAAAATATCTATTTAAATTTTGATTTGAAGAATTAGTAGGTATTTTTTATAATTGTTATTATTATATTATGTTACAACCACCCCAATCGTTTTATTTTAAATTGCAACACAATTTTTTTTTAAATGCTGTAAATACTATTAAAATGTTGTGTTGTGTTTTTGTCAATGTATAATTCCGCACTATTGTAACTTAATCTTTATTTCGGATTTCAATAGCTTCAAAATTGTTCCTAATTTTAATAAATTGAAAGTTACTTCATTTCGCTACAATTTTAATTCTTCATACCATGAAGCTCGTTATCCCATTCCATTATTTTTAATTTCAGTTTATTTTATTTTATTTTTAAATTTTTCTGACTCAATAATTTCCAAAAATTAATCCCATTTTATTTATATCGCAACGCCCTCCAATTTTTATTTTGAGCACCCCTTTTTTAAATCAAAATTTTTTTTATTGGTTTATTCAAAATTTGGATTTGATTTTATCTTCTTTTTTAAATAATTGACAAAAAACTTCATTATCTGTCTTATCTAATAGATAAATTGCATACAGGTATATTTATTTTTTTATAGTGATACATTTATATATAAAAGTAAACTTTTACTCTAAAAGTTCATATCTGTACAATATATCGCACCATTGTAGAAATAGTAACACAATAGCAATTTCTTTCAAAAATGAGTTGATGATGTCAAATTATTCCTAAAGCTCAACTCTATCCGGTACAACAAAGACATAATTGTAACTCGTCCCATATGCGCTAGATGGCTAACAGCCATTTGAGTTTGTTTTGAGTTTATCTTCCATGAAGTACAAATTCAACCATAAATTTGTCTTTTAATGCCCTTTCTTTTTATCGTAATTCAGAAAAATGTTAGGGGAACAATGACACATTTGTAAATTTTTCCAAAATTTCATGGATTTAAGAGAGGCTATTTCGCAAGAAAAACAACAATATCAATTTTTCTTATAATACACACATCAACTAACAATTTGCATAGTTTTTAATCTAACTTTTTATAACTGTTCTATTTATTGCCAAAAACCAAAAATAAATTAAATTTTTTTTTAAATGCGTTTGCTGAACAATTAATGAAATCGCATTTGTGTCTGTGTTTTTCCAAAGGTGCGATATATGGCCTATTTCCGGTTTACCCGCTATAAAGTGGCGTAGTTTCAGAAGACATTAGAAATTATTGTTGGAATAGGACTCCCCGTATATTAAGCAATATCCTAAAAGGCATATATTTCAACTTTGCAACGGTACCTTAAAGTTTAAAATCTGTACACGGAGAACGAAGCTGGAATATTGCAATAGTGCAAAGAGGCGTTAATATGACAAATCACAAAAATATGGCTCTCATTGACAAGATGTCACATTGTCTTTTATATTCAAGCAAACTGAAGTACTAAATCTTTTAAAATGCAGTATACACTGCAAGAAAAGTCACTAACAATATTTTTATATGCCTAAACTAGTCCTATGTTCAGACTAAAAGACAGTTCAACAAAAATCTTCTTGCTCTAAATTCCATAAAAACCTGGTTAACCAATTTTAGGAATACTGCTTCTATATCAAGAAAAATGAGAACATTAAATGCAAATTTAAAGGAAATATCTGTTTATGAGCTCGTACACAGAAATCCGAAAATTTCAATTGAAAAAACAGCATCAAATTTGGAAATCAACAAAACTAAAGTTTTCAAAATTCTAAAATATCTCAATTTAAAACCCTACAAATTTCAAGTTTTTTTGGCACTGGAGTAAACCAACTGGCCAATATCTTCGTATGTACGTATTTGTACAGTCATTCTAGTTCAATACACTCAATCTTTTTAACGTAAATCAATTATTCGCTTTTCCTTAACAATCTCTTCTATTTATATTTATTTTATTCATTTATTTCTTTTTTTTTTTCTCCTTATTTTAATATCTTTATTTCCTTTTTTTATTCCTTTATATTATTATTTTTTTTTATATATGTATATAAATATATATATTTATTTATTTTTTTTTATTTTTATTTATTTATTTTTTTTTCTATTTTTTTTTTATCATATTTGGTACTAGGATACACAAAAGGAATTATTTTTCTTTGCCCAGAGGACCACCCAGGCGGGTTTAAACAAACAGGTGTTAATCCATGGATAGGTAAACAATAGAGAGGGATACATAAATTACAATAATTGTTTCATCACAATTTTATACCAGCTTTTCTAATATAATCATATAGTAGTTGAAAACACTGACTTTTTGTTAATAAAATATTCAAATTTATTGGTTGCTCTATGTTATTAAGATATAACTGACGAAAGAAGTTATTTAGATGAATAAGATTAATTGGACATTCAAGGATAACATGTTCTAGATCACCATACTCCCCACAGGAACAATTTGGAGAATCAGTTTGCTTTATTCTATGAAGGTATTCTGGATATAATGCCTTATTGCACCTCATTCGACAAATTATTTTTACAAGGTATCTGTTGGATATATCTCTAAACCACGGTTTATTTGGAATTTTTGGTTGAATAGTTTTATAAAATAGTCCCTTTTCTGTATTTTCATATATGGTTTGCCATTTTTCCCTCAATTCATTTTTAAGTACGTTGTACAAATCAGTATATGGAAATTTACATCCTTCAAGGGAGCTACCTTGAGTTGTAGCCATTTTTGCTAGTAGATCTACTTCTTCATTCATCTTGATTCCTGCGTGAGACTTGATCCATACCAGAGAGAGACATTTATTTTTACTTTTAATTTCATTGTAAAGTTTGAGAATATCAACGATTAAATAGTTTTTTAGACAATTAGGTGAAACTGATTTAATGTTCTCTAGTGCACTTCTGCTATCAGAAAAAATTACGAACTTTGTCTCTTCGAGGTTCAGACATAATTTCATTGCTTCCCTTATAGCTGTTAACTCTGCTGTAAAGATTGAGGAGTGTTCTGGGACTTTAAACATTTTATTTTCCTTGGAGTTTTTATGTATGTATGCACAACCAGCTGCTTTATTTAATAATGACCCGTCTGTGTAAATTTGTTGATAGTTATTCCAGCGAGTGTTAATTTCTCTTTCTACTATTCTGCTGTGCCTAGGGTCATAAAGTGAGTTGGTTACTATCTCAATAATGACATTCGGTATGTTTTCAAAATAATTATATGTCGGTATATTACTTAATAGGTTGTTGGAGGTATACATGTTCTCTGTATAGGGTAAAATTTTATTGTAATTTTCGATGAGATTTGGTATTTTTTTATGTCTCCAAAATCTGTGATTTGCACATGCCAAAGCTAGTTTATTGATTTTAGTAATTAAAGGACTCTCTTTGTGACTGTTACCTAATGACTAATTATTATCCTCGCTCGAAGAACCAAAATTGTGACTGTTAGCTAATGACTAATTAATATCCTCGCTCGAAGAACCAAAATTAAAATTATCGGCTTTTGACAGACTTTTATTTTCTCTGACACTTAATAAACTAAAACAATATACCTAGATACAACATAACGGGTGTTTTTTAAATAAGCTTTTTCAAAATATCTGTTCTCTTCCACAAATCTTCCCCCAGTAATTGGCTATTTGTAGAAGGCAATTATTCCACATCTAATACGATAAGCTTGGATACGGGTCTCTTTAATAACGTATGTGTACTGGTTTTCACATCAACTACTCGGATTTTGCCATCTTTCGCTGGATAAACTTGCGACACCTTGCCCTTTTGCCAATTATTCCGAGTTCCATTGGGATCAACCAATACTACAAAGTCACCAATTTTTATCGGTTTGTTGTTGGTATATCATTTCGAACGACGTATCAAAGATGGTACGTATTCGTGTATCCATCTCTTCCAAAAATAATCGGCTAATCTTTGTGCTGCTCGCCAGGATGACATGAGATGTAGATCAGCTTCCGCAGTAACTGTATAAGGAACGGCTTCATAGGAAGGTCCAATAAGAAAGTGATTTGGGGTGAGAGCCTCTGGATCCAAATGATCTGTTGATACGTGAGTCAGAGGTCTCGAATTCACGATGTTTTCGCACTCTACTAGTAAAGTACGTAATACGTTGTCGGTAGGGTATTTGCTTTTTAAAATTTCACGTAGTACCTTTTTCACACACTGTATTAATCGCTCCCAACTACCTCCCATATTTGGAGCCATAGCTGGGTTAAACAAGAACTTTATTTTTTTCATAGAACAAAATGTTATAATTTCATTTTTGTTTAACTTTTCAAATTCTAGGGCTAATTCTCTATCAGCACCATGAAAATTAGAACCATTGTCACAGCAAATTTCTTGAGGAAAGCCTCTTCTGCAACCAAATTGTCTTAGAACATTTATAAATTCATTAGTACTTAAATCATAAGCAAGTTCTAAATGAATAGCTCTAGTAGCCATACATGAAAAAATTACACCGTATCTCTTTTCGTGAGATCTTTTCACTTTAACTTCTATAGGTCCAAAGTAATCCACACCGGTTTTAATAAAGGGTCTGATAGTGGGTTCTACCCTACATGAAGGAAGTTGTCCCATTAAAGGAACGTTAGGTTTACCTTTTTTAACTTTACAATATTGACAATTTCTTTTCATATTTTTGACTGTTTGTCTTAATTTAAATATCCAATACTTTTGTCTGATACTATTTATAACAGTTTCTTGTCCTAAGTGGCAAAATTGTTCATGATAGTTATGTATGTAATTTGGTAATGATATGTGAAGGGTCTAAAATAACTGGTTTTGTTGTTAATATGTCAAGAGAAGAATTGTCGAGTCTACCACCAAGCTTAATAAGACCATCTTCGTCTGAATAAACTGGTGTTAAGGTGAACAATTTCGAAGAAGGGGGTATTGGCTTACCATTTTTTAATAATTTGAGTTCATTCGGAAACAACTCCAATTGGGCTTTTTGTAGAAGTAGCCTTTCAGCCCTACTCAATTCGTCAACCTGTAGTACCTCTGGAATTTTTCTTTTTTCACGTAATATTCTGATAAATCTTAGAATATAAGCGGTGGATCGCACTAATCTATTCCATTTGGAAAATCTTGTAGGTTGGGGCAGTGCTCCGTCTAAATTGTTGTGAGATGTAATCAAAAGTACAACATTGTCTTCTACTCGTCTAATTTCGAGTACGTCCCGATCTATTCGGTGATCCCTTCGTTGAACAGGCCATTCTTGTGACGGAGAATGTCGGTCCCTTGATCCATCTCGAATTCTCATGCATAATTGTTGCATTAACTCGTTTAGTTGCTTCATCCGCTACATTCTGTTTCGAAGGAACATACCGCCATTCGGATACATCGGCCAATTCTTGTATCTCACCAATTCGTTGTGATACAAAAACTTTAAAGCGTCTTGCTTCAGAACGAAGCCAATGAAGAACTGTATATGAGTCGCTCCAGTAGGTAAAGGTTGATATTTTAAGATTTAGACTGTCTTTCAAAAGTTTACCAAGTTTGGCGGTTACTAACGCAGCCTGCAGTTCCAGACGAGGTATAGATATCGGTTTTACAGGTGCCACTCGCGTTTTAGCACAAACGAAACTTATTTTTACTTCTTGATCAGTTTGTACTCTCAAATATGCTACAGCATAATAAGATCTTTCGGATGCATCACAAAATATGTGTAATTGCACATCATTTTCGTCGTAGTCCAACGTAAAGTATTTGCGATGAATTTGAAATTTGTACAGTTGTTTAAGATCTCTTATCCAATTCTCGCATTCACCGTAAATATTTTCTGGAATTTCTTCATCCCAACCAATATGGGTTCTCCATAGATCTTGGAGTAATATTTTTCCTTGAATTAAAAAGTTAGCTAAAAATCCTAGAGGATCAAACACGGACATAATAACCTTTAAAACATCTCGTTTTGTTGGTCGTCTAGTTAAAGTTAAAATCTCTTTTTCAACTTTGTAAAATTTTGTCTTATATTCAAAAGAGTCCTTCTCTGGATCCCAATAAACTCCCAGGATTTTTTCTGAAGCAGTGGTTACCTCTCCTTTTAAAGTTTTTATGCCATTTGCTACTAAATCAGGGTGAATAGAAGCTAAAATATCTGGAGAATTTGATATCCAATTACATATAACAAATCCACCTTGTTGGTGTACATAAATGATATCGTTAACAATTTGGATAGCTTCAGATAGACTGTCTGCCCCTCCCAAATAGTCGTCCATATAGTGCTGTTCAACTATACACTTGACCGCTTCAGGAAATTGTTTCTGAAAATCCAAAGCATTGCGGTTTTTTGCTTCTTGCGCAAGACATGGTCCACAACTGGAACCAAAAAATACAACACCAATTTCATAAGTGTCGGGTTCTCTATCCCGATCCATTCCTCTCCATAATAATCTTTGTGCACAACAGTCTTCAGATCTAACACGAACTTGCAAGAACATCTCGCGTATATCGGCAGTAAAGGCATATTTTTTAATTCTAAAATTTAACAAAATATTAAATAAAGAATTGTATAAATCAGGACCAGTGAGTAAGTTATCGTTCAAGCTAACATGATGGCTTTTAGCTGCTGCATCAAACACAATTCTCAACTTCTGTGGTTTGTTGGGGTTCACAGTCCCAAAATGTGGCAAATACCACATTCGATCCGACTTCTGTTGGGTTTCCTCAGGCGATAACTTACGTATATACCCTTTTTCTTCCAACTCTAAAAATTTTTCAACATAAATTTTACCATACTTTTCGTCTCTGTCCATTTTTCTTTCGGTAGATAGTAGTCGTCGAAATGCATTTTCCCTACTTTCAGGTAAAATAATATTAGGATTCTTCCATAAAAGTCCTGTCTCGTATCTATCACCCACTCGTCTCATAGTTTCGTTAAGGATAGACTCGGCGCGTCTGTCTTCGGGGGAAATGGATTTATTTCTTCGTCCCGGGACCTCATCTAATTTCCACATTTCTTTAACTGAACCATGTAGGATATCTAAATCGTCTTTGATGTCTCGTATAATGTCAGAATGATCATTTTTGTCTGATATGTGTATGTAATTTACGTACTGTGTGTTTTTGTAAGTATCAAGTAAATTACCATGAACAACCCAACCAAGTAACGTTTTGCTTACTGCTGGACCCTTCCAAGGACCTGCTATTAATTTCCTATTTACTAAAAGTGGCCAGTTATCTTGCCCAATAATGATTTTTGGTTGTGCATTTGTCATAGAAATAACATTTTCATTAATATAAGGGTATTTCTGTTTCAATGCTTCAGCATCTACTGTTTGAAACGGTAACGAAAGTTTTATAGTGCGAACATGCCTCAACTGAAAACCTCGCTTTGCATTAATTCCTCTTATTGTAAAACTAACAACTTCCGAATCACTTTCTTCTTGAGTGAAATCATTATTTGTCCACTGTATAGATAGCGGTTGATTTGGACCAGAAAGTTTAAGTTGTACACTAAGATCTGTGTCTATTAAACTGATAGTAGAAGCATCATCTAACAAAGCATAAGTTTCCAGTTTAATTGATCCATGCTGCACTATAACTGGAATAATTTTCAAAAGAACACATTTGTTATCTGATATGTGACAATTGGTTGCAGAGGACTCACCTTTTGTTACCACAGACTTATTCAATTCTGATGAATTGTTCTCTGATTTACCTGCTTGTTCGACAATATTTGCATCGTGTTTATGAAGTAAAACATGATGAAATTTCTGGCAATTTTTTATACCGCATGAACGTTTCTTGCGACATGATTTAACATTGTGAAAGGGATTCAAACAGGAAAAACAAATCCTATTTGCTGTGACAAGATTCCACCTCTCATTCACTGAAAGAGCATTAAATGTAGGACAAGTAATTAATTGATGATTTATCTGACAACCACAAATACATGTTTTGACATTTCCCTTATCTTTGGTTATGAGAGTAGTTCCGTATCTGACATTTTTAGAGTTACTTTTAGGGTTACTTCTTTTTTCTAGCTTATCAAAATCAGGTGTTTTGCTATTCTGAACTTGACAGAAAACAGCGGATTTTCTGACAAGCCAGTGAGCAAACTCCAAAATTTTGAATTTAGGATGCTCAATCCATTGAATTTTATATGAAATCGGAAGTTTATTGAGTAATTCATTTAGCAGTAATGGATTATGAAGGTAATCTTCCTCATTTAGCGATTGCACTGTGGCTACAAAGTTGTTTACTTCATCAGCAAAATCTATAATTTGATCAATTTGTTCCGTCTTTAGATTGGTCAATTGTTTCAAATTGGTAAGTAGTAATGAAATTATTTGTTCAGGTCTGCCGTATCTAGACTGCAATAAATCAATAACCTTTTCAACATTATGGGGTATAATCAACAACGACTGACATACCTTTTTGGCATTTCCTTTTAAGCATTTTTGCAGTCTACATAGGTTTTCCTCATTACTGAACTGACAAATTTCATTAGAACTTCTATATTGTTGTGAAAAACTTGGCCAATCTATAGGATTACCGTCAAAGTACGGTGATTCCTTCGGTAGAGATTGTCTAGTTAATAATTTAGTTATTAGCGGAGATACTGTTTCTAATGGAGGATTGGTAGTTGGAAGCAAATTAGGTATACTAGTGTGTGAATGTACATACCGCTGCGGCATTTCTTCGTCTTTCTGGATGGGATCCCAAGGGCTTCCACCATGATCCAACCAATTTTTCACATTTGGTTTCTCTGACTCACATACCGACCAAACCCTAGATCCAGATATTTCTGACATTTTATCATCTTCCAACTTTGCAATGTTTAATGCAAATTGTAGATCTAATAACTCCTGCTCTTGTTCCAATTCCTTTTTTCTTATAGCATACTGCATTACTGTCAGTCTTATTTTGGAAGCAGTACTAGTTCTGCTTTTTGTTGAAGATATGGATTTCCTTAGATTGTTTTTCGTCAAGGTAGCCGATGTCATTGCAGTGGGGATTGTCGTCAACATCTCTGCATTTGGTTCCTTTTCTCGTAGGATCTCTCTATATTCCAATGTCTCTGACCTTGTAGCTGGTGTTTCCATTCTCTGAACGCCTTCCATTGCTACTTCCGTTTGCGTCTTGAAGGTTGATGGCTTAGCAGTGGAGAATGTCCTCGGCATCACTGCTCCCGTTCCCTTCTGTCGAAGACGATTGCTTCGTCTCAATGGTTCGGAGAATGTGGTCTTATCCATGCTGTCTTTCTACAAGGATATTGTTCACTCTCTCTCTCTCTCTCTCTCTCTGAGCTCTTTTCCTCAGGGCTGCTCTGCTAGGCTGAAGGACCAAAATTGTGACTGTTACCTAATGACTAATTAATATCCTCGCTCGAAGAACCAAAATTGTGACTGTTACCTAATGACTAATTAATATCCTCGCTCGAAGAACCAAAATTATGACTGTTACCTAATGACTAATTAATATCCTCGCTCGAAGAACCAAAATTAAAATTATCGGCTTTTGACAGACTTTTATTTTCTCTGACACTTAATAAACTAAAACAATATACCTAGATACAACATAACGGGTGTTTTTTAAATAAGCTTTTTCAATATATCTGTTCTCTTCCACACTCTTTAAATAGTAGTTTCAGCAAAAACTTTTGGCCCATGAAGTCTCTTCTTAGGTGAAATGCGGGTTCTCCAAATTCAGCTTCTAGGACTAATATTGGGGTGCTCTTTAATAAACCACTACTGATACGTATACACTTATTTTTAATTTTTTCTATTTTATCCAAAAGAGTATTTGATGCATTGTGGTAAAATATAGAACCATAGTCTAAAATGGATCTGACAAGACATTTATAAAAAAGCATAGCAGTATTTGGGTCTGCGCCCCAATTACTGCCGCAGACAGCCCTTAAGATGTTTGTAGCATTTTCTGCGCGACCTATTATGTAATTAATATGCTGTTTCCAGTTGAGTTTCATGTCAAGGAAAACGCCAAGAAATTTAACATAAGAGTTGTATTTGAAGTTGAACAAAGCAATATTGATTTGCGGTAGAGGTAAGAATCTTCTTCTGGTGAATGTACACACACTCGATTTAGGTTCAGAAATAGTGAATCCAAGTTTTTCAGTACAAGCATAAAGGGAGCTCACCGCATCTGATAATTTTTCATTGCAACTTTGAATTGTTTTTGACTCTACATACACACATATATCATCTGCAAATTGAAGTATTTTAATTTCTGGAGTAATAAGGTTTTCCAACTCATGGGTGTAAATAATATACAGAAGTGGACTAAGAATACTACCTTGAGGTAAACCGTGATGAGTTGGTCTAGGTCCTACTAATCCATTACACGTTCTAATGTATATTTGTCTTGTTGAGTAAAGCTTGATTATATTGTGAGCGATGTTAATTGGTATGTTCAGACTTAACATTTTGTCCTCTAGGATGTGCAGGTTCAGTGGCGGCTCCTCCATTAGGTCATTGGGTCAATGACCTCCCAATAAAAAATAATTTAAAAAAATAATTAAATAAGCATTTAAAAAAATATAAAATATACCTACCTACTATACATAAAAATTTACCTAAAACGTTATAAGACCCCCGTGTAAACGTTTTTCAAGACCCCCGTGTAAACGTATTCCGCGAAGTACTCGGCGAAAACCAAAATTGAAAAGCGGGCTGGGGCCCACGGATGACCTCAAAGCGTTATATGGGAACGGAATATTCCGAGCGCTGACGATCTTCGCGGCGTGAGAGAAACACGCCCGAAGGTTACATGTGTTGGGTCAAAAGCCGGGTTTGATATTGACTATGAATCGACTTACGTCGGCTGATTATTACACGCTTAGAAAAGAGATGAGTAGAGGGGTTGGCAGGCCGCGCTGTATTTTGATTTAAAGGAGAGCAGTGGGAGAGCATTTGAAGCGAGAGTTTTGACGTAATAAGTTGTTAATTTTATTTTGATTTTTGATTAGATTTTTAAGGGTGTTTTTACACTTGTGTTTTGATTATTTGGTGTTCTTTTATTCTACGCCTTTTATCATGTCTGTGGTGCAAATGGTTCAAAATTTGAGAACTAAAAATGAACTAAATTCTGAAAAACTATTCAAACTAAAAGAAAGTGGTCGTCCTCTTCCAGAATTAAAAATAAAACAGACTAGCAAGGACAAGAACAAAGAAGTTCATCGCAATTTTCGCAGGTCTATGTGTATGATTTGTCTGATTGGATTTGCGGATGTGAAGTAAGTGATGCATTTTACTGTTTCGTTTGTCTGCTTTTTTCTAATAATTCTTTATGGTGTAAAAACGGTGTCCAAGACTTGAAACATTTAAAAGAGAAAATAAAAAAAACATAGTTTATCGGCATGACAACTGTAGAAAGTGAACGATGTTTTTCTACATTAAAGAGGATCAAGACATTTTTGCGTAATACTATGGGACAGGAGAGATTGTCGGCGTTAGCTATGTTAAGCATAGAAAAGAAATTTGTAAATAGTATTCATAATTTTAATGAAAGGGTTATTGATCACTTTGCAAATACAAAAGATCGAAGGCTTAACTTGAATTTTAAAAAGATTTAGAGTAATTATGATTTAATTTAAGTTTGTCATATTTAATATGAATAGAAATTAATAAAATATGGTTATTTTTCAAGAGAGCATTATTTTTATATAAAACAAGCGTGGGCCAAAAAAATTTTTTGCTTCTGGGGCTTTGGAAAGGAACTCACAAATTTTGCTTTTTTAACGATTTTAACGACTTCAGGGCAGTAATTGGGAGTGGATTTTCGAAAAATTTCCGGCTACAGCGGATATGCCTCCGGAGGGCTGGTCAGTGTCGTTCCGTATTTTAAGATTTTGGTCACATCACCTATGACCCCCCTATCAAATTAACCACGAGCCGCCACTGTGCAGGTTAACATTGTCATAAGCACCTTCTATGTCTATGAATGCAGCAGAAATGCTATGATTTTTTGTGAAGGCTGTCTGTATATTGGTAATTATGTTTGTTAAGTTTTCTTGAGTGGATCTGCCTTTTCTGAATCCATACTGTGAACCGGGTAATAAATTATTCCTTTCAAGGTAAAACTCTAATCTAGTTTTTATTAAACGTTCGTATGTTTTAAGAATACAGGAAGCAAGCGCTATGGGTCGATACGATGTATAGTGTTCCGGCGTTTTACCACTTTTTAAGAGGGGTATTATAATATATTCTTGCCATTCTTGAGGAATACTGGATTTATTCATCCATATATTGTTGTAGACTTGCAGTAGATTTCTTTTCCCTTCTTTACATAGATTTGCAATCATACTATAGTGGATCTGATCCTTTCCCGGAGATGAGTTTTTGCGATTTAGAAGTGATGTATTAAGTTCTTTCAAAGTAAATGGTTTACACATATTTTGAATATCTTGTGGTAAATCATGTTGTTCATGGTCTATTGATAGAGGTTGCGGGCAGACCCAGTATGGAGAAAGTTTTCCCTGAAATTCCTGTAGCCATTGTGCTTCTTGGTCTACCAAGTGTCTATTTTCTTTTCTTCGGTTTTTAAATGAATTTAACCGGTTCCATACGTCTTTTATAGGGGTGTTGTTATTGAGAGTAGAGCAATAGTCTTTCCATGCATTACGTTTAGCTAATTTCGTTACCCTTTTAGCTTTGGCGTCTTTTTGTTTAAAGTTTAATAAATTATTTAAATTCGGATTTATTTTATACATATTGTAAGCTTCTTTTCTGTCATTAACAGCTTCTTGGCATTGTTGATTCCACCAGGGTTGTCCTCTAGATTTATTATTAGATTTGTACCGAGGAATAGACGTTTTCGAGATTTCATAAATGTGATCTATTATTTCTTTGTATGAAATAGTTTCCCGTTGAACGTTGTTACACAGTTCTGTACTATTTTCTTCGTATAATCTCCAATTTGCTTTGTCAATATTCCATTTTTCTTGGTTTTGGAAAGAAAATGTCCGCGGTGTCAGATAACAAGATATGATTATTGGAAGGTGATTTGAACCATGGGGATCATCCAATATCTCCCAATCCATTAGATGACTGATTGTTGGGGTACATAAGGTCACATCGATTGCACTCGGATTTCCGTTTAGGGAATAGTTAACTATAGTAGGTGACCCATCATTTAATATTATGAGGTTATTGTCTTCTATTGATTCTAATAGGTTTCTTCCCAGTACATCATCGGTAGTACATCCCCAGCTACGGTGATGTGCATTGAAGTCTCCTCCAATGAAGAAAGGTGATGGTATGCTTGATAGAAATGAGTTAAATCTCTCTACATTTATCCTTGATCTTGGTGTGATGTATGTGGTCAAAAAAGTCATTACTATCATTTAGTGTTACTGAAATACATACATTAGGTAATTCTGGGAAAGCGGGTAATTGATTTACTTTATACTTTATTTTATTTTTAATGAGAATAGCGACTCCGCCGTAGCCGTCTGGTCTATCACAACGAATTGTATTGTAGGTGATAAAATTTTCGTAAGTACCCAATTTAAACCAGGTTTCTGATAATAGGGCTATATCTATTCTGTTGCTTTCTAAAAGGTTAATAAAGTTTACTCTATTTGCTCTAGCAGAGCGACAATTCCATTGTAAAATCTTCAAATGGTCCATTCCTTTTCCGAAAGAGAGGAAAAAAAGGAAAAAATATAAAACTGGTAAAAAAAACGAGCTAAACTGAACTAGAAGTAAGTGTTAAGTTTGTTGTTTTTGTCTTAGCTTAGTATATATGGTATCTAAAATATCTTGTTCTTGTATATCAAATGAATTTTTATATTTAAGTGTGTTGACAATAGTGTGAATTATATCTAATATTAAATTAGTATTTATGTTATTTGCACTATCTGACTTATCGCTATTTAAATTAGAGTTATAGTTTGGATTATCAAAAATACCACCTGAAGTAGATGGCAGCCTAATTGGTGATACAATTTGTTTATGTAGGTCTAATATGGGATCCGGAGTTTGTGGACAATGTCGTTTGTTTGTTCTATATATAGTCTGGGTGAAATGGGTAGGTCCTGATTGATGATTTTTATTTGAATTGGATAAAACTGAGGCATAACTATTTCTAGGAGTTTTCTCACTGGCATCTTTATATGAGAGGTTTGTTTCGGACATAAGTTTTTTTATTTCTTTCTGACGAGTAAATTCTGGGCATTCTTTAACAGCATTAGAATAGTGAGCGCCATTGCAGTGAAAACAAAGCGGGATAGCGTTATTCTCTTGACATTCAGTTGTTTCATGATCTTTTTTACATTTTAAACACCTCTTTGAGCTTTTGCATTGTTTGCCTACATGACCAAACCTAAAACAGTTATAGCACAATACCACTCTCTCAATGTATGATTCTACCTCAAACCTGACATGGTTGATTTCTATATACTTCGGTAAAATTTGGGATTTAAATGTGACTAAAACTGTTTGAGTGGGGATAAATTTGACTGTATCATTTTCTATAATTTTTCTTGTAAAACGCTTTGCCGAGTCTACGCTAAATTTGCAATGTAAATTGTGATCTTTGATATTTTGTTTTAAATAATCATCGGAATATTCCAGATCGACGTACCTAACAATTCCACGTCTATGGATTGCGAATCGTGGAATATAGACATTAAAATTTTTGTTTTTAAGATGGAGAGATTGGATTAACGAATTAGCAGTTTTGTAATCCTTGCATTTTACCCTAATCTTATTTCGACCTACTGAGTCGATATTTTTAATATGATTATCAAGTTCTGGATGAGTATTATAAATAATTTCTCCTATTTTCATAGCTCTTAATTTACCTGTAAAATTTTCCGTGTTATTTTCGAAGTATACTGAATACGGCCCAGTATCATTTGAACTAAACAAATAGTTTTCTCTTTTAAAGCTAGACGAATTAGTTGATTTATCAGATGGTGAGTTTTTTTGCCCATTACCACTAATGTTTTGGTTTTTATTTGAATTTGTATTATGAATTGAATCCTTATCATTGACGTTATTTTTATACTTTTTTGATAAACTTCCAAAGAACATATTTATACTTGGATCAAATTGACTTACATGATTTCCATTTGTTTTTTTAATTACTTTACCAATGCTATTTTCCGTCGTTTCCATTGCCTCAAGTTGTTCTTCTTGCGTAAATCCGTGAAAACTATTATCCCCTTTATCAGGGGGATCGTGACTACTCATTTAAACCACTTATAATATTTTTTGACACAAGATTCCACCGAAATTTAATTAATTAATCGCACTTGAGTAGTTAAACAATGTTCCTTCTAAGTTATTTAACACTCAGTATATGCTAAATCCCCATATTTTGGTAGAACCATCCTGTATAAGTGCATAAATATAATGGAATGCACTGTGTGTGTGTACAAAGTATAGGAAACAAGCCCGCCCAAGGCTATATTGCATAAATTATATACGAATGAATATATTTTCAATGGGATAGTGTATAATACTTTGCTATGGCCATCCTGTTATTAAAAATCCGCCAGAGGCAACTAATGCAGTCGGGAGTCTTACATAATAGTGCAAAGTATGCAATTATTATTAAGGTCATTTTAGATAGTTTATTATTAAAAAAAATCTTAAATCTGTATATATGTATACCGATAGGAGGCTGTTTGTTTCTAATAAAGTATCACTACCTGAAAACGTAAGAAGAACATGAATAGGACGAAACCAGAAAATGCGGTAAGATTGAAATTTCGTTT
The DNA here is from genome assembly GCA_947563755.1 of Lochmaea crataegi. NCBI lineage: Eukaryota > Metazoa > Arthropoda > Insecta > Coleoptera > Chrysomelidae > Lochmaea > Lochmaea crataegi. The sequence goes on along the minus strand of OX387422.1, from coordinate 74,962,750 downwards.
TATTTATTTTTTATTAATTTTCAAATATTTAAGGTTTTAAAAGTGTTGAGAACAAGTCCAAACGCTTTTATTCCAACAAGAGCTACATCGCAATCTGCGGGATGTGATTTACAAACACCTATAAATTTTACTATAGGTTCAAGAGAAAGATTCCTGGTGGATAGTGGGTTAAAATTAGAACTACCACAGGGAGTTTATGGAAGGATAGCACCACGATCTGGCATAGCGCTTAAAAATGGAATAGAAGTGTTTGCAGGTGTAATTGATGCTGATTATAGAGGTACAATTAAAATATTATTATATAATTCATCAACAAACATAGTTAAATTTGGGAGAGGATACAAAGTCGCCCAGCTTATTTGTGAAAAATGTTCTATTCCGATTATTGAAGAGGTGGATAATTTAAGTTTTACAGAGAGAGGTGAAAATGGTTTTGGATCTTCATCTTGAATTCATATAATTAATATTGTATTGGTTTTAGAGTGATATAGTAATTTACGTTATTTTTAAGTGTATGTAAGTAGTGAAGGAAATCATTAAAATTGTAAACATACTGTTGAAAAAATTGTTAGTATAATAGTTTGCAGAATGAATAATCTATTTGATCCGCCTAAGTGTAGAATTTTTGAAACAATAGTTTGTTTAGTTTGTAGAAAAGTGTTACGTAAAACTTTTAAACTTGAAAAAATTTGGAGTTGTAAACAAAAATTAATAATTGGTTTGTGTACGGCTGAATGTAATCAAACAAGACCACTGAGAAAATTTCCTGAATATATAGATAATAATTGGTTTTATGAATTAGACCCATTAGATGAAAGGGAGATATATTGCAGATATTTTTTACCTCCACGACAACGAGATTCGAATATTAGAAGAAAATAATTATAAAACCGTCAGTCTTACAACATCCTCAGAATAAGAAGAAGGTAACATAAATCTAAAAAGAATGACTTCCTTAAATTTAAACTTTATTATTTTGGTTGCTGTTTCAAATAATATGCTGTACACAAATGTACCAGAGAATGTAAAACATGTTGCAATATGTTTTGATATGAAAAATATAAGGGAAGACTGTAATCGAACAACATGGAGTTTGTTAAGTATAACAAAAACAAATAATGGTCACCTCTCTGTATACCATATTGAAATTCCAGAAACGAATTTATCATATTTTAGTTACAAATTAAAAATAATATTTAATGACAATTCCGAAGGTGATCAAACCCAATGGCAGAATGTGATTATAGATGATATTTCTATGGACAAGACAAACATAAGTGAAAAAGTTAATAAATTGTACATTTTAACATATATAGTATTGATTTTATTAATTATAATTGTTATATATAACTTACTTAAAATGGTAAGAGTATTTACACAATATAAGTTTTACTCAACAGTTTGTAGTAAATAAAACAAGTTAATTAAATAATATTCTTTTATTTTTCATCCATTATAAAATGTTCATATAAAGTATAAGCATTTTTTAAAGCGCAAATAGATGGATTAATCTTATGATAAAAACATTTTGGTGTCGAGGCTGCTAATGGTGGATTTTCATCTAATTCATATACAGGTGCGGTGGAATATTTTTGAATGAAATTAGTTTTTTCTTTTCCTTTCACGAAAACCATGTCAGCATTTTCAGTAATGTCTTTTACGATATTTTTGAATTTGTGTAAATGTGTATAACCAATATTCCAATCGATTCCATGATGATTTTTCATTAACCAAGTTGCTTGTCTATGTAAGTCTGGAGGTAACATATGTAGAGGAAATGGTGATTTGAAAATATAGTGACATACTTGATGACCATCATAAGCTGCAAACTCTTTAACGATGAACTTATTATTTTCAATCTTAAAACCTTGAACATCTAAAACAACTTTCATATTTGTAATTGTTGCAATTTAGTTACCGCACCTTTATATTGTTCATAATATTTTATGTCACGTTTAAGACGTATTAATTTAAAAAGAAACTGACTAAGAGCAATTTGATACTCATGGGTATTCATATTTAATGAAGAATATGTAGTAACCCTACTTTTATATTGCATGTCAATCATGCGCGCTATGAAATGTTTTTTCCACATCAGTATTGCTTAACAATTTTAGTTAATGGATTATAGGAAAATTGTTTTTCATGAAAGATCAAACAATATGCAGAAATATCACTCGTAATGGGAGCATTTAACTCAAATTCTATACGAAGAACTACAGATCCAGACTGTATTAGTTCCTTCTGCCTTGAGCAATCTATATGAATTAAGGGAGCTGTATCTCTAAATTCGTCGGGTGTGAAAATAGGTTCACTGTTCGAACGGCTGTAATAAGAAGTTTGAAAATCAGCAAACATTTTATATAACGTAGCAAAACTATTGTTTGTAAAATCTAAAAGTAAATCATTGTATGGATACTTCTCAGAATTGAGAAATACCTTAATATTTTTCAAATTCAGATGTTTAAATTGACTCATATTTTCTTTTATGTTACCCCTAGCATTATTTTGAAATCCAATTACAATGTGTCTAGGTGTCTCTACTTTTGTACTAGTTTTTACAGCCCAAGGGTGGCGAGACGTTTTCGGTAAGCTGGGATACTCAATCAATTGCCAAGATCTGAATTTTATTGGTAGTTCCTTGTTACTTTGAATAATTTTGTTTAGATGTAATTCATGTTTTATGTTCGGTTTCACGTGAGGAATTCTCCAACTGATGTGAGTTAATTCAATTTTAGGTTTTTCCGTTTCATCTGTATGTGTGACTGAGTCTCTATCATCACTAGATCTCACCAATATTAGCTCTTGTTTCATGTTTAAGATTATTTTATTGAAATCTTCAAAGAATCCTAACCATAATTTCAAGGGTATACACACGTTAAAATTTCCATGTTTGTCTGACAACTTGACGTCCTCCTTAGGAAACCATCCAGAATTATTTAGAAAAATACTTTCATTTGAATTATAAGATAAATAATTTTTCATTGTTGAAACAAGGCCAATATCTCTTACTGAATCAACTACAACACCGTTCAGTTCATATCGAATTTCGCGGAATAAAAAAGCTATTGCATTATTAATGAATTTCAATTTTGTAGGTACTGTGTTGGTTTCAGTTAAAATTTTCCCCGTAATCTCAAGATAACTGTCAGCCGGATATGTTATACAATCTAAATCTTGCACTACAATACGAATCTCATCATTATAATTCAACTTTCCGGTAATATATGGTTGGTATGTGTGATATTCATAATCCTCCACAGCCATGTCATTGAAGGGCTCATGAGTGACTTGTAATATATCCATTTATATTAATAACTTAAAACCGAGTGATTTTAAAAAACGTTTATTTTTGGGCGTTATGACGTCTATTCTTTCACACAAACTAATTGTAGACGGTTTACTCATCAATCTTTTATAGTTTTTTTCAGCATATGGATGGGAAAATTTTAAGACCATTTTTGTTGTCGAATATGTAAAGTAATAGTAATCTCCTCGTCTTGAAAATTTATAACGTTACCACTCTGATCAATAATTTTTACTGTTATGTTGTTAATTGTTTTAACACTTACAGGATAATACAAGATATTTTGAGGAGATTCAACTATTTTATAGCCACTAGGAACAGTAGGAAAAAATTGATGGATAATGTGAACAGGATGTCCATTGAGATATGATCCAACAGCAATGTCACAATCTATTCCAATAGAATTAACTTGTAAAATATTTATAGGTTTTGTAGAGGTGTGTGTCACATTGGGAGTTAACAAAACTTTTTCAAATCCAAATACTTTACCAATTGAGTCATCAGTTAAGAATGAAATTGTCTTATTACTAGAAATTGATACGTGAGATGTGTTTAGATTTGGGACTATGTCAATTGTTGAATCTGATGCTACTATAAGCATGTGTTGTTTAATATATTGAATTATTTCATTAAGTTCATAAGCACCTTTAGGTATAATTATTGTATAATATATAGTAGGACCTCCAAAAATAAATCTATTGTTAGTTTCACCAATATTTGGTATTGTATTGAAACTATTGAAATTAACTAAACCAACTTCATAGTCATATTTATCATCCAAGTAAATGGGAGGATTGAAATTATAATTAAGAATAGATGATGCACCACTAAGTGTAACAGAAAATGACATTTCAACTAAATAAGTGTACAATAAGTTTGAATATTATGATTGAAATATTTATGTATGAATTGAAGTGAGTGATGACCACAACTATACGAATTGTTCTGTAGTCTATCATAATTGTATGTTATATATACTGGACCGTTACTATGAAAATACTTGATCAGTTCCATTGGTGGAGGTAAATTTCCATAACTATCAAAGTAAATAATTTCCTTGTCTGATTTTATGTATGATGTCCAATGTGTTCCGTCTCCTCTAACTGTATCTATATTCAAAATACCTCATTCATGTTTATGAATTTTCTTTGGTAAATTATCTCTCATGAAAACTCCCCTAAAAAAAGGTATTTTCAATATTTTAACATATTTCCACAGATCTTTATCGGTAAGCCCACGATGGGGCAATTTCAGTTTTTTGTTGTTCCTTCTCCTTTGTATGGTCTTAGATAAAGACCTTTTCCTTTATGTCTTAGTTGTCTTCTTGGCTTTTTTTGATGTTTTTTTTTCAAACCTTTTCCCTGTTTCAATTCCATAGCCATATCATGTCGTTTTTGTTCAGTTAATTGTTGATTGTTATACTTTGCATCATTTACTGCCTTTGCAATTCCAGCTGCTCCACCTCCTAGAGCTCCTAATGCACCCAACAGTGGTAATATTAATGGTAAAAATCCACCTATTCTCGTCGGTGTTTGAATTATACGTTTTTTAGGTTTTTTCTGAAGTAAATTACCACCACGACGAGAACGACTTTTTTTAATTCCTACACCCATACCAAGTTTACGTTTTCCTTTCATGACTGCAGTAACAAACAATGAAGCTACTTTTTCACCTAATGTAGCGTCCTGGGATTTAACTCGCTTCCAAGCTTTATCCTCCAATACCTGATCTGCTTAATGTCTTTCCTGTAGATTTTTATTTTTTGCGTATGCTATATCGTGTTCCTTACAAGCTTGATCTAAAAGATTAATTCCCTTATCATTTCGTTGTAGTCTTTGTTCTAGTTTTGTGTTTGGTCCACAATATTCGTATCCACCAGGTAAATGAAGTTCAAATGGTAGTTTATTAATTAACGAAACTAAATCTCCACCTTTGTGATGATGATGACGATGACGACGATGTGATTGTAACTGTTTACGTTTAACCATAATTCTCTTTATATATCTATATATACTCTGATCACCCTATAAATACTCTCAGTGTTGTTAACTATTTATATAAGATGAAGATTGCAAAACATTTTATAGCTTTACCTGTTGAAAATTATGATTTGAGCTGTGAACAACAACGTACTGCAGGTAAACATGGATATTTATTTGGTGGAGATTCTAAACGAGCATTAATCATCGGTCCCAGTGGTTGTGGTAAAACTAATGCTATGTTATCCTTAATAGATCATCCTAATGGTTTAAGATTTGAAAATTTATACATATATTCCAAGAGTTTACATCAACCAAAATATGCTTATTTACGTAATTTAATTCAACCCATGAAAGAGATTGGATATGAGGAATTCAACAATTCTGATGATATAATTACTCCAGATGCCATAAAGATCAATTCAATTATTATATTTGATGATGTAGTGGCTTCCTGCGATCAAAAACCCATTCAAAGTTACTTTTGTTTTGGTCGACATAAATCTACAGATTGTTTTTACTTAAGTCAAACTTATTCGGCTATACCAAAACAATTAATTCGAGATAATGCCAATCTCCTGATAATTTTTCAACAAGATTTCACCAACTTAAGACACATCTATGATGATCATGTTAATATTGACATGTCATTTCAAAAATTTAAAGACATTTGTTCATACTGTTGGGGGGAAAAGTTTGGATTTCTCACTATCGATAAAGATTCTGAAATAGCATCTGGTGGTCGTTATAGAAAAGGATTTGATGGATACATTCATATATAAGGAGAAAAGTATATATGGTCAATTTCAAACCCAGCATGAATCCTAAACTAACTCAACGACTGGTCAAAGCTAGACAGGCGCTTCGAAAAAAGTATAAAAGTTTGAAGCGAAACATAAACCAATCTCAAACACGACTGGAACAAACCTATGAGCCCATTACTCAACCGCTAAAACAACTAATATCAACTATCGAGAAACAAGAATTGATTAAACAAGAACCATCAATATCACCAAAAAAAGAATCCCGCCTGAATCTATCAAGTTCAAAATATCAACCAAAGCCTTCCGATTATGCACTTGCTTTCGATTCACCCCCCAAAGAGGATATTTTCAGCTCTTATACAAATGACGATAATGATGATGCGTTTGAGCCAAATAAAACTTAAGGGGAAAAGTAGTGATGAAAATATTAGTAGATTTATGGATGAAAGTATCCGTGACCTCGGTCGAATGACCGCCGACCAAGGTATCCAACAATATTACGAACAGTTTGAAAATCCCTTACCTAGAGTGTACATAAGGGAAGGTATTGCTGACATTGAAGGACAATTTGATAATACTCTTGGAGTCTATCATGATTTGCAGCTAGAAAAATTCTCTATTGGTGATTCTCCAATTGACTTTATCGGACCTGATTTAAAAATACAAGGTATCACCTACAAGGGTACTCCAGGTCTGTATGAACTGTTATTCAAAACAGACCCACACATTTTTACCAAAAATGATGCTAAGGAATATGTTGACATTTTACAGAGAACGAATGCCCTATACACAAAAAATAATAGAAAATTACCAAAACGGAGAATTCCCGCAAAATTAAAAAATAAATTCACTAACGCTATTCAACCTTTCCTAGGAATTCCTCTTGTTGCACAAAGAGAACGAGCCTTTTCAGTTCCCACTATGACTACAAGACAAATAGCAGCAAAACTGAAGGGTGGGAAAGGTTTAACAATGATGCGACATTCCCAAAATCCCATCGATTATAAATATTTTGATGATTTCAATGAATTGATTGATAGATTACGCTTACTTGTAGCTTCAAAACAAGCTGGTAATAATGCTCACCAAAATGAAATAGTGTCTATTGTTGAAGAACTAAGGGAAGGTGGTATAATAGCATAAAATAGATAACGTCACTTACATTCTTAATAGTAGTAGCTATGCCGTTAAACAAGTTTAACCAACATTATCTCACTTCTACACGTTCAAATAATAAGGATGATGATGAGGTACTACTACCATCACTACAACCACCATTTTATATTTGTCAACCTGCAGACATTCGAAGTTTAGTAATTATTAATATTAGTGGACATGTAGACAAAAAAGTTAGTAAATTAAACTATGTATTAAATAATAATAATAATACTGAATATACTTTTCCAGTAAGTGGAAAAGTTGTAAATATTAATAGCAACACATCACCACCACCACCAAAAATTGAAGCAAAAATACTTTATCACAATAAGATTCAAAATTTAAGCGTTCTCAACCAGCAATCTATAACGAAGGGTGAGAAGATTTCTATTTTTATAGGTGATGAGAAATATCCATATATTGAATTTGTAATAGAATGTCCTCTTCAAGGTGGGTGAGCTCTAGCTCTACGTTATTATAAATATAGTACTTTTAATAGTACATACACCATTCCAACAATGCCTCTTAATAGATTTAATCAACACTATTTACAACCATCATCATCGTCATCGTCGTCGTCTCAGTCAGTTCCAAAACTAAATGCGCAATTTTATATCTGTTACTCATTTGATTATCACGTTAAAAACATTATTAGATTGAAAGGTAAAAAGAAAACTAATTTAAATAAAGATTATTATGTGTTGGACAATGCAGGTACAACTTTTGTTTTCCCCTACGATGCTAAAATTGAAAGTGTTCGACATTATTCTGCAGACGGAGAGGTTTTTAGTTAATGGTAAATTGTTCAAATTCCATGAAATTGGTGGTAATAGTTTAAGGCGAGGTGATAAAATCCTATTTAAATTCGGTACACCTTCTTCTATTTGCATTGAATTTTTAGTGCAGTGTCCAGTAGTGAAAAATGAGTAAAGCTCAAGTTGTACGTGAACTTCATAAACCGGCAAGAATCAATTATAGAAGAAGACATGTTGTAATTAAAGGACTTAATGATCTGATTCAGGCTGATCTAGCCATTCTTGCTCCTTTTTCGAAAACTAATAGAGGATACAATTACATCCTCGTTGTAATTAATGCTTTCAGTAAATATGTGTGGGCTGAGGCGATTAAAAGAAAAACGGGTAAAGAAATCACATTAGCTATGAAGCATATCTTAGACCAAATGAATGTTCCACCTAAAAATCTTCAAACCGACAACGGAACTGAATTTTATAATAAGAATTTTCAAGAGCTCATGAAAAAATATGGTATTAACCATTACAGCACATTCTCCAATTTAAAAGCAAGTATAGCAGAACGAGTAATTCGTACTCTAAAAACTATGCTATGGAAACAGTTTAGCATGCAAGGATCTTACAAATGGTTAACGATTCTACCTAATATTGTCGCGAAATATAATAATACAAGACATTCTACTACAGGTGCCATTCCTAGTGAAATAAATGAGAAAAATGCAAAGTATATTACTGCATATAATCACCTAAAAACTATTGATCCAAGATTATCAAATTTTAAAAAAGGAGATTTTGTTCGAATTAGCAAGTATCGACATGTCTTTAAGAAGGGATATACTCCAAATTGGACTGCCGAAGTTTTCAAAATAAAGAAAGTGAAACTAACCAATCCAACAACTTACATACTGGAAGATGATAAGAACGAAGAAATACAAGGAGGATTTTACAGGGAGGAATTGCAAAAAGTTAAATATCCTGATGTGTATCTAATAGAGAGGGTCTTGAAACGAAAAGGTAATCGGCTATTAGTAAAATGGCTTGGAATGGATTCTAAATCGTGGATAAATAAAAATAACATTGTTTAAAATTATTATTTTTAATGTTAAATAAAATTATATAAACTGATCGACAATTTATTTACACATTTTAATTAATTATACTCTTAATTTTATCATAAACCTTACATCTATGTTTTTCATCTAATATTGGATCTATAATTTGGGAAATTTTAATAATTCGTTGCATAAACCGTAGTCGGTCACATGCGGCAATGATCCATGATGATCCTTGTCTCGCTTGTTGATATGCATATTTCCAAGTTACTAATAAATGAATTTTGTTTCTTGTTTCATCAAAGTGAATAGTTTTCTTCACTTCTATTGTATGCTGTCTATTCTTCATATTTCATAGCTGTAAATCTTCATCTTTAAGTAACTGAGGATATCTATATATTAATTCTAATGCGATAGCGTATGTCTCGTTATTTAAATGTTTTATGGGTTCAATTATATTCAAAGCTGTAGTTACTGGATTGGTGGAATCTTTTATTCCCATTTGTAAAATTTTGAATGAACTAGCAAATTGTAAATTTTTCAAGTCTGTTAATCTATTTTCAATGAGTGGTAACATTTTCCATAACATTGAAGTAGTATCAGCTCTTAGATAAATACAAGAATCACCCCTATAAATTTTCACCACATTCCCGAATGATAATCGTTTAAATATCAAATCAAATTCACCCATATCTAACGGTTCCATAATATTCTTGTTGTTTGTTGATCTAAATAAAAAGTCATCAATATCATTTCTACATGATAAAAAAATGTTCCATTCTTGCGGACTGAATATAAAATAGGTATTTTTGGTTCCAAATATCCCAACACATGGATCGTAATTTAAATAAGGGGATAAACCAACTTTTACATATTTTGTTTTATATGTATTTAGAGACAATTGACGTTCTCCCAAAAATACATCATTATCTTGCAATTGATTCATATATGTAGTCTTTGTGAGTGATTCTACTACTACTACTACTACTATTACTACAATATACTATCGCTATTAGAATAATTTAAAGATATTTTCTGGTTGAAAAAATATCTGAAAAAAAAACCCATTTATTCTAAAAATTACATCATGCACTCGAGAAATGGAAAAAATTGTATCACCCCACTCTAAAATAAAGATTATAAACGTTAGAAAATCGTTGAATCTAAACAGTATATTGATAAACTTCAAAAGTGAATTTTTAAAATAAAACCATGTATAATCAACAGCAACAACATTATCATCTAGAAGATTGTATTTGTCCAATGAAGGATCATTGGCTATACAAGCGACGATTATATCAGTTTAATGAAGAAGAACTTGAGAAGTTTCCATTGGATTATTTGATTCAAAAGGCGCAACCACTTGAGTTATTATATGCATGGTATAAATTACCAAGAGCATATCGAGACAATTTTGATTTACAAATCCAACTGCCTTGTTTCATACATTACAATCGTCCTGACTGGCAAACTCACATCGATGGACCACCTACATCACAGTCAAGATGTCATTTATGTAACTTAACTATTGAACAAATACATGTTTGATGCAAATAAAATCTGTTTAATATACTATGTTTTTTATTACATAAATTACAAAGATATAAATTTACAAAGTTATAAAATTACAAAGTTTTAAAATTTCCATTAATACCACTTTCAGTTAAATTTTATAAATAATTATGATATATCATCATCTCTGTCAATCTCATAATCGTCAAGAAATCTACTAAACCTCCCATCAGCGGGTATAGGTGAATTCAATCCATGAGAAGGATGTAAATCCATATCACATTCATATCTTTCCTTAAGCCCAAACAGCAGTGTTGTGAACTGATTTTGACACCACATATTCTTCGACTGATATATTTTATGCAATTGTTTAGTATAGTAATAACCATGAAAATGATCTCTAATTGTGTGTAAAGTGAAATTCAAGTTTTTCAACTGTATCAAAAACAAAAGACTTTTATAGCATGATTAACATAAATATAAATTTAGTGAAATTACTTTGTATCGGTTAAACCACACACAATATTTCATTTCTGAATATACCGTCTCCCAATTGCGATGAGCAATTATAGCATTTCGTGCTAATGCTGAGGGAATATCACGTAGGTATAACATGTCAGCAAGAATGTTGAATTCACTAGGAATGTTGGAATCTTCATCTTCATCATCATCATCATTATCATCATCGATATTAAGATGTTGTACAAAACTCTTCCATTTAAAATAACTATATTTTTTAATAATATTGAGAGTTAAATTTTTAGGTAATGGTGAATTCATTAAAAAGTCTGTAACTGCAGATTTAATTTTTAGACAAATAATTTCAGTACACATTTCCTCCAAACTCATGATGGTTATCTCTAAAACAAAAACTTACTGACTACTCTTATAACCCCAGGGAAGTGTGTCAAATGACTTTGAAATTAACTGACGTTTATCATCGTATGGACTTAAAGCAATTTTAGTCTGTTCTATACTAAATACATTGTGAGCATATGAACGAATAGTTTGTTGAGTTATGACTTTTGTGTTGAATTCATTTAAGCATGTAATATAATCTTCCAAAGTAATAATATTTTTCACTATATTTTTTTTAATCCCCTTAGATTTTTTTGAAATACCAAAGTTATTCAGTTCAATAGCTATTTGGTTTGGGGACATGCCCTTCTTTTCAAGTTTTTTCTTAAAATTTAATTTTTCCTCCTCACTGACTTGCATTTTGTAGGTATACATTTTGGAACGAAGACCAGCAAAATGAGTAATAATTTTACCATTTGCCTCATCTTTCATCAATCCCGGTATTTTTTTATTCACCAACGGAATATTATAAATATTATTTTTGTTATAATCTGAAGTATCAAATTTGTGAATATTTTTTTTAATAATATCTTCGTAAACGTCTAGGTTACTTATTTCATAGATAAAACTATCTGTGTCTGTGTACAATAATTTACATTTTTCCACACCTGCTGTTGGTATTATAAAATTATAGTGAAAATCATACATACAAATTTTTGAAAGATCTAACATAACCATACCAATGTACAGTGGTTTATTAAATATCAATTCTATTTTATTCAACTCAATTGCCATCAAGTTTTCATCAAAAATTGTTCTATTGTGAAATCGTGGACTAGCAATTAAATTTTTCGCACCGTAACGTCCCTCCCACATAGAGCAAAGTTTAACGAGTCTATGTAATCTTATGTTTTCCATAGTTTTTCCAAACACTGCGTTATTAGCAAGTTTAAATTGATTTTTTTCAAAGTTGCTTCTAGCACTTGCCCTTAATCGACTGTTTAATTCAATATAAGGTCTCAACCATTCTGATTGATTGAATTCCAACACTTTATGTATTTTCGTAATTATTAAACCATGTGCCAATGCTTGTTTTAAATTTCTATAATGTATTGTATATTCTTTTTTATCATACAAATCAGCTATCAACTTTGGTAGTTTTGAGGCTGGAGGAATGCGATGGTTGGCACAAAAAGGAAAATCTTTATGTAGAGTATGTAGACTCTTTGGATACTCCAAATCCACTTGTAATATGTACCCAATCGGAGAATTGTCAGGAATTGTTGTTACATCAATGTTTGAACTTGACCATTTAAATCCTCCAAATGGTAATGGTTCACACATTGCGTAACCATAGAGGTTATTTACATCTAGGTAAAGAATTGTTTTGGTGGGTTCTGATGAATCATATCTGTCACCCATATATTTATTGTTTGCCTCTGAAAATCGACTACAGCATCCTGAAATTCCACCTCGAATCGCTTTCTCTATAAACATAACCATGTCAACATCCTTTAAAATTTCTAATTTACATTTAGTATATTTTAACATAGCATCCCATGTGTAGCCTGGCATTGTATAATACCATGCAGGATCTAAACCATATGTTTTCAATGCTGTTTCTCTAAAATTATCCATAACATCTGCTAGTAACAAAATATCTATCTTCATATACAAACTACTGTATTCTCCAAGGTGATTTATGTTGAAAGCGGTCCAAACATTTTGTGCATGAGTGTAATCAGTCTTGCACAATTCCACATCATTTAGTTTATTATAGAATTTTTCAATGGGTGGTAGCTCTTTCTCCTTCAATTTATCAACATTATCTACATAATCATAGGGAAACACCCCTTTTCTAGTTAGAAGTTGAAATTTATTATGATCTAAATTCTTAAACTCCTGTTTTAAATTCTGAAAATTGTCTAAGCTCAAAGTCGAAACAAGTTCATTAAGACTACAACCCATAAATCTAAAAGAATCTATAAACCTAAATTTAATTCTACTATCATTATCTGCTAGAGTGAAAGATATGTACTTTTCTTTATTTAGTGGAAGAACAGATACGTGTCCACGCTTAGCAATGTCTTTTATGACAAAATGTGCATCATAATTTGAAAGGTTGTGGAATAGTATTGGAACAATAAACAATTTTTTAAATGAAAGATTACAAGTTTGATGAGCGTAACCTCTAAATAGTCCTGTAAAATGATCGTGGTCCTTAACAATTATGTCTCTTTGATTAAAATGTTTCTCACAAATGTGACAAATATGTACATTTACATTTTCTATCGAATCTACTATTATTGGTATTATATTCACAATTTTGCTCTCAACAAATTGCGCAATCTTTTTAATTTCATTTGAAAACCAATCCATACAATCTTCACCTTCATGATGATTGAAAAAAGAAAAATTGTTGTTATAAGTACATTTCATATAATATCCTGCGCAAAATGCTTTATGATGGTATTTATTCGTTGTTTTTGATAATTTTGTTTTACATGGTTCTAAAATAGCTTCAATATCAGCATAGATAAGGAAAGGTATTTTTTGTTTATAAACAAAATTTCTAAATTCAACAGCATCATATTTTGGAAATGAAATTTTACAGTTGTTTCTATTTTCACATAACAAATAATGCTTTTTCAACTTTTCCTCACTATAAAAATAATTTAAACAACGGTCACACAAGCTAATTGTAGCTCTATGCTTAGTGATTTGAGATCGAATAAGTCGTGAAAGATTTTTAATTAAACAATAATGAAATTTTATTTCAATATTCTTATCATCATCATCATTATCATCTTGTTCTGATTCTGCAAAATTATTCAACTTTGGAAAATACTTATTTTGAATTAATAACAAATTAACATGTTTCTCTAATTTTCGTTTGGTAAGTTTAGCAGGTACAACTTCATAATACGAACTTTGTTGTGTACAATTTAATTCTAGAGCGTATACGTTTACGGAAATATTATTCAATTCCTCAAATTTGTTAATTTGATTTAATTTCATAGGTAATTCTAACCCTTTAATTGATATTAAACACAAGACTATAGTGTGGATATGATGAGGTGAGTCTATAATTACCCGTTGGTGGGTATAAAAAACTAACAATACTCCAAAAAAAGCATGCGTCATCTCTATTTTGAATGTTGATGCATGCTCTTTTATTTTCTATCTGAGGTGGTAATTTAATATAAGAGGTTCCATTACCAATTTTATATTCGTTTATAGCTACCTCCAATAATAGAATTTTTTGTAGCGCCCAACCGCTTGATTCTTCCGAAAATTCTGACAGTTTATTTAAAATATAATCTGTTACATGTTCTTGAAACCAAATAGCTAAATCAGTTGATTGATCTAATACTGCATTAGGTGTCACAAAATACTTTTGATCAATTACTTCTTGATCACCTGACGTTTTAACAAAATCTGCCCACAGTGTGGTATTAATTTTCACAATTAACTTTTTTTTAATAATTTTGAGAACCTTAATTTTAAAGAGATCAAAAGCATCTGATAAAAATTCTTTTATTTCTTTATGATTCACATTTATAATCACTGCTGTCTGAACTCTACTTTTGAAACAAGAAATTATATTTTCCCAGTAAACTTTTCGATTTTGTTTTACACCAACATGTTTGTTTTTTAATTTTATTAAACATTTTAATCGTTTCAATTGACCAATTTTTGTTAATATCTTACGTTTTTGACCAACCTTCAAATGATATTTTTTCAATGCTATGTTACATTTTTTAATATGTTCATTAATTAATTTTATTGATTTGTTTTCAGCAGAGTTCACTCTAATTAAATTGATAGATTCATCAATTTTGGATAATGTACCGTGATATTTGTCCATAATATTATATCATAACTATTTATAAAAATATAACTCACCAATAATTAGATTTCAATAATTTCAAAAGATGCTGTTGGATTCAGTTTTCCAATGTCCACCGCTCCTCTGAATATTATAGCGTACTTCCCTTCTTCAAAATATTTTATATAAGGTTTATACGTCTCTGTTACCCTCTGCGGAAGGAACGTTATTTCTTTCTCCAGTTCCAGCAGCACCGTTTCCCCAAATTTACTCCGAACTAATTTAGCTGAAATGATTTTCTTGGGTTCCCCTAATATTAAATCTGTTAATTTTGTAGTTGGTTTTGGGTCTCTTTCTAAAAGTGAGGAAGAATTTATGGTTTTTAGATCCATTTTACTAAAAATAATAATAATATAATTAAATCATTTCAAATTCTGTTTGTTCACTTAATTAAACATTAGAACACATTACTAATTTAAATTCCAAGTAAAATAAAAATAAATGAAAACGTCTTACCTGTTGTTTATTGAAGGTTGATGATGCGATTGAGAACAAGAAACGAATGAATTTCATCAGAAAATCTTGAGCTTAAATACAAAATGAATCTAATGACCCTAATAATAATTGCATAGGTATTTACCTAGTTTCCGCGGCTTACGTAAGACTTTCAACTGCATTAGTTGTCTCTGGTGGATTTTTAATAACAGGATGGTCATAGCAAAGTATTATACATGCATCATAGACTATCCCATTGAAAATATATTCATTCGTATATAATTTATGCAATATAGCCTTGGGCGGGCTTGTTTCCTATACTTTGTACACACACACAGTGCATTCCATTATATTTATGCACTTATACAGGATGGTTCTACCAAAATATGGGGATTTAGCATATACTGAGTGTTAAATAACTTAGAAGGAACATTGTTTAACTACTCACTTGAAATAAAACACGTCCTGATCGCTAGTACCAGGACCGGACGTCTCTGAATTTCAAGTTCTACATTAAATTAACGATCGGAACTATGTTAAAAGAGTGTTTATGTGTGAACATTTGACAGATTGGTACAGAACATATCCAATTGTTAGGATTATCATATCTGATGAGAATAAACATCACTGGAAGATTTGGGGATGAGAAAATCCAAGAGAATGTCATCAACATGGAAAATATTTTCCTCTGGTTAATGTTTGGTGTACGATATCGCGTGAAAAATTATATGGGCCTTTCTTTTTTGCTGAGAATACAGTTCGCGGCAATAATTATATCGATATGATAGAAAATTTTTCTATCTCCAGTTTGAACAAGATGATATTTCAAACCAAAATTCATACTTTGAACAAGACGGTGCTCCTCCCCATTATTCCAACATAGCGAGAGAATCTGTTACCAACAGTTTGAAAACCATTGGATTGGTAGAACTGGACCAATAGAATGGGCTCCAAATGTTCCATATCTGACGGTTCTACATTTTTTTTAAATAGCGATATGTGAAAGATGGAGTTTACAACCCGATGCCTGCATCTATCGAGGAATTAAAAAATACGGCAGGTAATGGAAAATATTCCTCCTGAAATGTTGGCAGCAGCATTTGACAATTTAATGATTCGATTTCGCAAATGTATGAACCAAGAAATTAGACACAACGAACATTTGATTTAAGGTGTCCTAAAATATCTTCTCAAGTGTTTACTACTTTATCCTTTTATTTACTATACCTTGTTTTTAAACTAGGAGCATTTTAGGAAACCTCAATCACACCACTAAAAGTTACTAGATTGGGAGTGTGTTCCGAAAGGGTCGTGTTTAGACATTTTGAAATAATTGACAATTACGTGAAATATGTATTGTAGAGCTCGCAGTTGTCGTGGCCAATGAGGGATCAAGCTATGTCTAAATTTCGAATCGTCATTGGCTACAGGCCATGGCGAAAGTAGTAACCAAATGTCACATTATTATCAAAAAATGTATGGTTATAATAAGTAGTTTATGTAAAATTTGTTAATAATTTCAGGATATGTAGAAAATACAAATGTATGTTTGAATTATTCTTTATTTACATTTGAGGCTTAGGTATAGCACAAAATATATGTAAACAGAAGTTTTGATATCGAAAAATACCATAATATCGTACTGTCATGAATGTAAAACTTGATGTTAAAATATTTACAAAAATAAGATTTTATTTGGAATCTTATACTATTAACAAAAAAACCAAGCATGGACTATAGATTTTTTTCATCAAACTGAATAAATAATAAATATGGAAATTAACTTGATTGGAATATAATACTTTATAAAAAATAAAACAACAAACGCAAAAAAGTGGTAATAAAAATGAACTAATGAATATTTTTAAATAAATAAACACAAAACTGACAAATGTCGTTGTCAGGTGTATCAAAAGAGCTGTGTGAAACGGGCGGCAATCCGACCAATCACTAGAAAACAGAAATGCCAACTTAAATTAAAATCGCTCCTCTTAGTTTAAAAACAATGTATAGTTAATAAAAGTGCGACTTTATATCTGAATCATTACAGTATCCCAGTTAAAGTACTCTAGCTTCGGTCTCCTTGTACCGATTTGAAACTGAGATACCGTTACAAAGTAAAAATAGACGCTTTTCAGGATATTGCTTAGTATACAGCGTGTCCCATTAAAAAATAACATTTATTGTCTTTTGAAACCACGCCATTTTATAGCGGATAAACCGGAAGTAAGCCATTTATATAAAAATGTCACAAAAAAAACAGTAATTTTAAACCTAAATGTGAACACCACATATTATCTAAAACCGTTTGGAAGATATTAACTCTTAAAAAACAGTCAGAATATAATGAGACATCCTGTATAATAGGAACCTACCTATATCACAATATGGAATTACATGATCATCATAATGCACGTATAGTGTTTTATTTGGGTAACAGAATATACGATCCTATCGGCCATTCAATGGCGAAATAAAGCGTGGCGGTATATGACATTAGCGGTCCTTGATTGTACAACTAAATTGGGCCGGCTATCTCGAGTCCCGGCAGACAGCCAACCGCCTCTCGTATGCCTTCAGTGTGACATTGCGGGGCAGACGCAGGCACTTATTCTGGCAAAACTATGGACTCATTGTCCGCTTCATTATTAATATTGATTATACTAATATATTTTAAAGGGCCGTCGTTAGTAAATTGAATTGGTTGGGTTTTGAAATCCCAGGATATTTTATATCTAAATCCCAAAATGAATTGAAAACCAGCATTGAAAACTTAAAAAGTCGGTAGTTAAGTTGAAATTCCCAAACATTCATAAATATTTTAATAAAAAGATAAATAAAAAACATAACACAAAACAAATTTGAGCAGATAACTCTGCATGATAAAAAAAAAGATAAATTCTAATTTCTTTGAAAATCTTCTAGCACTTCCTCCTTCTCTATCACTAGCTGAACGGACCAGCCTTTTATCACGTTTTCAACTTTATCCAAGGTTATATTGATTATATTAGTAAGTTATATTTATTATATTTGATTGTCACATATTTCTATAGCAGCAAATTTATTACTAGAGAAAAGTATGGTAATCAAACGTATCTCCTAAAATGAATTTAATAAATAGTATCTACTCTACCTATATAATGAATTTTAATCTTAGTGACAATTATTAATTTGGTTATTAATAGCATGAATTCTGAAATTATACTAATGCATAATGAGATAGAACATATCATGGATTGATTTAATAATATTTTTCACATCCTTGAAGCCATTATTATTTTTCCAGTCCAATTAGTGATAACTGCCAGTTTATTAGTCATAGTTTATTTAGAATTCTTCTGGTTGTATCTGATGTACCTTTGCCTCTAATAAATTGAAATATTGTAACATGCTTTCCTTTTTACACGTGGCTCCTGCCACACGAACACGTCACTCGGACACCCTTGATGCAACATTTTTGGTTCAAATCTCGGGCGCCAGATTTTTAAGGTGGAATGCTCCACGGCCCCTTAGCGTCAAGAGTTCCAGATAGCCTCAGATGGTGGTTACGGAAAATTCCAGGGGTCTTGTTGAATTCACTTCATTTACCTAATTACAACGCGGACGAGCCAAATATGGATCCTCCAATTTGTGTGTGTGTGAGAGAAGATGGTCTCGGACAGTGTCCATTAACCACAGGGAGTGTATAAGGGCTAGATACTAATCAGAAGGAAAAGTCTATATTTCCAACTTAGAATCAGTAATAAACCTTATAAGTACGTCAAAAATAGCCTTTTCGTTTTTCGCCAGAAGTGAACATAAATTAACAGGCATGGGAAAGTTGTAGGAAATGAGTGAATTATAAAGTTCTATTCTTTCTACCAGTCGATCCTGTTGAATAGTTCGCCGGGATATGTTTGGTTTCTTCTGAGTAATAAATCAATAAGGTTTATATTTAGACAGAGCAGTTTATTGTTTGAATAGATGTTACGGCACATATACAAATGGTTCGTTTTGATTTCTAATCTTACACCATTACTTACAAGGTATATCTGTCAACTACTACTACTAGAAGTAGTCAACTGTCATTTCATGTCAGGACCACATGCTTGCCAATATCAATCATTAATACCAACACTTCCCCTTAATGATAGCATTATTTAAAAAATTGTCACTTCAAAGATACAAAAATAAAAAATACAAATTTGTTTTATTCTAGACCTAAACTACCGCGAAATTTTATTAACACACTGCTACTTAATGGTTTAGTGAAAATGTCAGCCAGTTGCTCATTTGTACTCACATATTCTACAGTGATTACCTTTTCTTTAACTTTATCGCGAATAAAATGTACTTTAATATCTATATGTTTCATTTTACTGTGACATTCTGGATTTTTTGTAACTTTTATAGCCGACTGGTTGTCTTCAAAGAGTTTAACACATGTGTTCTTTTGTAAGTAAAAAATCAAAAAATAAATTTCTTATCCAACATGCCTCACTGGCAGCCAAACTGAGGGCTATATACTCTGCTTCGGTTGAGGACAAAGCAACCACTGACTGTTTCCTAGAAGCCCATGTAATTGTGCAGTTTAGTAATTTAAATATATATCCTGCTGTGGACTTTCGATCAGTTTTGTCCCCAGCCCAATCGGAGTCTGCATATCCTACAATATAGTCAGATGATCTGTCAGATTTAAATACTAAACTTAATTTTATAGTACCCTGAATGTATCTTAAAATTCTTTTTAAGCATACCCATAAATCTGAACTTGCACAGGACTGATACCTACTCAAGATGTTAATAGATACACATAAGTCAGGTCTTGAACACAACATAGCGTACATCAAAGAACCTATTAAAGCTCTACAATTGTGCTCAAGCTGTGGACTCTCTGATACATCCCTTTTTAAAAGGTTATGTTGAAAGTTTACCTCCATCGGAGTGGATACAGGTTTGCAATCTTGCATATTAAATTTCAATAAAATACTTTTTAAATAATTAGTCTGATTAATTGATATTTGACCACTCATTAAATCTTGGCATATAGTCATACCTAAAAAATATTTAACTGGTCCTAAATCTTTCATCCTGAATTCTTTATTTAAAAAACTTTTAACTTGAACGACGTCTTTATCATTTGTACCTGCTAAGAGCAAGTCATCAACATAAATTAGTGCATAGAGTTTACTTGTCTTTGTTGCTTTGACATATATACAATATTCAAATTCAGATCTATTAAAACCTTGAGACGTAATACTATTCTGAAATTTTTGATTCCAATTTTTTGGAGAAGCTTTCAGCCCATACAGTGATTTCTTTAATTTCCAAATTGTGCCTGCTTTTTCTTTAAAACCTCTGGGTAGAGAAATGTAAACATCTTCATTTATGTCACCATTCAAAAAGGCATTACAAACGTCCAATTGATGGATTAAAATTTTTAAATGGTTACATAAAGCCAGAAATATTCTTACTGAAGGCATCTTAGCTACTGGGCTGCTATAAATATCAAGACAAATTGAATTATTTTGCTGAAAGCCTCTCGCTACTAGCCTAGCCTTATAATTACTTACAAAATTAATTTCACTTTTCTTTTTCTTAAAGACCCATTTTGTTTCAATCACCTCACTAATTTTTGATCCACTCACAATTTCCCACGTATTATTTTTTTCAAGAGCGCTCACTTCACACTTTATAGCTTCTTTCCACATTAGTGCTTCATTACTCGCCATAGCTTCTTCATACGTTTCAGGGATGTCGGTTTCTACACAATATACTTCATAATCATCAAAGTGATTTGGCATTCTTACATTTCTTCTCGGACGTTCAACGTTTACATTTTGGTACTCATTTTCATCAATCTCTGGGACTGGTTCATTTACATTTACTAAAACGTCTCTTTCATCTGGAATATTTTCTGCATAGAGATGTGGAACCACGGTTAAATCATCCTCACTAGGAACTGCTATCGGTACGTTTGCAGTGACCTCTTTGAAACCTTTGACTTTCTCGTTAAATATGACATTTCGTGATATTGTAATCTGTTTATTTTGTTTTTCAAATAATCTATAGTTGTTAGAGTTTTGATCATAGCCAACCAGTATAAGCTTTTTACTTTTAGGATCTAGTTTCTTTCTTTTGACATCAGGAACATGACAGAAAGCTTCACAGCCAAAAATTCTAACATGCTTTAATGTTGGCTTTTTATTGTACCATATTTCAAATGGTGTGGAGTGGGGTGTTTGACGTGTGGGCGTACGATTTAAAATGTGAACAGCTGTACTTACTGCTTCAGCCCACAGATATAGTAAATTTTATACCCATTTAGAATAAGACCATCCTTATTTATTATTAATAAATCGGTTGAAACAAAAAATTACCAACAAAAATGAACGTCGTAACTAATTTATTAGATGTCACGTTTTTGAAGTTACGTCAAATTTTGATTTCATGTTAATGTCATAACGCAAAATAGGATATAAAAATGCGATATTCTGATGAATCCAAAAAACTTATGCTTAATGTAGTAAACTATTTTCAAAACGATTTAGGATCTCGATTTAAGGCAATTCAAAAAGCGTCCGAAGCACTAAAAGTTCCAGAAAGCACATTATATAATCTTGAAAAACCAAACAGAGCTACAGATTTCGAATTTAGAAGAAATATGTCTGCAAGCGTTTCCCGGAGCAAAACCCGAATTACAAAAAATACCCTGCATTGTTTGAGGGAAGTACATCAGCTCCATATATCATAGAACGAGCACTTTCAATTATTGTGCGGTTATCACGTTCTACTCGACCATTTTGTTCTGGTGTATAAGGTGCAGTAGTTTCCAACTCTATACCATTTGTTCTCAAATAGTTCTTGACAGCCTTATTACAGTACTCTGTCCCATTGTCAACATGAAGGAACTTCATTGAATTATTAAATTTATTTTTAAGGACATTATTATAAGTGATTAGACACTCAATTACATCCGATTTGTGTTTAATAAAATACACAACTCGAAAACCAGAATGTTCGTCTTTAAAAGATATGAAATATTTTGAGCCTTTTACTGAAGGAGTGTCTATTGGACCGCAGACATCACTAAAAATCCTTTCTCCTGGACGAGAAATGTTCTTTTCTAAACTTTGTTTGAAAGGAATTTTATGTTGCTTTCCATATTTACACGGCTCACAGAAAAAATCATTCTCATTTGTAAAATTTATGTCTTCAACAAGTTTTTCACGTACCAACTGTTTCAAAGGGTTAATGTTAACATGGCCTAACCGTTCATGCCATGTTTTTAAGTCGTCGAGTTTTGCTACGTTCACACTACTTACATTTGTACGAAAAAGGAGTCTATATAAGTTATTGTCCTCACGCACAGCACATGCAACTATTTTATTGTTTTCGTATATTTTGGCTTCATTTCCATCCTTGATAATTTTCATGCCACGATTAGTAACTACTCCTTCAGAAAACAAGTTTTTTCTTAATTGTGGAATGTACAGCACATTATTCAAGGTTCCAGTAGACCATTCACCATTAACTAGTTTATTTATTTTTATGGTACCTTTGCCTTGTACTTGTAGGCACTGATTGTTACCAAGAAATACATTTGTATTATAGGTTGTATCCAGAGACGTAAAATATTCACTTTTATGTGTCATGTGTGCTGACGCACCACTATCCAAGATCCACACATCAAAATCGTCTGAAAATTCAGTGGTATTTATGAAAGCTGTTTCATTTGATCTATTACTTGTACTAGTTTCTCCTCTTTCATTTATTCGTTCTTTTCGTTGTGGTAGACGGCAGTTTTTAGAAATGTGTCCTTTCTTTCTGCAATTAAAACAATAAACGTTGGTGTATTTTGTTTTTCTCTTGACACTACCTTCTTTTTTACTACTTAATGACATTGCGGCTAGAGCTGTAGCCGTTTCACTTTCTTGCGATGTGAGATTGGCCTCTTCATCTAGAAGTCTAGCAGTCAAGTTCGTTATTGTTTGCCTCTCTTCTTCCATCGATAGCCAAGCTTGTCGTAGACTACGGTATTTTTGAGGCAATGAGCTTAAAATTTTTGTCATTACTGCATTATCGCTTACCATTTCACCAGTTTTTTTTATTTGTTTGGCAAGGTTTTCTACTTTAGAGATATGCAGTGCAATGCTGTCATGGGGATCCATTTTATACTGATGGAATTTTTCGTGGGCCATCATTTTGTTCGTCTCCGATTTCTGCAAATATATTGAATCAAGCCTGTCTAAGACTTCTTTGGCCGTGTTGCAGTTTTCGATCAGAGTTATTTGTTGCAGCTCCAAAGCTGTTGTTAGTGTAAACATACACATTGCGTCTGTCCTCTCCCATTTGTTTACTTCAGCTATTAAGGCGTCTCCTTGGAGTGTTGCTGATTGCACTGGTCGATAAGTGGTGCCATCCACGTGGTCATAAATACCTTTAGCTTTTAGGGCACACTTCATTTGGAACTTCCATTGCACGTAGTTCCTACCGTCGAACTTAGTGATTGTATTAACATCAACTGTTCTATTCATCGTCGCTAATTAGGATTTATTACTCAATTATTGTACATAAAACAAAGACCGGAATCTTGGCGGGAACCTGGGCCCATAACCTGTTGAATAGTTCGCCGGGATATGTTTGGTTTCTTCTGAGTAATAAATCAATAATGTTTATATTTAGACAGAGCAGTTTATTGTTTGAATAGATGTTACGGCACATATACAAAAGGTTCGTTTTGATTTCTAATCTTACACCATTACTTACAAGGTATAGTAAATTTTATAACCATTTAGAATAAGACCATCCTTATTTATTATTAATAAATCGGTTGAAACAAAAAATTACCAACAAAAATGAACTTCGTAACTAATTTATTAGATGTCACGTTTTTGAAGTTACGTCAAATTTTGATTTCATGTTAATGTCATAACGCAAAATAAGATATAAAAATGCGATATTCTGATGAATCCAAAAAACTTATGCTTAATGTAGTAAACTATTTTCAAAACGATTTAGGATCTCGATTTAAGGCAATTCAAAAAGCGTCCGAAGCACTAAAAGTTCCAGAAAGCACATTATATAATCTTGAAAAACCAAACAGAGCTACAGATTTCGAATTTAGAAGAAATATGTCTGCAAGCGTTTCCCGGAGCAAAACCCGAATTACAAAAAATACCCTGCATTGTTTGAGGGAAGTAATTTATAAAATGTATGCGCGAAAGGATAAAATCACAGTAGAAACTATTTTACGGCAATTTATCGAAGAGTCTCCAGAAACTAAGATTTCCAAAGGTTCGTTATATTTGGGAATTAATAAAATGGGTTTTCATTTCAAAAAACAGGATGGAAGAAAACATTTATTGGAAATGCCTGCAGTCAGATTAAAAACAATATTATTTTTGAACAAATGCCATGCTGCTAAAAGCGCAAAGCTCTTTACACCTGTTTTTCTGGATGAGACATGGGTTTTTAGTAAAAGCGGGGACAGAAGAATGTGGCAAGATGGTACTAAACACAGTGATTTAAAAATAACTGGAAGTGGGACACGATATGTAATTGTTCATGCCGGTAATAAAAAAGGTTTTGTGGCAAATGCATCGCTTATTTTTAAATGCAATATAAAAACAGGCGATTACCATGATAACATGAACACCGAAAATTTTGAAAATTGGTTTAAACAGCAACTAATTGTAAACTTGGAAGAACCATCGTTAATTATAATGGATAACGCAACGTATCACAGTCGCCTGGATGAAGAAATCCCAAGAAAAAGTTGGAGTAAAACACGCATGTTAGAATGGCTCAAAAAAAAGAATATTCCTTTTCCAGATCACATTTTAAAGGATGCTGTTTGGAATATAATTGAAAAGCAAGTTTTGCCAGAAAAAAATTATCATTTAGACAAATACGCTGCCGAGCATGGTCATTGTGTTCTCAGGCCAAAATATGAGACCCTCAAAAAAATGTTGAGCACCAAAATATGAGCCAAAGGAAAAAAGAAAGATATTTTTGTTCACTTCTCAGGGTTGAAGTTATAAACGTGGGTTCTTATGAACCTAGAGTAAATTGCAGAGAATAGTCTAATCGGATAACATGATTTAGAGCTATTGTAATAATATCTTGTAAGTAAATACCATGGGCGCCACAAAGTTTTCTCAAAAACCTTGAAAAGACCTACAAAGACTCTAGGTAGTAGCTATTTTGAAGTTTGCTTGTTACTGCAGGTAGGTAGTTGAAATTAAAAATAAAAGACAGTCTCAATGATTACTAAGTCTAATGAACAACGGTGAATGTATATAAAAAAACAATGGTTATACAAAAAAATACAAAAATTATCTGGACTGCTTTTAGTTGGTGTTAGTTAAGTTAGTGTGATAGGTTTAATATGATAAAGTAAGAGCAAGTAAGATGAATGCCGCATATAAAAGTTATCCTCTTAGTTACTTAGCTGTGGCAGTTATTGCAGCTGGTAGGTGAGGTCCCACGATGAATGATGGTAACCTGCAGTGTGTGCTAGGTCAGCTGAACCTCCAGGCAAGTGTCAAGATGTTGAGATCTACTCACAGATGAGTCGAATTTATTCGGGCAAGCTGTTAACCAAGCTTCCCAAACTCATTATGACCATAGATAATCCGTGGAAAAAACTTTTCAGAAACCCATAATACAAAAAAACCATTGCCATTTTAATGCCATCGAAATGGTATGGTCAGAAACTAAAAGGCATTATGACCAAGCTATTACGAAAACTGCAAGGTCACCTACTGAAGTCTTAAAAGTATGGAATGACGTTGTAAAAAATGTACCGGAGCAACACTGGCAGAATTACATAAATCATACAGAGAAAATTATTTCTGAAGCATGGGAAGTAGAAAACAAACTGGACCTACTAAACATCGAACTTATGGTGATCTCTTTATCCAATTAATCCGATGATGAACTATCACTTTCCGAAAGTTATTCTGATTTAGAAACTAATTAAACTTTGCCTTGAAGATCACGTTGTCATTTTTTTAAAATCTAGAATTTGTACTTAACCGAACTCTGAATTGCCATATTTTTTTAAGAAAACTATGTATCTAGTTAATAAAACAATGTTTTTAAAATTAGTGCGCTTCTTTTATATTCTTTTATTATGTCAACATCTTTAGAATTTTATGAATTTCATAAAATTAATTTGTATTATTACAAACCGCCACTGATAATATGAAATTTCAAGTCACTACGCCGATTGATTAGGCCAATGGAACCGTAGGGATCCGCAGTCAATATCACAACCTCACACACACACAAGTCACTACGCCAATGCAATAAGAAATATGTCAAGCATTTGACATGACAAAGGTCATAACCTAATTTTTTTCATGCGGGTTCAGATGGTTCAAGAAGCCGCATACGTTAAGTTACTAAAACGGCTGGTACCTCTAAATAGGTATTAATTTTACTATATATCTGTCAACTACTACTACTAGAAGTAGTCAACTGTCATTTCATGTCAGGACCACATGCTTGCCAATATCAAGTCTATCATTAATACCAACAGATCCTCACATGCAAAAAAAATGTGGTTAAGGTCCGCTATTGATGTATTATCGCAAGTACAAAGAGGTGTGTCGAAAATACCTATTTTGTGAAGGTGAGCCCGAAAACGTCCATGATTTACCTTTAATCGTGTGAGAATTACCTGATGTCTTCTGCTTTAAACTGAATTTAAGAGGTTACTTTTACTGGGGAGTTGGGGATATAAATGGAAATACTGATTGCTATTTGTTTTTGCGATATCCTGATAATACTTTTTCCAACGTGTGCGGGCTAATTCTTTGTGGCTATTTATTAAGTCTGAAAATGATTGGGTTTTAGATAACTTAGATATTTTGCAAGCCGCTTTTGCTTCGTGGTCCACTCTTTCATTTCCATCTATACCGCAGTGCCCTTTTACCCAGACTAGATGAATTTTCTTACCACTATTTTTTAAATCATATAATAACTGCTTAATTTCAAAAATAAGATGCCTGAGACATTTTGCTGCAGAACTCTCTATTGCTTGCAATACCGATTTAGAATCCGTCATGATGGCCACGTTTTGAACTGAATTCAGGCTACACCAGTATAATGCTTCTTTAACAGCTAATGCTTCGGCTGTATATACTGAAAAAATGTCTGAAATTCTAAATCGTTTAACTAAGTCCATGTCAGAAACAAAAAAAGCTGCTCCGGTTCCGTCATCATTTTTTGACCCATCTGTATAAATTTTTACTATATTTTGATTTATATAAGCCAATGTGGTTTTCAAGATCAACTTATTTAAACTAGGTACGTCCGAATATGATGGGTATATGATTGTTGGTCGGAGTATCAATGAACCATAATTATACTGGTAAATTGGCAAAATAGCTTGGTTGTTAATGTGACTGATATCAGAGTTGGTATTTAAGAAGGCATCCGACAATGGTGGGGAGTTTTTTATTCTCCAGTAAGGAAGAGAAAGGTTGCAAGTATTTATATCCGCGATTTTCGAGACCATGGATGTGTTAAACGATCGATATTTTATCAACTGTTTTTCAGCTAAAAATTGTCTTCGAATCATTAGCGGAGGTTCTTGCATTTCTGCCAATACTGCATGATTGGGTGAGGACATCATAGCTCCCAAGCAGATTTTTAGAGCCCTATATTGGATTCTATCGATTGTCATCAAATTAGATTTTGATGAAGAACCGTACAAAGTACAGGGTTTCTCATTATATTTTGACCCCCACTTATTTTCATTAATTTTGGGAATACAAAAAAAAGTTTCAAATAAAAGTTTTATTATTTTATCTGTACCGACCAAAAATGTAACAATGTAACAACAGACTGAATTTTGTATATAGGGAGTGCCCAATAAAATGCATCTTCAATATTTTAAATGGGACACCCTGAATTTTATTATAGTTTTGAGTAGCCCTGCATTTCCTGATTACAAATATATAACATTATGTAGCATTAGTTTTGTTCTATAATGGAGTAATGCAACTGACATTTAAAAATGAAACAATTATTAATTCATTATAAGCTGTCAGTCCTTAGACCAAAATGGGTTATACTGCAGATGAAAAAGTAACATATGGCAGCAGGAAGAAGCACCGCTGTCGTAGCCGTTCAAGAACATTTAAGTAACCAATTTCATGTGTGGATCGGCAATAAGGGTACCATTAAATGGCCGCCAAATAGTCCCGACTTAACACCATGTGATAGCTTTTTATGGGGGTTTTTAAAAGAAAAAATGTATTTTGATTCAAAAACAAATATTAAGACTATCACGGCAAAAGTTCGCGCGGAACTTAAAAATTTAAATGGTCATAATAACACAATATCTGACGCATTAGAAAATTTGAAACGAAGATATTACTTGTGCATTGATAACAATGGAGGGCACTTTGAGCATCTATTGTAATCTTAAATGTAGTATTGTATCTTAAGTCATTAATTTTGTTGACTTTCTAAATATATAAGTTGTTTTTGAACTATATGTGGAATTTATTTCTTATCTTATTGTAGTATCATACGCCATTATAGAACAAAACTAATGCTACACAATGTTATATATTTGTAATCAGGAAATGCAGGGCTACTCAAAACTATTAAAAAAATTCGGGGTGTCCCATTTAAAATATTAAAGATGCATTTTATTGGGCACTCCCTATATACAAAATTCAGTCTGTTGTTACATTTTTGGTCGGTACAGATAAAATAATAAAACTTTTATTTTAAACTTTTTTTTGTATTCCCAAAATTAATGAAAATAAGTGAGGGTCAAAATATAATGAGAAACCCTGTACATCCGTAGTCCAGAATCGAACGTATGTAGGACCTGTAGAACATTAGTGAAACTGAACTATCCGCTCCCCATTTTTTTTTGTGACACTGCGGAGCAGATTAATTCCCTTATCACATTTTTTTTTGTATACTGAATGTGACTGGTCCAAAGCAACTTTTTATCTAGCACTATCCCTAAGTATTTGTATTCTTCGACGAAAGGGATTTGTTGTTCTCCTATTGTTAGAGCCCTAGTTGTTTTAAGTCGGTGTCTTGTAAAACATACCAAAGCGGATTTTTCGAATAAAATGGAGAAACCGTTGTCAGAGAACCATCCATGCAGTACCGGTATAAACATCCTCAAGTCGTCAACACACTGCTCGAAGGAACTACGGATGAAATAAAAGCATAGATCATCTGCGTATTGAATGATTTTTATATTGTCATTTCCCAACCTGTGCAGGTCAGCAGTATAAATATTAAATAGAAGTGGGCTTAGAATAGACCCTTGAGGTAACCCGTTATAGACCGTTCGAGGACCGTGTAGCACATTTACATGGTCACGAATAAAACTTTTTCTGTTTACAAATAGATTGATTACATTGGAACATACTTTCTCAAATATACCAATTTCCTTCATTTTATTTGACAGAATATTCAGATCAACTACATCATATGCTCCCGAAAGGGCGATAAATAAGCTAAGCATATAGTGATTGTTTGAAAAACATATTTGTATGTCAGATACTAACTGGCTTACTGCATCTATTGTACCTAGTCCTTTGCGAAAACCAAATTGGTTTTTTGGCAGCATAGAACTACTTTCCAAAAAATATTCAAGTCTCAGCTTGATCATTCCCTCAAAAGTCTTAGAAAAGCAAGATATTAAAGAAATATGGGTCGATAAGATGATGGTAATTCGGGGTCTTTATGCGGTTTTAAAAGTAAGCAGATTATTATTTCTTTAAAATTGTCAAAATATTTTTGTTTCTGCCACCAATCGTTAAAAATGTTAAGTAAATAAATTTTTCCCGATAATGGCAAATTATAAATCATTTTATAAGTAAATCCATCTAATCCGGGTGCAGTATTTTTGCTATTTTTAATAGCTAAATTCAATTCGTCAATATTAAACGGAGGAAGCATATAATAATCTTTTAACCGAAATAAAGAATAATTTTCACTTTGAGGATTATAGTTAGATACAGAAGGAGGGGCTAGTCTATTTAGCAAATTATCAATTAGTTTCTCTGACAGCGGACTTTTTTTCTTATGATAATGCTTATTACTGATAGATCTAACATATTTCCAAATGTCAGTTAGCGGAGTGTTTTTATTTAATTTATTTAGAAATGATATCCAACTGGTCCTTTGTTTATTTTTGAATACTCGTTTGATGTGAGCAGCTATATTTTGATACTCAATATAATTGTCGTAATTTGTCTGAGAGCGATAGTTTTTTAGGGCTTGTCTACGTTTAATAATTAAATTCGAGCAATCTTCGTCCCACCATACCGGTTTTGGAGTAACTGGAGTGAATGGTTTTTTAGTTGGCATTGCTTGGGAGGCAGCGGAGGTGATCATATCCAAAAGATGATCGATATTGTGAACGTCATCTTTTCTGTGTTGACTAATTTTCGATTCTAGCACATTTTGAAATATTTTCCAGTCGGCGCGGGAATCGCTCCACTTGGTCGATGGATTAATTAAAAATGTTGAAGGCAATGTTTGTAATTGTATAATTATCGGATAATGATCCGAGCCCATAGTATCAAATAAAACTGACCAGTTTATTTTCTCTACCAAGGAGCTTGTAGAAATAGTTAGGTCTACTGCTGAATCGACTCCTCTTGGATTTAACCTAGTAGGCGTGCCATCATTCAAGACTATCAAATCTAAATCTTCAATTGCCTCTACTAATACTTTTCCGTGACGGCTATCAGCGGTAGGACCCCACATGCCGTGATGGGCATTGTAGTCCCCGCAAAAAATAGTTGATTGTTCAAATTGTTGGAATAAATTTATCCAGTCTAACCGACTAACATAAACGTCTGATGGTCTATAAATTGACACAAGCGATATATTCTGTGAATTAAGAGTAATAGCACAGATTTCTAATTTCTTATTGAAATTTTGTTTTACTTTAATTTCTGAGTAGTTGATTGATTTGATAATAAATATTCCTACGCCACCGTAGCCATCCTCTCTGCATTTTTTTATTAAATTATATCCCTTTAACGAAAATTTAGAATTTGGTTTTAACCAAAGTTCTGATAAAATGATTATATCAACGTGAGTATTACCATTGTATCTTTATACAATGGTATTACTGATGAAATTAATGAGACTTGCTTTATTAGCTGATATTGATCTACAATTCCACTGTAAAATGGTAACTGTACTTTTAACAGTTTTCTTATAATTACTAAAACGTGTCTGGGTCGTCGTCATAATCTGTATTAGTAGGCGGTAAAGATGAACGATTTTCAAATATTTTATCTAGTACCTCTTTAAAGTTAGATTCGTTAACCTGTATTTTATTTTGCACACATTTTTAACTTGAAAAATTAATTTTTCCTTATAAAGTTTAAAGTCTTCTCTCTGAGTGCTATGTAAAAAGGGTGATTTTTTTGTTGGTTCATTTTTGTCAAAAACAATTGGAGAGTGGGAGGGGGAGATGATTGTTTACGTTTCTTAGGTAAAGACACGTGATTTTTTGGTGTATTTTGGTTTACTCACCAAAGAAGAATAGGAAGTAGAAGGCGTCGATGGTTCTGGGAAGTTATTTAAGTTTGATAGGACTGAAAAGGGGTTGTTAGTTGTTATTTTTTCATAAGACGGATTATTAACCAGCAGTTCTGCTTCTTTAAAAGAAACGTTTTTAGTTGACATAATTTTTTTAATTGAATATTTTTTATTATATTCCGAACATTTTCTTGAAGTGGAATTATGCTCAATACTTTTACAATGACTACAACATTGTCTATTTGACCCACAATTGTCGTCATTACAGTTTTCATCTGCGCAGTTATGACATCTTTTTTTCCCTTTACATTGTGCTTTAGAATGACCAAAACGTAAACAATTATAGCACTATACTACGGGATAGATATAAGGCTCCACCTGGAAATTTACCATATTAATTTTGACACTCTGGGGAATTTTGTTGCCTAAAAATGTAATAATCACCATCTGCCTATCTACGTATTTGACCTCTTTGGACCTATCGTCGACAATTTTGCGCTTGAGTCTTCTGACTTCAACGACTTTAATTGGCGATTCGATCGATTCCTGTAAATACTGAGACGAAAAAAAAGTGTCTACCATACGAATGATACCTTTTTTTGAGTGAAAAAACGTGGGATATAAGCAATTAATTGATTTTTTTTAACCACCTCATGTTCGACAAGTTTATTAGCAGTTTCATAGGATTTAAAGATTACTTTGACTCTATTAATTCCAACAGGTTTGATATCTGTAATATTTTCTCTAAATTCCCTAATTTCGCGAAGAAAGTGGCCTATCCTAATTGGAAATAGCCTGCCTATATTTTTTTCACAATGTTCCAAATAAACCAGATATGGTCCAACATCTGTTCTCTGATATTTATTATCGAAATCAATTTTTCTAACGAAAGTATTTTGGTCTATTTTTTCTGGTAAAGAAATTTCTGAATTCAAATGGGGCGACCGGGGGTCGCCCTCATTTCCATTCATTTCATATTATAAACCAACAAACAATTTCGCTAAAGAGAATCTAATATTGATTAAACTACAACTAAATAAATACTTATCTTAATTGATCGGTAAACCGGTTAGCTTTTATATACTTTGATAACTCACTGGCACCTTTTAAAACAACTACCTTCTCGCTATCAAGGTACGAACAATACTCATAGATTAGGGGGGTAGATAGGAAACTACCATACTAAAAGTTGATATCTCTAAAATTTTTATTAGCGCCTCTACAAATCGGCCTGGTACTATTTAAAGAGAGATGACCAGCGTGTTTGGTAATAGGCCACAAGCAAAATTGACACTTGCTTAGAAGTATAATGTAACTGTTAAACCCTGGTCGTCAAGACCCTAGACGAAAAGAAGAATATTTAAAAAGGTATGTGGCTTTCAAAATTGGGCGGGAAATTCCCAAATGGCGCTCCAGGCAGCTGCCGCAGATAGGTTGATGTTAAGCAAGATCATTATCTCACAATACTTTTATGTTCACACATTTGCTTTAGATACCTAGATGCACATATCGTAATTTCTTCGAATAGTAGCAAAAACCATCCTATATTATGGTTAGTCCACACAATTACAGACAAACTGGAAATGTACTGTTAATCAGTAATTGTGGGGACTGGAAATGTACTATTTATGATAGTATAAAGTAAACAGACAGCTGTAACCATTTTTTTATTAACAAACGTAAATTGACAAATATACTACGAATTAACATAGAAAAATTTCAAGTACAACTCTACAACAATGTAATTTTTAGATATAATTTAGTGTACTTATCAACGGATTAAATTAAAAACATTAACAGTTTTCTTAAATATTGGGGTTGTTGTTTTCAAAGCATGGAAGACGAAACACATTATCCACAATTCTGTGGAATCGATTTTTTTTTATTTTTCAATGATTTCTGATAGTATAGGTAAGCTTTTTTCAATATTTCATCAAATTGTGAATCAGATTTTCCAGCTAAATTCTTATTAATACCCTCAGCCCAATTGAAACTTACTAAATTAATAAATTTAGCTATTGCATAATTCACTAGCTCTGCAGTATGGTCACACACTTCACTAAAATTAAATTTGCAGTTCTTTTTTGCATACAAAATCAATTTTGTTATAATATTTTTTTCCATGCATCTTAGTGGCAATATTTGTATGATTTTTTGGTAAATATTAGCCAAGCCAAAGATAAATGTTAAGGACCCATAATTTAATTTATCCATAGAACTTTCATATTCTTTGGCTTGGCTAATATTATGCCAAACATCACTTTTAAATCCTGCGACAAAGTTTTTTTCACAAATATGACAATTTATGTCTTTGGAAATTTTTTTCAATATAAATCCACTGACATGACCAATAGCTGCCTTATCTATTAAATTGAACGTTTTTGGGGATATTACAACATTTTCTATAGAATTTATATCTATGTTTTCTTCTTCTTCTATACCCTGTGCAATAAAATTTTTTACCCCCTGTATCATCATTTGAGAGTTT
Source organism: Lochmaea crataegi (assembly GCA_947563755.1). Lineage (NCBI taxonomy): Eukaryota > Metazoa > Arthropoda > Insecta > Coleoptera > Chrysomelidae > Lochmaea > Lochmaea crataegi. The sequence goes on along the minus strand of OX387422.1, from coordinate 74,928,095 downwards.
TCATTTTCACAATTTGATGAAATTGAATGCCTATTAACCATATTGTTTATCAATAAAGTTTTAAAATAATTTTTAAAACAATTTGCATTTGGATTTATGTTACGTCCTCCATGCTGACGGATCTGACCAAAAAAATTTTCAAGAGGATCTTACTAAGTAATTTATTGCCCCTACATTTGTGGTACCTTGATCCGATATAGTTGCAACTATTTCAAGGCCTATGTTTTGACACTGAACAATAAAAGATTTCAGTTGTTGGACAACATCAACACTCTTATATGTGCCAGTGGTAAATGTGTAACCCACGGGCTGTTTCCATCTTTTGGTTAAACCTAAAAAAACATGTTTTAATATTAGTGAAATTGTGTAACCAAATCTAATAACTATATTCCACATTAGGCAAATATGATATAAATCATGATCTCTAGATTTAGACACAATCGGAAAGTTATTTCGAATTGAGTCTAAATAGGAGAGTCAGGTATAGTACCAGAATATGATATACCTTTAACTAGAAAAACTTGAACTTGATCTGCAAAATTTGAAGTACGTTTTTCCCCCTCATCTTCAAAATCATCAAAATCTTTGTTTTTCTTATTGATGCCAATATGTGGTTCTATGACCATTTCGTCAAACATCAACACACAAACTCTGTCTTTTTCAGGTAGCTTTGCAACCATCAACTTCAAATTCCTGAAAATGGTCTCATTGACTCCTGCCTGTATTGGTATACGATTTAACAGTTGTACAAGGGTTTTTCTGGTGGGCATTGCAAACAGTTTTGAAAGGAGTTTATATGTCTTTCCACTCTGCTTGTGAAGAATTAAACCCAAAACTTTATCATCTAGACTATACCACCTACCATGTACAGTTTTGACTTTAGATGCCCTTAACTGTAACCTTATAAAGTCTGCTACATGAACATCTAAAGTCTCAAGGCGTTTTTCCAAGACCTCTGCTGCTCTCTGTTTTTTTTTAATTCAGCCATCCTAAATTTTTTTAAATTTAGCCTTTTACGGAGGTTTGTGGCAGCATTATAAAATTTTTCTTCTCTAGGGCTTAATCTTTCATTTCTGTGTTTGATTTTCTGCATTACTGTAAAGATAAAAATTTGTTAAAAAAACATTTATTAATGTGTGGTAGATAAATATATAATAATGAAAAACCGAAAAAACTAATAAGTACATCAACTTTAATTCAAACTTTTCAATTAATCAAAAAACATTCTCCCAATCTAATTTTCTAAACACCCTATGCTTGCATACAATTTGTTTCACAACTTACGTTTTCTTTTTGATGTGGTTTTAGGAGTCACATCTGGTTTCCATTTTTTAGACACACTCCCATCAATATTTGGATTGTGTGATGATGTAGAAGGTTGGGGAGAATTATCTTTTTCCATTATCTCTTCTTCTGTATGTCTTTCATCCTGTATTCTGGGCTCTCTTTTCCTAATACTATATGTATGGACCATGTGATTTTCATTTGACACAATACAATTATGATCAATGAGATTACTTAGCCTTGCATAGGTATGATCCATGTGATTAGAAGTGTTATCAATAAGATCACTTAGCCTTGTATAAGTATGATCTTGATATTCAGAGCCTGCAACTAAAATGTCCAAAATAAAAATGTGTAGGAATTAATTTTAAAATATTGAAGGATTTATATATTTGCTGTTGCTTGAAAATGTAAAAAGAGCAAAATATGTCACAACTATATCTGTATGAACTTACCACTACAAAATAAGGTTGGGATCGCATTGCTGGATAGTCGGTTATTTCTCATTTTGTACTTCATTTCAAAGTGTCTATCACAAATTCGGTACGATCTATATATTAACTCACAAGACAGATTTTTTAAATGTGGATTATTTGCAGCGTCTATCCACTGTTGAAATCTTTCCATTGACCTATGTGGCAATGGAAAGCTATGTCCAGCAGAATCTGCTTCAGTGCAGTCGGCAACTGAACACTTTTTGTTCCACAGACCCATTCTCTGTAATATCTTCCATTAGAATCAAGTACTTCAATATTAAAGATTTATAAAAGAAAATAGTTATAGCAAAACTTACCTATCGACACAATGTAAACAAAATAGACCTTAGGTAAATATAACTAATATAGTCTTAATACAACTAACCGAAGGAAAACTTATAAAAACGATCTATAAAAATACTAAAGGAACAAACTACACAGAAAATAAAATAGATCACAAAACCACCATCCACAAACAATAAAAATACGTTGAAGATAACTTTTGAACAAGCAGGGGGAGGAGATTCACAAATTCACAACAGCCGGAAGTTGGTAACAGATTTGAAGTTCCTTGTGATATATGACAATGGCAGACCAAACTCACGCCATCTCTGGTGCGGCCTGGAACTAGTTTAAGGGTTTCAAACTTCAGACCCGACTTCCCACCCCGTGCAATACTGGATCCTCCAATTTATAAGTTACGGTTAATGAAGAAGGAAACAAGGATTCAGCCGAGTTGTATATTACCTACGGTTTAGTGTATACTTAAGTGTATACCACAAATTGAAATAAAAACTTTTAGTCTATTAATACTCTGTGGTTTATTTTACTGAAAATTCTACAGGGACAAGCAAAATAATAGGGAAAAGAAAATAAGCTATCTATACCATATACTTGGTACTTTGAACGGACGTATCAAATACGGTTCAAATCTACCGGGTAATCGAACAAGTTGTGGCTAAGCCTCTTCCAAGTTCGATCAAATATATTGGTCCACGAGACGGTAAAAGAACGTTTAAATCTGCCGGGTCATCAAACAAGTTATTAAGCGGCGGTACGGAAAGTTTCCAACATACAGTTTAAATAAAGTTCGACACCGGAATACACAAATTTTACTCACTAACTTTTTCACTAATTCCTACCTACACTTTTTGGCCTTAGTCGTGGTAAGGGAATTATACGCAAAATTTATTGACTCACAATAAAAAATTCTACATATACCGGACGGCTTTCGGTTTTAATTAAAATAGTGTATATACCGGACGTCCTTTCAGTTGGAAAATGTAAATATCGGAAATGAATCAATCGTATATGGTAGAATTCGGATTTGCGTACCTCGGATTTATACTAAAATATATTATAACGGTAATAACGGAAAAAAATCAATGCGGTAATAGAAAGGGTCGGAAAGTAAGTAACGAGTTATATAAAGCCTAGGGGTAAAATAAAATACATTACGGAGAAAAATAAAAAATTTCAATTTATTTAACTGAATATATCTGATAAAATCAGATTTATCATACTAACAATACAAAGATTACTGCAATTATCTATTATCACAAAGACGATCCGCGCCAGGAAAATATCAAAGGTGCGAGAGCACTGAACTTATAATCGCTCTATCTTATTTTCTACTGCATATCAATAGCTCAAACTTTCCCAAAAACTTCTTCGGTATCTAGATTTTAATACTGTTTATTCAGAAATACACAATTAAAAACTTCCCCACTAAACTTTTTTCATCGTACGTAAAAAGTCGAAAAAAAAATGTCTTCAATTTTGACCATGTTCCCCCAATTTTAGTAAAAAAAATGTCATATTCGTATTCAGCAGCCTCGAAAATATAAAGATAGGCTGTTTTTTGCGACTAGAGCGAGGCTGGTCAGTATGTGAAAAAAAATGGGGTGTTCCTCTCCTCTATGGGATTTACTACATGATTTGCACATTGTACCAATATCATCCTACTCGAGATATTAGATATTTAAACTTTCTCAATTCTTGTATCGTTTGAAACTGTTGAAGAACCAATAGGTACTAGACACATTTCTCATGGAAGGATGAAGTAAGACTGAATACTTCTTCATTGTTGTTAATGCTGTTTAACTACAGTTTTAAGAGGGACTAAATGTGAGATTCTTTGTTATTACGGAAGAACATAAGCCTTGCGTCCTTAAACAAGAACTATATTGTCACTTGGATCGATGTTCGTTGGGGTGTCGATGTAATAATGAGTGAATTTATTTATTTTCCAACTTTACATTGTTGAAACTTATAAATGTGAATTCGTATTTTTGTCTCATATTAAATAAATAAATCTAGATAATGAAAATTTAATGTGATATATTATGTTCTTATATGTACATTTTTCTTAATATAATGATTATTTATTTCACTGTGTTTCTTTTATTCAATCCCAATAAATAATGGTGAATACGTTTAGTTTTGTAACTAATTAAGACTGCATGAAGTCATATGAAAGTGGCATTAAATTCTGATATTAAAAAAGTATTGGTTACAAAATAAAATAATTTAATAAATATTTTAGTGAAAATTGGAAAATGAGTTGAGAAAAGAATAATGGTAAGGTCTTTAACTTTGCCACAAGTGAAAAAAGCTGCTAAAACTGCATCACTGAATTTATTGCCAAAAAATCAAGAATATGTTTAACTACACATAGGGCAATGCATTTCAAGGAGCGGATGAGAAGCAGTATTGCCGGGCAAAAATATGCTATACAACCTGGTCTTCCATGACCGGAGTATATGTGCAAATGATTCACAAAATTCGAAGTAAAGCCCGGGAGGCGACCTTGAAGGCAGGAAAACTACACGGAAAAGGACTCGCAAGTTTATGTACATATGATGAAGCGGTACGTATAGGGATTTGGCGAACGGTACATCAAGTTTACTTTGAAAATGCTCGGCCGACTCGCTGAAAATCTTGACGCAGCCATTCAAATTGAACGGTGCTACTTAAAGTCGACTTTTCTTGGGATCCAATAAAGATATTTGGATGATTTTTTTTTTAATTTCATACCCCGCGACGAGAGAAATCTATTCCCGTTGTCGAAAATCTGGAAATATTGAAACCTGAGTAGATGCGCGTGCGTCAAACAAAGTATACATTTTTTGTTGTTATTTGTAGAAAAACCCTATTTTGGCCGTGCAATTGCAATTTTTGAAAAAATAACGACGCCGCTTGATTACACCGTACGTAATCTACCTTAGAAAAAATCGGCGTCATACAGGGAAAGTGACAAAGTGGTACAGGTTTATTGTAAAAAAATGCTACGTCAATTTGTTTATAACGCTATAACTCATTAACTATTCAACTTACCGATTGCGGGTTTGGCACACGTGATCTGTTGACGGAGTACAGTAATTAAGCACAATTACAGGATATTGTCATTGTTAACAAAATAATCTAATAGTGTTTAATCAAACTAATGTTTATGTAAACTTAATCATCAATAACTTTTGATCTAATCAATATTTTTCGACGCGGTTGGTTTCATATTGTTCGTTTTTAGAAGACAAAAAAAAGTATTTAACATTTTTTCTTCATAATCAAGAGCAAAAAAGATATTCACGAATGAACGAGTAATTGTACTAGAAAATAGCACAATATGGTCATTTAAACAATGTCGTGCAAGGTTTTGCATTTGCGGGCTAGTACTATTTTATTGTACGTATTTTTTGCAACCTTTATACAAAGTTTCAAGCTGATACCAGCGATTATCGCAAAAAGGCGATTTTCGGTGTGTAATGCCTGGACTATAGATGCCAACTTTGGAAAACACAATTAGGATTTATCGGTATCTAACCGCATTTACATTTGCAGCTTACATTTCACATATACAAGTTTTACAACGCCTTTGAAACAACGTCTCGTTTCTAATGCAACTCCTACATTGTTGATATCCAAAACCACTAATAGTAAGTACCGATTAATCATCGTTAGTGGGAATAAATAAATATCTAAAATTTACTTCCAGTGCTTTTTCCAGTTTTTTACAAATACTGTATTGTTTGCGATCTAGTTTATTGTCAAAAAATCAATTAAAAAAACATAAATTATTTTTATTCTCTTCAGGTACTTCTAAAAATATACACACTGAAATGAAAGACGCGATAGTTCAAACAAATGTATCATGTATGCGGAAGAATGTGGAGAGCCAGACAAACCTACTAATATATTTAGGCATTATAGAAATTTGCAATTAATATTATTTTTCTAGACGAGTCTTGCTAAACGTCGCAAAAGCTTTCGTCGAGGAGCCCAAGGAAAGTATCGATGAAAAATGAATTTACGGCGCTTAAAAGAGAATTATCAGGAACCAAGAAGAAACTTGAAACTGAAGTTAATTTGGACGACTTTGAACAGTTTGTAAAAGACAATTATTCCCCAGAGTCATATGCCTTTTTGAAAGCTCAACTAACCTATCTCAACAAACCCCCAAAAGGTTGTAGCTACAGCGATAACTATAAGCAATTTGCATTAAGTGTCTATTTTCTTGGTCCCAGAGTCTATAAAAAACTTGCCATTGTATGTCGATTGCCTTCTAAAAGTACTTTACAGCGATGTACACAAAATTGGGTAATCAATCCGGGCTTCAATTATTTTATTTTTCGTCTACTTGAACTGAGAGTTAGTTTAATGCAAGATAAAGCGAAAGACTGTATATTATGTATAGATGAAATTTCGTTAAAGTCCAATTTATATTATAATATATCTAAGGACAAAATTACAGGCTTTCAGGAAGGTTTTATGATAAAATCTGCAGATATTGCAGGAAATGCTTTGGTTATTATGGCCAGAGGCATTGAATAGTTGGAAAAAACCGATTGCATATTTTTTTTATAAAACTTCACCAACATCTGATGAGGTGGAAAATATATTATTTGAAGCGGTGAGAAAATTAAATGCAACCGGCTTAAGTGTTTTAGCCGTAGTATCTGATCAGGGTTCTAATTTTTATAAGATCGTTAAAACTAATCTGAAATTTACAGAGGATAATCCTTGCTTTATGGTTGATAATAAGGAACTTGTTTACATGTTCGATGTACCTCACTTGCTTAAATCAACAAGAAATATTTTTTTCAAACATACATTCGTATTAAACTCGGGAGAGACAAAGAAAAGCTATTTAGAAAAAATGTATAGTGTTGAAAAACTAAAACAATATAGACTTGCTCCAAGATTGTCGAATGATCACATTTTTCCAAATAACTTTCAGAAAATGAAAGTCAAACTAGCGACACAAGTATTTAGTCATTCCGTGGCCGTGGCAATGCAAACTTACATAGATTTTAATGTATTACCACAGGAAGCAAAGAGTACAGCAGAATTTATAGAAAAAATTTGGAAATCGGTTGACCCTAAAGGCCATCCCTGCAACTTCCCGCTAAATTCAATTCTCAAACGCATGCGATTTTGTCGCTAGTTGCTCTCCGAGCTCAAAGATAAAGCTATTCGATGCTTTTGAGCTCTTCGAGTCTTATCAAAGTTCGATGAAACACGATTTTTTTTTATTTTCAAACTGCTATAACTTTTGAATGAATTTACCGATTTTCACGCGGTTGGCGGCGATCGATGTAGTTTTTTGAGCTCTATAAAAAATGTCAAACAAAAAAATTGATCTGATAAAACATTTCGGAGTTATTACAAAAAACACTTTTTTTCGATTTTTTTCGACAACGATATCTCACGAACGCATCCACCGATTCTGGCGCACTTGGTGGCGATCGATGCGGGTTTTGAAGGTTAAGAGCTGATTAGTTTTTGAGGTCGATCGGTTCAGCCAATTCGGAGATATTTTGAAAAAATGAAAAAAAAACTTTTTTTTCACTTTTTTTGCAATTTCTCGAAATCTACCGGTCCGAATTGATTCCAACTTACAGGAAATCTAAGTTTGGCAAAGCCCTTTCGAATGACATCAACTGCGATCAAATCGGTCAAGCCGTTCAGAAGTTATAAGAGGTTTACATACACACACACACACACACACATACATACATACATACATACAGACGTTCGGACATCATCGTAAAAATAGCCAGGAAAGCTTCTTAGGGCTTCAAAACGTCGAGATTTGTTGAAACCTCGATTTTTTTAAAATGGGGTAAAAACAATAACTTCCCGATTTTTCGAAAATCATTAGGAAGAATCATTGATTTTCTTAGCGGGAAGTTAAAAATGGATTCTCTTTTTGATATGTTAAATTCAAACAATCTAAAAAATCCCACTCCCATACAGTTTTGCCGATCATTCAAGAAACTATTTGCTTTGCGATATTTTGATCAAGCTGATGGCGCAAACTGTATGGAAGATATTAATGAGGTGTTATTACAGCTCAATCCGAAACTTCTGGAACAATGTGGTGAAATATTATGTGTACCCAAACCAACTTATAACCCACTTAAAGTATTTTCAGTTGACTACAGAAATCTGAAAAGTGTAGAGGGCAGTTCTCTTGTAACGGGATACTTTTCAAAAAAATGTTTGGTACAGCATAGTTGTGAAATATGTATTGATTTTAGTAAATCTAATATGTTGGGAAAGCAAGAAACAACATTCTGTCAGCTGAAATCATACACCCAATCTACATCCGATTCGAGAGGACTAATAATTCCATTTAAAAACATAACATATTGTGAAAATGTTGGACACAAACTAAAACAATACTTTAAAACAGTTCCTTTCAACCATCCATGTGAAAGTTTTCCTTTAGATTATTTTATATCTTTATATACGAGGGTTAGAATTTACTTTTCTTTAAAGTTTGCCAATCAAAACATGACAACTTGCAGAATAAACGAAAAAAATTCTAAACTCTCTATTCTGCAACATCTTTAATATATTGTTGTAAATAATATTGTATTATAATAATTATAATTTTAAAATAAACCTAGAATGCCAACTTTAATGTGATTTCTACATTTTGAACACTCCTGGTATTGTAAAAGCACACTGTCGATCATCACTAGCCTTTTTTATTTATTAAATACCCCTTGTATTCGTTCGAGTGCCGGCTTCGCTCTGTGTTATCTGCTGGTGTTCGCGGCACGCTTGGTTCTTGAAATAAGAAGGTGCCGACGTGAAGTGAGGCAACTGTTATTTTATTCTGTAAACTTTGCTACTACCACCATTGTATACTTTATACAATGCTACCACCATATAATTTCCGTGGAAGCCAACAATGGAAAGCTGAATAGAAGACATCGCTCCCATTATCGTAAACCTATAGTAATCAAGTGACGACTCAGATGTTGACAATACTTATGAAGACAGTGTGGAAGAGAACAGATATATTGAAAAAGCTTATTTAAAAAACACCCGTTATGTTGTATCTAGGTATATTGTTTTAGTTTATTAAGTGTCAGAGAAAATAAAAGTCTGTCAAAAGCCGATAATTTTAATTTTGGTTCTTCGAGCGAGGATATTAATTAGTCATTTATAGGTAACAGTCACAGACAGTGATTAGTTATTTGCAACTTTCCTTGTTTTTATAACTAATTCTTGGTTGTACATATTATTAGTTGTGAATCTGTATTATAGATTTTATAAAACAGCATAGTAACCTGCTTGTATTTCATTTCAAACCTTCCTTTTTGGGTCGATACATTAGTTGGGAATAGTAAACAGCAACAAAAACAGATGTCAAAGATAATAGTTCAATAGTTTAATAACGCCTTACAAAGTACCTATATGAAAAATATTTTTCAAAGAACAAAGATCGTTCACTAAGAAGCAACAACTACTTCTCGGGCTATATGCCCCGTCAGACATTGAATTACACTTCTAAGTTAAACGGGGTTGGTATATCTGCAAGATATAACTAACCATTTTGGTTTGTAATAAGAAGGGAAAACATCACTTGTAGACCGGTTTCGGCGTATTTGCGCCTCATCAGTACAAGGTAGATTATATCCGCCCAGAAGCCCTGAGAGCATAATCCTGGACTGGAGACAACGTTGAAACCACATCAATACACCAACCACAGTAAAGGAAATATGATAACGGTGACATCCTTACATCTAACCTCAAACCAAAATTCTATATTGACAAAAAAACATCTCTCTTTTGTAGTTATTTGCCTAATTACAGTTACCTGTAATTAAGTAAGCAACAGAAACAATAAGCTATTGAAAATACTATATCAATTTACATACGAGCCTGACTCGGTAGGCAACTTAACTTACTAGCAGGACCTAGCGATACAACCGGGAACGTCGTTGACCATGAGAGCACAGTAAGTATCAGACACAATATAGCGACATATGAATCTTAGATAGGACAAAAGAAAAAAAATTGAAATTGAAATTTATTTAGTATTTCAAATTATGTAGTGCCTTATTTGTATTTATTTAATAGAACCGGATTATGATTTTTGATTATGGAATTTGGATAAAGTCGCAAGCTCCAACGGAACTTGTTCAATAATTTAGGAAAATGATAAGGTGTCAATATGTTTTCGATTAGGGACTTAATATTCCCTATCGGAAACATTTGATGTTTGTGTCCTAACTTCCCCGGACTATATAATTTTGTTGTAATATGATTTTATGTATCCACTAACGCAGTAAATTGTATGCCACGATAAAAAAATACATGGAAATAATTAGTTGATTATTAATACTTAATGGCATACATAAGTTAATTGTACGAGAATGCTCAATATTTTTATTCATTAACAAGTAGTTTATAACAATTCGTAACATTAGGAATTGGAAGCCAAAAATGTATGCCACTAATTTTTGTAATATCTACTAAGATAAAAAAATGTCTAAACTCTCTTCGGCATACATAAGTTAATTGTTTTTTTTTACCTCTTTATCAATTTTTAACTCTCGCTTATCAACCCTTAGTATCCCTTGGGTTTTCGGATGATAAAGTAGTACCTACCCAAATAATGCATCCAAGTACACGGCATCCATTAGTTAATTGTTCTAGTTTCGTGAAAATTCCAAGATTCACTAAACTATTCAATATTCCAAAGTTCACTATAGCGTCGATTACCTATCCAACTTGGGTCTTGGGTAACCTTATTCTACTTGTTTTTTACATAAAACTCGATGGTGAAAATGGCATGCATTCGAAATAATGAAGCCTACATGCCTCATGAGTAAAGCTCGGATTTATAGGCAACAAAAACTGAAGAAAAAGGCGCTTATATAGGCAAAGATTTTTATTAAAAAAGGCAGAAATCTTAACATATAGGCAATATAGGCAAATGCTTTTAATTCCCTGATTATTAATAATAAGTTAACAAGAATTAATTTTAATATTCAAAGTGAATTAACTTAACATTAACTTAACACAAATATATTTGCACAACATAACTAAACAATTGTTAATTAATAATTAAACATTGTAACCACTTATAATTTTATCATTAATAGCTACAACTAAGTGCTTCTCTATATTTTCTGTTTTAAAACTCTGTCTTCTTTCACTTAAAATTTATTTGTACATCCACGACAATATACAAGAAATTGCCATCTAACTCTCGTTTAATTTTTGAAATAAATTCCACATAGCATTTGTCCATAGTTTGTTTTCTCAACGTAGGTACTCTCCTCCGGTAAGGATTTATTAAAATGTTTTTTAAAAAATAACTCAAAGCTAGGATGATTAACTTTATACAGAGGTATATTAGATGCAATCATTATCTGACATAAATCAAATTTAAATGTGTCCTCCTCCTTTTTTTTGAACTGCTTACACTATCCCGCAGAGATGTTTGGACTAACTAAGAGGAATTTAATTTTTCCAAATTCCGTTTGTGAAGTGGAGTTCCACAATGCTGGTTAATAAAGTACCTACTTTTTTGTACTTGAAATCTGAGAATTTTAAAAAATAAGAATAATTAATTAGAATTTTAATACTATGTAGTTATGCGATGACTGAGAGAAAGAAAAAATGAAACTTACTGATTTGCCAAACGGTTTACAAAATGCTCCATCTCCTTCTAGAGAGAGTTCCGGATATGGTCGGATCCAAGCACTTAACTTAGAAGTCATCTTTCTAAACAAACTCACAAAACGTCCAAAACTTTTTAAAATGTGTGTTCTTTACTTTTCGGTATACGCAACAAAACTAAACTCTGATTCAGTAACTGTCTGTACAACTGATATAAAGGTCAAAACATTAGGGATTTCCCATCTGTTAAGCCTCTTCTTAATCCGCAAATAGGTAGGTAAATTTTCCCAGAAGACCATTAACAAACAAACCATTAATATTTTATTACTTGTCCAAAATTTTATTACATTAAGGTTTAGTAATGAAATGAAGTACCGAATATGAATAATGTCATCAGTAGGGTATCATAAAAGTTTAAAAAAGGCACAAAAAGGTGGAATTTACGAAAAAGGGCAAAATATACAAAAATCATCAAGAATAGGCAAAAAAGGCATTTGCCCATAATCCGAGCTTTGCTCATGAGCTACCGGTCTATAAGGTTCGTCGTCTGCCATAGGGGTTCCAGGACTTTTATTATTTTTATGAAGATGTTGTATATTGAATTATACCGGTTGATTTTTTTGGAAAGCATGTTTAAATTTCATAAATCATTTATTCTTGTACATTGTTAGTTAAATAATGTATATACAAAAATTGCTAACAATAAATGTTTATAAATATTTAAATAATGACTGGTGACGATTCCACCGTTTTCAGCATATGGTCCAATTTTAGCAGCGTATCCTATAACGTACGCTATGTAGGTTTGCTCATGTACAGAGTTGATTAGATGGGCCATGGGACCTGCAAAAGAGTATTAATTGATGAATAGTTTCAAGCTACTAAAGTATATTCCTCACACAGCGACGCCAAACGCCTTAGACTGAAAGAAAATATTTTCAGTTTAATGCAAATAACTTAGGACCTGTAAAAAATATCAAAAACTTTTATAAAGATATAAGTTATAGAGAAAAGAATGCTCTCCAAAAAATGTCCCATAAAATTTTCTCATAAAGTTTATGGTTGCGTAAAAAAATTGGAAAAATATTAAAATTGTGTTTAGTTCAACTTTGACCTCGAATAACTTTTGAAGGAATAAATTTATCAAAAAATTGTAAGAGACCCATTTTGTAGAACTTTCAATTTGCTACAAGAATATACCTTGGTCATTCCGAAGTATTGGCACCAACGTGAGTTATAAAATTCCAAAGTGCAAGAGAATATTGTTCCTATGTTATTTAAATGGAAAAGCGAAATTTGCGATGCGGCACCTCTTAATATTAATATTAAGAGCTTAAACTTTCACAGTATTTCTTTTTTATCATTTCCAACAATATTTTCGATATAATTAAGAAAAATTATTTTTTTTGAATCAGTCTAATATACATATATTTATATATATTTATATATATATATATATATATATATATATATATATATATATATATATATATATATATATAGGATAGTCTTTGCCGACTAATTAGGTATAAAACCAGAAATATTGGGGAAACGGCAAGTTTATAAAAGTGAACTCTTCTTACTAATTTAACAAGCTTTCGGAAACTTTTATTTCCATTATCAAGTTACAGTAAATTGAGGATTGATATAAAATGGTAAATATATATTAAATGCTAAAATTGGTATTTGAATTTTTTAAAAAATATTGAAATATTGTCATTATGACAGATAAACAATTTCATTTTTTTCCTTCTAATAAGTTATAAAAATTATGTCAAAAAATGGAGAGTGTAGGTTATGATAATGTCAAATTATTATAAAAGTTTTTTTAAAAAAATTAATTTTTGATTAAGAATTGAAATTTGAAATCTTATTATTGTGATCCATTGTTAAATTAGTAAGAAGAGTTCACTTTTATAAACTTGCCGTTTCCCCAATATTTCTGGTTTTATATATATATATATATATATATGTATGGTTAAAGTTATAGTAGATATTTGCCGAATAATAATGTACAAGGACAGGAATATTGGGGAAGCGGCAAAATTGTAAAATGAGTACTCTTTACACTATTTTCCAAGCTTTCGGAATATCTTTATTTCCATTCTCAAGGACAGCACTCGAGATTGTATTACAAGTTGTTTCAAATGGTAAATACATCTAATAATAATAATTTTGATTTGAATTTTTTAAAAAGTAAATGTCAAAATGATGTCAAACAAAATCGTTTGCTTATAGAAAAAGAAATAGTATATAATTATAACTAACTTATATCTAAAAATATCAAGATTGGCTAGGTTCGTCTTCTTTTTTTTAATTTGTTTGATGTTATTTTAACCTCAAATGTTTGAAATAGACGAATTTGAAATTTGATGACACTCATGCTCCCTATCAATAGCCAAAAGGTAGTAATAAATATCACTCAAATTTTTATGATCACTCTTTCTATTGATGATATTTTGTTCTTGAGATATGTGAGCCATTTCCAAGAAAAGTCTTTTTTTGGTATTTGATTGTATATCTAAAATACTGACAGAATCAAAATCCATAATATGGTCTTTATCAATTATATGTTTGGCCAAAGCACATCTATCGGGATATAATCTGGAATCACTTTTATGGAGAGAAATTCGGTTTTTTAATTTTTGGCTAGTGTGACCAATATATTTATCCTCGCAATTTCTACAAGGGATACAGTATACTACATTTGAAAGATTAAGAATATCAGTTTTATCTTTAACTCTTGTATAAATTGATTTGATCGTTAAACATGTTTTATTTGCAATTTTTATGTTAGTAAGTGGTTTGAAAGTTCTAATTAATTTTGGTGTAATTTCTCTAATGTATGGCAAAGAAATATAGTAATAGGGAATTTCAGCATGTTCTGAAATAATGTCCAAATTTGGAGAGTTATTATAAAATATGTTTTTTATCAACTTGTTTGGATATCCATTATCTGAAAATAATTGATGAAGGATTTTCAAGTTTTTTTCATGAAATACAGGATCTGAAATATTAATTATTCTATTTTTCATTTGCCTTATCAAATTAATTTTCATAGAATACTTATGATATGACCAAAAGTTCATGAATCTTCCAGAACTCATTGGTTTCCTATACCAATCAATAGATAAAGTGTTATTAGAATTTCTTATCATTCTAGTATCTAAAAAAGGTATACTTTGTAATTCGTCTTCCTTCTCTATTGTAAACTGAATGTGTTGATCATAGTTGTTAAATATGGAAAGAACTTCATCTACTTTATTATCTGGTAAAGCTAGAATAATATCGTCAACATACTTTTTTATGAAGATTAAATTGAAAGGCAATATTTGTATAACTGAGTCTAACAAATTATCCATAACGTAACATGCTATAATTGGCGAGATTGTTGCTCCCATTGGAGTACCAAAAGTTTGTTTATATATTTGATTATCAAAAGTGAAATAGGTATTTTCAAATAGAAATGTTATGATATCTTGGAAATATTTCTTATTTATTTGACATTGTTGACTTATTTTTTCCCAATTTTTATCGATTGCCTTCAGAGCTGAATCTAAATATACATTACTAAACAAAGATACAACATCTAAACTACAAATAACATGGTTGTTTGGTAATTGAAATTTATTAAATTGTTTATATACTTCAAAAGAGTCTTTGATGTAGTATTTTGTATTAAGATCATAAGCTTTTGTTAAAATTTCTGTAATATAAGAGCCTAAAAAATTAGTAGGAGTACATAAAGATGCAACTATGGGTCTAACTGATAAAGTTGGTTTGTGGATTTTAGGAAGACCATAAAATTTCGCAGGTATACCATTATAACAAGTAAGTTTTTCTTTCGTAATTTTATCTATTTGTTTAGTATTATATAGTTTTTTAATAATAGTGTTACATTTATTTTGTATTGATAACGTAGGATCTCTTTTCAATCTGATATAAGAAGAACTATTATCAATAATTTCTAAGGAAAGTTCAATATAGTTATCTTTTAACATGATCACAGTACAATTACCTTTATCACTGTTAGTAACAACTATATTAGGGTGCAACTTAAGAAATTTTTTTGTTTTGTAATATAAATTACGGAAAAAAGAACTACTCGATTTTTGGTGTATATGATTCGTGATAATATTAGTGGATTTTGAAATTAATGTTTTCCTTAAATTTTCATCTGATGTTTGTGAAGTAATGTATTCAATATCTGTCAGTAAATGTCTTATCTGAATATCTTTCCCGAGAATTGGCTCGATACTATTTTTAGATAATGGATATCCAAACAAGTTGATAAAAAACATATTTTATAATAACTCTCCAAATTTGGACATTATTTCAGAACATGCTGAAATTCCCTATTACTATATTTCTTTGCCATACATTAGAGAAATTACACCAAAATTAATTAGAACTTTCAAACCACTTACTAACATAAAAATTGCAAATAAAACATGTTTAACGATCAAATCAATTTATACAAGAGTTAAAGATAAAACTAATATTCTTAATCTTTCAAATGTAGTATACTGTATCCCTTGTAGAAATTGCGAGGATAAATATATTGGTCACACTAGCCAAAAATTAAAAAACCGAATTTCTCTCCATAAAAGTGATTCCAGATTATATCCCGATAGATGTGCTTTGGCCAAACATATAATTGATAAAGACCATATTATGGATTTTGATTCTGTCAGTATTTTAGATATACAATCAAATACCAAAAAAAGACTTTTCTTGGAAATGGCTCACATATCTCAAGAACAAAATATCATCAATAGAAAGAGTGATCATAAAAATTTGAGTGATATTTATTACTACCTTTTGGCTATTGATAGGGAGCATGAGTGTCATCAAATTTCAAATTCGTCTATTTCAAACATTTGAGGTTAAAATAACATCAAACAAATTAAAAAAAAGAAGACGAACCTAGCCAATCTTGATATTTTTAGATATAAGTTAGTTATAATTATATACTATTTCTTTTTCTATAAGCAAACGATTTTGTTTGACATCATTTTGACATTTACTTTTTAAAAAATTCAAATCAAAATTATTATTATTAGATGTATTTACCATTTGGAACAACTTGTAATACAATCTCGAATGCTGTCCTTGAGAATGGAAATAAAGATATTCCGAAAGCTTGGAAAATAGTGTAAAGAGTACTCATTTTACAATTTTGCCGCTTCCCCAATATTCCTGTCCTTGTATATATGTATGTATATGTATATGTATATGTATATGTATATGTATATGTATATGTATATGTATATGTATATGTATATGTATATGTATATGTATATGTATATGTATATGTATATGTATATGTATATGTATATGTATATGTATATGTATATGTATATGTATATGTATATGTATATGTATATGTATATGTATATGTATATGTATATGTATATGTATATGTATATGTATATGTATATGTATATGTATATGTATATGTATATGTATATGTATATGTATATGTATATATATATGTAAACAACAAAAACATATGTCCATTGAACTTTTTATTTTATTTACTTAATCTGGACATTTACTCTATTGCAAAATAGTAGTTAACTAATCAAATAACATAATGGAAATATTGATAGGGAAAATTTGCGGTTTGGTAGCGCATATTTTATCGTCTTTTAAAGCACATGCATCTATGATCATAAGTAGTTTGATTCGGCATATTTCCCGATGTTCGAAAATCCCTAAGATTTATGTAGGCATGTTCTTGGAAAGTCTGTATCCACAGCTAAAATGCATAAGTATTACATATTTAAGAAATAATACGTTGGAGCATTGAAATAACCACATTGAGCTAGATTTTAACTATTTCTCAACCATCTTTTGTAATCAAGGTTACCAAAAAACAGATTATCTGTTTGTGCAAATTGTTTGTTTTTTACTTAAGTAAGAGGTAAGTGGATATTTCTAGAAAAAATTGGAAACTCATAGTCTTGTTTGCAATCTAAGTTTATTATTTCGTTTTTATCTTTGGTGAAAATATTTTTCACCCGAATTCTAAAAAAAGGAAGACTTAATCCGAAATGTATATACAGGGTGTACCAATCTTACGACAAACTTCGGTATATGGGTTATTTTAAGAGATATCAAAAAATATTATCAACAAAAATAGTAGATGTCTCTAAGATCCATATTTTGAAATGATCTCGAACTATACAGGATTTTTTAAATGAGAACCCCTGTTTATTATACCGAATTCGGATTGCTCACATTTTCTTGAAACTTTTGATATAACGTTTTGCTACGTTATCAAAAGGTATGGACACGTTTATGGGAAAATCGTAGGTAAATCAACGATCTGTAGCTTATTGTACGTTGAGGAAAAACAATTATTTTGCCTAACAGAGCCTCGTAATATGATGCACTATCTCCGTATTCTATTAAATTTTGATTATTTTCTCTTTTGTATACAGGGTGGACGGAAACTCGAACCTTTCATTTTCTCTCTTCTTTCAAATGGAACACCCTGTATTTTATAGCACAAATAGAATCTTCGATTATGTAACTTTAATTTTTGTTAGGCACTCCCTATACCCAAAGTTCATAAAAACAGAGTTATTTTGTAATATTTATTCTAAACCATAATTATTATCCCATTATGTGATAGGAAGCGCTGAATGTAACAAAAAATCATAAATTTTAATAAACTATTCTAAACAAAACAAGTCACCAAAAGTATAATCCTAACCGTAATATTGAACTAAATTACAAAGTGTTCACCGTTAACATCAATGCAATGCTGCAGTCCAAGTTCAAATGATTGACTAACATTTCTCAGCATATTCACGTTAACAGATCGAAATGCAGTTCTGATTCTCTCTAGTAGTCGGGGGAGTTTTATAAACCTCATTTTTTAAGGAAGAAATCCACTTTTGTTAAATCGAGAGACCGAGCTGGCCAATCAGTTGGGCCCACTCTTCCGATTCATCTGTTTTCGAATTCGGTATTGAGATGATCTCGTATAGGCGAGTATTATGAACAGGCACACCATCATGCAAATACCACATTTGTCGCCGAATATTAAGTGGAACTTCGTCTAATAAAACTGGCAGGGGATTTTGAAGAAAATTTAAATAAACCGCACCAGTTACTCTTTCATCAAAGAACTATGGTCCTATCACATGATCACCTACAATTCCACCCCAAACATTTAATGACCACCTCCATTGGCTATTACGAGTTAAGGCGACATTTGGATTAGGTGTTGCATAATAATGAAAATTATGTCGATTACACATCCATTGTCGATTTACGCCTCATCTGCAAAAAGAACAAAATCAAAAAATTTCTCTGGCGATTGATTTTGAATTGGGTCCATTCACAAACCGTTACTCTTTTTTGAAAATCTCGGTCAAGTAACTCTTGATGGAGTTGGATATGGTATGGATGCATTTTATGTTTTTTAAGCATTCTTTGCTGTTGTGAAATATTTCCTAAGTTAAGGCTGTTTTTGCTACGACCTTTTCGTATTTTACTTCACCAGTGCGATTGAAACGATCCATTAGTTTTCCAAATGCTCTTTGGTTGGGTTCATTGCGGCCTGTAAATCTTTGACGATAAACTTTGGATGCAAGCAAAAAATTTTTGTTACATTCACCCAATCATGTCCACCATTTCTTGAGTAAAAAAATTTACACTATTCATCCTCAATACTTGTTACTTTATTTAAGAAAACTATTTGGGTATAGGTAATGCTTAACAAAAATTAAAGTTACTTAACCGAAGATTCTATTTGTGCTATTTCCATTTGAAAGAAGAGGGAAAATGAAAGGTTCGAGTTTCCGTCCACCCTGTATACAAAAGAGAAAATAATTAATATTTAATAGAATACGGAGATATCGTATCATATTACGTAGAATAAGCTACAGAGCGTTGATTTACCTACGATTTTCACATACACGTTTCCATACCCTTTGAAGGATTCTGTATAACGAAGCAAAATCTTATATCAAAAGTTTCAAAAAAATGTGACCAATCCGTAATGTATGTTTGAGCATAATTTCTTCGTTTAGAAATCGATTTCAATTATTATTTTTGCATTAGATCCAGAATAGCTCCAAGGTGGTCTCATTTCAATTTCATAGGTATCGCAACTTGGACTTCGAAGATACACTAAGAAAACAATCAAAATGAAATAGAAAATGCTTAGTGAATGAGGCATTGTTAGATTTATGACGATCCCAAAACAAGGAAGGTACCTTATTATAATCAGAGACGTACTAGTATAGCTCCAAGACAGTCCCATTTCAATTTCATTGGTATTGGACAGTGGACTTCGAAGATAGACCAATAAAACAATTAAAATCAAATAGGAAATTTATAGTTGTTACGGGTAAACTGCTTTACGGTAAACTGCGTAATACTCAAGACTCTTGGGTAAAGTCCAAAATATATTTGGAATTGTTCACGTTTCGGGCTTTACCCGGGTAAACCGCGTTCTATCCGTTTTCACTTGGCTAAAGTTGGGTGTAGGATTTTATTATTGCTTCATCTTTCACCACGCCACCGCCACGTGCAGTTCGAAAATGGCAACCGAAGAGAGTGGACGCGCTCGTTTGAAACAGCATTTCTATGAAGTTTTCGATGAGTTGGTGTCTTCTAAAAGTGCAAACAGTGAATCAGTTAAGTTAGCAAAAAATGCTAAAACCAAGTCCACTCTACAATATCGACGTTTGAAGAGGTTCGACATATGTTCTGTTCGAGGCATCGAAAAGCTTATTGCTTGTGTACCATCAGGTGAATCCAGCATAAAATATTACGTTAAAAACGACGAAATGTTTGATATTTTGCATGATGCACATTTGGCCATTGGACATGGTGGTAAACATTGTATGGAAAGTGAATGTAAGAAAAAGTACAAGAATATAACTCAAGATGTTATTAAGCTATATCTGCGCTTGTGTGAAGGGTGTAAAAAAAACTGAAATCTGTCAAAAAAGGAGTTGTGGTTAAGCCAATGGTTTTTTCGGAGATGAACAGCCGTTATCAAGTGGATCTTATAGACATGCAATCCCATCCAGATGGAGAATACAAATTTATCTTGGTTTATCAAGACCACTTAACGAAGTTTGTTCAGATACGTGCATTAAAATCGAAAAGGGCTGAGGAAGTTGCTATGATCCTGATAGACATATTATGTATTTTTGGCGCCCCATCTATACTACAATCGGACAACGGGGGGGAGTTCGCGAACCGTGTGATTGAAGCGTTATGTTCCATGTGGAATGGCCTTAAAATAGTACATGGCAAACCACGTCATAGTCAGTCACAAGGTAGCGTGGAAAGAGCAAATCAAGATATACAAAATATGCTCATGACGTGGATGGACGATGAAAACTGCAGGCGATGATCAGAAGGTCCGCGATTTGTCAAATTAATGAAAAACAGGGCATACCACGATGGAATAAAACGAGCTCCTTACGCCGCCATGTTTGGGCATGATATGAAAGTCGGCCTATCCACATCAGCTTTTCCAAAAGAAACTATTGAGAATCTACGAACCGAAGAAGAGCTTGAGAAAGTCGTCAGGGAATTTGGTGTGGAAGAACATCGTCAACAAGAACAAAACGAAGACCAGTCTATGGATAGAGGCCCAGAAATAGACAATTCGCAAGAAGATATTACTGAAGGTGACAATATGGAAGAAGTCGACAATAATTATAAAGAAAACGCCAATAATATAGAAACTTCAGAAAATACAGACCAAATGTGCAGAAAGTGATGAGACAAGTACATCAGGTAATATAAGGTGTGAACTTTGCTTGTGCCAAACAAATATTCAGTTATACAGAAGAGACGCAAAAATAAATTTAGAAAATCGAGCAAAGAAGATGAAAGCTTTATCTAATTCGAGGTTCCCTCCATGAGATACAGTGAGAGTGAAAATTCCAGACGTTGATCGAGGGAGGGGCCTATTCTCATGACGGTTATCGAGAAAACCGATGACGATTTTTATAAGCTAGCAAACGAGAAAGGAACAATCGAAGAAATGTTTTCCAGGAATCAATTTTCTGTGCAGTGAGAAACTTGTAGATCTGGAAAGTGTATCACCACAAAAGAAGAGCTTACGTCAGCTTGCAAACGAACAATCACTTTTAGGAGGTCAAGGTTATAAACGAGGTAACTGTAAAACTAAATGCATGACCAATAAATGTAAATGTAAAGCTATTGGAAATCTTTGCAACTCGAAATGTCACAGCAGCTTGTCTTGTTTGAACAAATAAGTACTCGTGAGTAGATTACCTTCAAGAGAATACAGTTTTAGAATTGTAATTTTTATTTGTAAAATTTGTTTTTTGAATTAAATATGTTTTTCAAACATTAATGGCCTTGTCATTTATGGTACATCCAACTTTAACCAAGCGAAAGCGGATAAAACGCGGTTTACCCGGGTAAAGCCTGAAACGTGAACATCTTCAAACATATTCTGGACTTTACCCAAGAGTATTGGGTATTACGTAGTTTACTCGGGTCAACCTAGGTTTACTCGCTTATCTAACTTTACCCGTAACATAGTTATTCAGTTATTGTTTGGTTTATGACAATTCCAAAACAAGAAAGGAACCTTATTATGATCAGGGTCGTACTAGGTCTACCCATCACTCAAAATTGTGAAATTAAAACTGACTTCATCAAACAGTTGACTAAGAACCCAAAAAGTGAATGTTTTGTACAAAAATTTAATACGCATTTGTTGCTTCGTTTATTGTAATCAAGAAATTATTGTTTATTATGTAATTATTGATTTTTCTATTGTTTTAAGGTCGGTACCAAGTGAATGTCTGCTTCATGTCGCACAATTCGTCGATACTCGGCATTTTTGAAAAAAGATTTTGTAATTTCCGGCGTAAATACTTCTATCAAAAAAGTTGGATGGGAAAGTTATAGAATTGAGAAATGCATAACTTTTATCTTCAACATTTTTTCATAACTTTAAAATTTGGAAGGAAAATTTTTTCGTCGTTCTGGTGGATGCGCTGGGTATTCTGGATGTTTCGTATTTTGGATGGTTCTCGAAAATTGGGCGGAGGAGCCATAGTCGTCTCATACGGGGATTTCACTGGGGGCACTAAGTGAGCATATCAATGCAGTGGCTCGCGTAACATTGCCCCCTCCTTAAGAGACAGTTCCTCCTGGAACTAGCTAGGAAACTGGAACGAGATGACTGTATCGGCAACTGGTCCCCTTGTTGCATTTTCCAGTTGTATGGAAGTAACATGCGACCGTCTTCTCTGTTGGCTGTGTCTCCCGAGCATGGCCGCAAACCAGTACCTGCACTTCGGTGTCTCGGAAGATTACTTCTACCATGTTACGGATTATTCGCCAATCTAAATGCCTACATTCAATCTTGGGCATGGCTAGCCTATGCACGTTCAATTCAAGCACATGATCCCTCAGGATTCGTAATGCTTCCCAGACATCCTCGTACGTTGGTCTTTCGTTGAAGGCGCTCCTCGTCACTAGGTGGAAATTGTAGCGGGAGCCATTTTGCAGCTTCAAAGCTTTACCTGGTACTGGTAACTGGTTTACCAAAAGTCGTGCGCCACTCTTCTTTATAAACAGAGATGCCAGTCCGCGCGCATCGGTTACGCTGGCAGGAATGTTTATTGCCAGTGAGTATTCCTCCGGAACGGTAAGCAGGTCTTGTCGTCTCTCAGTGGAGACGCCGAATCTTGCTTTTCCGGTACCACCATAAGCACCCATGAACTCTACAAAAGCAGGATCGGCTACTTCCTGAAGCTGGTTTACTTCCTCATCGTGGTCACCCTCGAATGGCGCTAATCGGTTACGGTGTACCACCTTTGGCTTTCCATTTGGGATCTTGCTGATACGATAGATGACATCGTTGATTCTTTTCTTTACGAGGTACGGACCGTCCCAAGCTTTCTGCAACTTTGGAGAAAAACCCTTTTTGTCTTCTTGGGTTATGCAGCCAGACTTTGTCTCCTTCGTGGAAACCTCCTTCCGTAGCTTGTGTATCGTACCTTTTCTTCATCCTATCGCTAGCGATCTGGAGATTCGATCGAACCAGCTCGTGTACGTCGTCCATTCTTTTTCTCAGCTGGGTCACGTAATCTTCACCAGCTATGTCTTCTCCGGGTCGGCATCCAAATTCAAGGTTGCAGGGTAATCTCATCTCGCGTCCGAACAGAACTCTTGCTGGTGTTTGGCCGGTAGACTCATTGATGGCGGATCTGTAGGCCATCGCGAATAGCGAGAGATATTGGTCTCAATCTCGCTGATGGTTAGATACTGCTTTAGACAGGTATTTGCCAAGAGTTCTGTTCATTCGCTCTACCATCCCGTCCGACTGTGGGTGCAAAGCCGTAGTTCTCGTTTTCTTCATGCCGAGCTTTTCACAAACTTCCTGGAACAGCTGGCTTTCGAAGTTTCTGCCCTGGTCGCTGTGTATTTCCAGGGGCACTCCATATCGGCAAATGAACTCATTCACAAGCACGACGGCAACCGTTGCGGCTTCTTGGTTTGGAATGGCATACGCTTCTACCCATTTTGTGAAGTAGTCCATCACCACCAAAATGTACCTGCTGCCATTTGCTGTCGGTGGAAACGGTCCGGCAATGTCCAGGGCAATGCGTTCAAAAGGGCTTCCGACATTGTACTGCTTCATAGGAGCCTTTCTTCTCCCTTGCGGTCCATTGGTCGTAGCACAGGTAGTGCACTTCTTACACCAGTCCTTCACATCTTCGGAACTGTGCATCCAATAAAACCGTTCTCGCACTTTCTGGAGGGTCTTCTTCACACCTAGATGTCCTCCTGACGGACTGTCGTGTAATTTCCGCAATACTGCTGCTATCCTTGTTCTTGGAATCACCAACTGTCTTCTACTTTCGGAACCCTCATCGTTCTCGATTACTCGCTGTAGCAAACCGTTTTCCAAAACCAGCGAGTCCCACTGGGCCCAATACGATTTCATCGTTGGCGAGTACCTTGAAATCTCCTGCCAAGTAGGTCGACAGTTCTCCTTTTTCCAATGTCGGATTTTCTTCAAGTCGGGATCGTTCTCTTGTTCCTCTTCCAACTTTTCTGGTGTCCATTCGTCGGTGGTCACCGTGGTTCTTCGAATCGCAGCTTCCTTAGCTTCTGTTTTGCTGCAGTGAGAGCACTCTGCAGGGCATGGTCTTCTAGAGAGGGAGTCTGCATTTCTGTGGCTATTCCGGCTCTATGCTCAATAGTGAAATTATATTCTTGGAGCCGCTCGATCCATCTAGCGATTTGACCTTCAGGGTTCTTGAATTGCATAAGCCACTTGAGTGCTGCATGATCGGTTCTGATCACAAATTTCTTCCCATACAGATACTGATAGAAGTGCTTCACGGACTTCACTACTGCTAGGAGCTCTCTTCTTGTGACGCAGTAGTTTTGTTCTGGTTTGGAAAGGACTTTACTAAAATATCCCAGAACTTTCTCTTGTCCTCCTTGAACCTGTGATAGCACTCCTCCAATTCCAACATTGCTAGCATCAGTATCTAGTATGAATTCTCCCTCTGGTAGTGGATAGCCGAGTATAGGTGCAGTAGTCAAGTGCTTCTTCAAGGTTTCGAACGAAGTTTGGCAATCTTCGTCCCAGCGAAACTCCCTTGCTTCCTCTGCAAGTCGTGTCAAGGGCTTAGCGATATCTGCAAACTTCTTTATAAATCGCCTGTAGTATGTACAGAGTTCCAGGAAGCTTCTAACTTGGTGCTTGTCGGTGGGTCTTGGCCACTTTCGTACGGCAGCAGCTTTTTCTTCGTCTACAGCTACACCATCCTTGCTGACTACATGGCCTAGGTAATTGACTTTGTTTTGAAATAGTTGACATTTCTTGGGGTTGAGCATCAGTTGGGCAGCTTGCAACCTTTTGAAGACACCTTCCAAATTCTTTTGATGTTCTTCGAATGTCCTTCCCAAGACTATGATGTCATCAAGGTACACTAAGCATGTCTTCCAGGACAACCCTCGCAATACGTTTTCCATCAGTCTTTCGAACGTTGCGGGGTCATTGCACAGCCCAAATGGCATAACGGTGAAATGCCATAGTCCAGATCCGGTGGTAAACGATGTCTTTTCTTTATCGGCTGGATCCATTTCTACCTGCCAATATCCAGACTTCAGGTCCAAGGTAGAAAACAATTTTCTACCGGCCAGCCAGTGTCGTCGATTCTCGGCAGGGAATAGCTATCTTTCTTTGTAACATTGTTCAACTGCCGGTAGTCCACGCAAAACCTCGTGGTTCCATCCTTCTTCTTTACCAGAACTACCGGAGAGACCCAAGGGCTGGTAGAAGGTTCTATTACCTTGTCCTTTTCCATCTCGCGAACAATTCTCTCCGCTTCCTCTCTTTTGGCCTGTGGTACCGTCGAGCCGATTGTCTTATCGGTTTAGCGTCGCCGGTGTCAATTTTGTGTTTGACAGCAGATGTTCTTCCTGTCTTTCCTCCTTTTGGTACAAAAAGAGATCGGTATTGTAGCAAGAGTTCTCTGATTTTTTTCTTCTCTTGCAGGCTAAGGGATTGTCCAGCCACTGCTATCATTTGTTCAAATTTATTGTTGGCATCATTGGAGGTTGTTGTTTGATGAAATATTGACGCCACTGGTACGCAAGTTCCAATTTTGGTATCCTTCTTCATAGTTATTGGATGGTCATTTACATTTATAATGCGTACAGGTATTTCTTCGGCAGCCATGACTAACCCTTTTCCAACCAGGATTCCTTGACCAACCTCTGCATCGTGATTCCATGGTTCCATCATGACCGGTGTTCCTTCTTCGACGGTTCCTTGTAGCTTTGCCACAGTGAAAAATTCACTCCTCGCGGGTACAACTGTATCCTCCTGTACGGCTACCTGAACAGTCTTATCCTCGTGTGCGTGAAGGAATACCTCCTCAGAACCTACTCTAATCACTCGGTTCTTGAAATCTAGCTGGAAGCCATGTAGGTTCATAACGTCCATTCCGAGTATTATGTCCTCTTCGATATCAGCGACAACGACAGTGTGGGTGAACTTCTCTGCGCCAATTCCCAATTGCACCGGTAGTTCTCCATGGACATTGGCGCTTTCACCTGTGGCAGTCCTGAGTCGCATTCTCGTCGGTAAAAGTCTTTTCCGGGTGTTGACAGTCTCGGGGCGAATAATAGTCCTCGTTGCTCCAGTGTCCACCAATAGTGTATACTTCCTTCCATTAACTTCACCATCCACGTATACACTATCATCGCGACATTTCAGAGAGGCTATTAGGATGAGAGGGTCTTTGGAAGGTCTTCGGGTCGAAGCTGCCCTCTGAAGGTCGACCCTTCCTAGTTTTTCCTGCTGGGCATCTTTGTTTGTAGCAGTTTTCGGTCGCTTGCACGAACTGCCTACATGTCCCATTTCTCCACAATTCCAGCATCTCACGGCTTTCAGTTTTCCATTTGAGATGCTTTTCATCATGTTGACAATCTGGTCAAGCTTGTTCTCAACTTCTTCGTCTGCTACAGCCCTCACCTTGCCTTATACTCCGGAAGCCTGTGTAGCTGCTTCGTACTCCAAGGCTGCAGAGAGTACGTCGACCAGTGTCTTATGCCGAGCCAAGCGTAGAGTTCTCTGCATTTCATGGTCACGAACTCCGTCGATGAATGTCTGTACCCCTAAACATTCCATGACATTCTCCGGTGCCGATGGATAGGCAAACCGCACCAACCTCGCAATGTCTGCTTCGAATTCTTGCAGAGTTTCGTCGCGTTTTTGTTTGCGGTTTTTCAGCTGCGATTGGTACAGATGCTCCAGGTGTTCCAGGCCATATCTCATGTTCAATCGCTTTTTGAGTTGTTCAAAATCTTCGGTCTCTTCCACTGGAATGGTCTGGAGGATATCCATGGCGTCTCCTCTAAGGGCAAGAGTTAAATTTAACGCTTTTTCCTTCTCACTCCAGTTGTTTGCCTTTGATGCCGCCTCGAATTGCTTAAGATAGTTCGGCCATGACGTTTTGCCATCGAATGTTGGCAGTTTCACTCGGCTGTTAATATCGTTTTCCATTTTCGGTTTCAACTCTACTTTCTCTGCCAGTTCGTCGTTATTCGGGGCTTGCCTAGTTGTAATATCCGGTTTATTACTAGTCTTCCTTTCGATTTCTTTGATTTTTTTGTTTCATTTCTTGCTCCATTCTTTTAATCTTTTCTTCCACGGCGGAAATATCAGTCTTCATGGATGTCATTTCATTTTTCATGTCCGTCATTTTATTTTCTTTGTCCGCCGAAAGTTTGCTTTCCATGGATGAAATTTCGTTTTTTATATCCGTCGAAAGTTTTTTTATGGAAGAGGTTATAGAGGCGGACGCTTCGTCGGTGAATTCAAACGTTTCCGGGTCCAATCCATTGTTAATCATAGCTTTTTTTAGTCGTTCCACTAACACTGACTTGACCCCACTTGTGTCCAATTCGTAATCCTCCAACTCTCTTCGAAGCTCTGAAACTTTTAATTCACAAAGTTTCTTCGCCATCTTCCTGTATATTTATTTATTTATTTTTTTTTAATCCTACACCTGACACCAATGTAACGTTTATTCTAATTTATATTTACAGATTTATATTTAATACAGTCCTTATTTAATAATTTATGTAATACACTAAACACACTAATTATAATTTATATGAGAGTCACTTAATAAACACTTTATCGAGGCGCGATTACTTTCCTTCGGTATCAACACTGACTAATTGACTAATTGCCTGCAGCGATGCTAGTGGCCTAATTATACTCGCGCGTCGTGTAGTTCTAGAACGCACTCGTCGTTCTGGTGGATGCGCGGGGTATTCTGGATGTTTCGTATTTTGGATGGTTCTCGAAAATTGGGCGGAGGAGCCATAGTCGTCTCATACGGGGATTTCACTGGGGGCACTAAGTGAGCATATTAATGCAGTGGCTCGCGACAATATTCAAATTTTCTAATTGAAATAAAAAATGTACGCGCCCTTCTATATATAATAAGTACCTATAGTACCGTCGATACACAGAAGAAAATGCATTGTGCTGATGTTTTCGGAACAGAATATGCAGCTGTCCCTCCGACTATTACGATCAGAATTTGTGGTTTTGTCTTGAGAGGAACATAGATCGTTGTTTACTGAACTAAAACGAACAAAATTAATTGTGTATTAAAAGTATTGAATGTGTGCACTTTTTTTAATAAATGTAAGTTTGTTATCTATGAAAATGTTCACTAATCTAGTAGATATTTTTCATGATGCAGATGCTGACAAAGCTGATTGCACAAAATAGTGATTAATTAATTGCAGGAATTTATTGCAAAAAAAGAGTACATTTCAGATTTGCAATATAAAATGTATCAAACAGTTTCAATAAAATATATGTTTAAATTCGTTCGGGATATATTTTTAAGTTCAGAAATGGCTAGGAAATAAGATAAATTCTACCAAGCGAGGGAAAACGAGTGGAAACAATCATCACAAAGTTTTTTAATGTCTAACTACACCGAAGATTAATTATTCCAGACATTCTACTTCAAAGGATTTCTTGTGCTTGTCAAAAAGGTTACAGACCGTTAAAGTGCTATTGCCGCAAACACGGGTTAAATCGCACTATCTTATGCTCCAGCTGCTACGGTATAAATGATTGCTCTAATACCAAGCAATTAATTGTAGAAAGTAGTTATATGTGGATCCTTTCGAAAAACTGAAAATTTACAATCGGAAAATAAAGACGCAACACAACAACACGATGAAGAATAAGAACAAAATGAATTACAATGAAAAACGGTTAAATATAATTAAAAACTTTATATGTTGCATTAAAATGTAAATATATAATATAATAATAATAGGCAAAGTTTACTGTATTATTCAGTCATAAAAAAATGATAATTCACCTGGACTGATAGTTTTGTATTAAATTTCGTTTGAAAATTTTATTATATTAGTCCAGTAAGGTCTTTATTCCTTATTTAGGTACAAGCATTGTTTTATATTATTTAATACTTTTGAAAGTAATAAATAAAAGAGTATAGTGTGAGAAGAAACTTGTTTTAATAATAAAAGAATTACTTAGTAGTAGTTACCTTTGGCGAAAACTAATACATCAGCACCACTGTGCGTTACCTCGTCTGTATATACCAAAGCTTGTTGGGAATACTCCCAATCTGCTGTGTTATTTTTGGAAGGATCTTCTCTAGTTACAGTTTCGTTATCTACCATAAACTGATAATTATTAGGACCCCCTGTCCCATAAACTAAAGAAGTGAAAGGTTTCTGATCCATTTCAGATTTTGTAAACGCTGAAAATAAAATAATGAATACATTAAAAAAATGCAGCGTGAAATAAATTCAAAAGTACTAGTCTAAGATCCCAAGTAACATCGACTTTCACACAAATAAAATATGTTTCTGAACACACACCGAGAGGGTGTACTTTAGACCACACAACTGAAGTGAAACTTCTAAAATATTTAATGTATTGAACAAAATATTAATTTATAAAATTGTTCAAGAACGAAATGAAATTACAAAATTATCAAGAAATCACCGTTCGCATAACGCTAGCAAACTCGCAAACGAACTACGGACTGATATATATATATATATATATATATATATATA